>OZ014470.1:24299151-24865518 GCA_963965965.1 Trididemnum nubilum
AGAGCTGTCCAGGAAGAGAAGGAGTTGTTAACTATCTAAGAAACTTGCCAGCATTGGAAGGAAAAGTTGAAATTCGTTATAAAACATGGGTGACAGTTGACAAGTGCAACTTGGAGGACAAAGTTGAAACAGTAGAAGAGTTTTTGGATTCTTTCTCTACTGCGGTTGTTAAACTTCTAAGGCATCACTTTGTTTCTAAAAAGCAAGCAATATTTTATAACAAAGAACAACTTGAACTGGATGAAGGGCTTCTTGTAATGGACTTCAGTGAGAATTATTCCTTTATTGTACAAGATGCAGCACAAGGTTACCACAGGGAAAATTCTCAGTGTACATTTCATCCATTTGTTTTTTTATTTCAAAATGCAAGACTCAACCATTGGTCATGAAAGTTTTTGCTTCATTTCAGATTCCACTAAGCATTCAACAGCAATGGTCTATACCTTTTTAAAGAAACTAATACCGCATCTCAAACAAGCCCATGATCAAATCTGAAAAATCATTTATTTTTCGGATGGTTGTGCAGCTCAGTACAAGAATCGATATTCTTTTATCAACCTTATACATCATTATGAAGACTTTGGTTTGAAAGCGGAATGGAACTTTTTTGCCACTTCACATGGAAAAAATGCTTGTGATGGAATTGGAGGCACACTGAAACGATCCACCGCAAGAGCTAGTTTGCAAAGACCTCTAAATGATCAAATTTTAACACCCATGGACTTTTACCATTACTGCCAAGAATCTATATCTACAACAACAACATATTATACAAGGGCAGAAGAAGTGGAAGAAGTACAGAAGCTCCTTGCACCACCTTTTGAATTAGCTACAACTATTGTGGGAACACAAAGACATCATCGCTTCCAACCAATTAGCAGCACAGAATTAAAAATATATCAAGTATCTGAAAGCAGTTCAAATCACAATTCAGCAGTGGTCAAGATCACTAGCAATACTACAATGACACCATCACTTCAGAGCACTACACCCACAATTCCAAATAATTCATATGTTTGTGTGGAAGAAGGAGGAAAGAAGTGGATTGCTCATGTGGTGTGCTTTGACAAAGAGTTTCAAGAATACTTGATTCAATTTCTACATCCTCCAGGACTATGGCAAGCCTATTGGTTTCCTTATGATGAACTTGAGCAATGTTTCAAATCACATGAGCAAATACTTGGAGTTCTTCCTCAACCACGACTAACTGGTGGATCAAGAATAACGCTATGTTTTTAGCTCACAGCATCTCAAAGCCTTAATGTAACATTGCACTGTGACTAAAAAAGCACACAGTACATATTAAATAATTCACATTTAACGACATCGAAAACAAGGCAAGCAAAAAAATGTTAATACAATCACGACATGAACTTCTTGAACGATGAAACATACAAGAAGAACAATCACAGTCATATACCGTTCTACGGTATCTATTCATTACTGTTTTATCATACGATCTTATTGTATAAGCATACTGAGCTCCAATATGAGGGTAAAAACAGTCAATTACTTTGTTGCTGTTAATTACACAAAAATTGTACCTGATTGCATTGCTGTATCTGACTAGAAAATCAGTCTCTGGATGAAAAATCACCAATTGCTGTATTTTCAGTTAATTAATACACCTTTTTACTGCTGTATATACAAAAATGTTATTGCATATACTTAAACTACCTTGCTTAGAGAATATTTTGCAAAAAATTTTTTTTTTAATTTCACCCTCGCATGCGGTGAAAATATAAAAAACAAACTAAAAACTTATTGGAAAAAAATTTCTAAATTTTTACCCCATCATGTTTGGGTTGATTTGAAAGCTCAGAGTCTCCTGAGTCCAATGATACCAAAATTGCGATTATTGAACAACCATAGGCTGAGATATGGTCTCTCGAAGGGTATGCACTTTGTCCACTTGTCAAAACTTTGGCCCCTTCTATACTGACACCTAGTGGTCACAGACCAAAAAAAATTTGCACATTTGGATAACTTCTTGGGGGCTACCATTCCATCAAGTTTTACCAAAATCTGAGCTATCAAGGTTCCTAGCCTTGGTGATCTGACCTGGAATGCCCCAAACCTAAAATCATTTAAATTGTTTGCATCGCATTTATATACGAGTAGAGTTGTAATAAGTTACATTTATTATTATTGCTCTGACATTCAATAGAATTGGATTTCGTAAAAGAGAAAAATTATCAACTTTGGACTGCAATGTCTTATAATTGGCAGGTGGTGGTGGTGGTACTACCCGACCCCTTCCGAGGGATGGGGGCGCGGAGGAACTCTGCGGAGACCCAATAGTCGGGCCACACCCCAAGGTCTGGACCATAGATCGAGAACAGAGAGAGGGGAGCCAAAGATAGATTTAAGAAGGGGTTCAGAGGCAGGACAGTCGAGGAGGAGATGATTGAGATCCTGTAGAGGGTGTCCACATGCACTAAAGCAGAATTCTCCTTCCGACTGATCCTGTGGAGATATGAGGATAAAAGAAGACTGTGGCCATGGCAGCGAAGACGGGAAAGCTCACAGCAAATGGAGCGAGAAAGAAGAAGTTCCTATGAAGAGACTTCGGGGACTTGGAAGTTCAGATGGGAGTGGGAGATGTGACGTCTCCAATTACGGTATTGGGAATAACGGACTTTGGCAATAACTAGTGGGAGAGGGCATGGGATCGCATCAGTGGGCAGAGAGGCACCAGTTTTGGCAAGTAAATCCGCTTTTTCATTACCGGGGAGACCTGCATGACCGGGGACCCATTGGAAGCTCAAAGTGGTATTGTTGGAGAGAGAGGAGGCGAGAGACCAAACATTCCAGAGGGATTCAGGCAGGAGATAAGAGGGGGCTGAAGAAAGGATAGAGAAGGCTGATTGGGAGTCGGTTAGGAAAAGGACTGACTGGAATTTGCAAATTACCAAATGGCTAGTACACCAATCGAGACCTTGCTTGAGGGCAAAGGTTTCAGCTGTGAAGCTGGAGGCAATTGGACCAGAGGAAAAGGACAGGGAATAGGATGTGTTGCATTTGGAGCATGTGACATACACTCCAGCACCACCGGGACCAAAAAGGGAGGGGACAGATCCGTCAGTCCATAGTTGGATATCAGACGGGGGGAGGGAGGATAGTCTGCTTGAAGCAGACTTTTTGTAGTTGAATTTGGGGGGATCAGTGTTGGGGTGACGAACTGGAGAGAGGGGGAGGACAATCTCAATGGGGAGATGGTCAGAACCAAGGCCAGGGAGAGTGCACCACTCACAGTGGGGAGTGAGAGACGCAGGAGCTAACGAAATATCGGGGGATGAAAGGCTCCCAGTGGAATGATGAATGAGCGTGGGAGAGGCGGGGTCATTCAGAATTTCCAGACCGAAGCAAGTGATCTAGCGAAACAGGTCATTTCCGAGCGGGTTAGGGGGAATGAGTCTGTCCCAGGTTGGGTGGTGAGCATTGAAGTCTCCAAGGATAAAAGTGTCAGGGGAGTTTGGAAGGATGTCAGGATAGAAGGTCCTGGTGCGAGAGTCAGAAGGAGTGCTTCTGATGGGAGGGGAGTAGAGGTTAAGGAATTGTAGAGGAGAGTTGTTGGAAAGAAGAACTTTAACACAGGTGTAGTCTGAGTAGGGGTCCTGGGAAGAAAGAGACAAGACAGAAACAGGAGAGAAGGCCAAGTCAGAGTGGATAAGAGTAAGGACACCACCACCAGCGTTATGAGTTTTGGAGGAAACAGGGCCTTGTCTGCCAAATGTCCGATCCATGCAGAGGGTATAATAACCAGGGATTTGAAACTTTTTGGTTGCCGAAAGATGGGTTTCTCGGAGAAAAATGAGGTCATACAGGTTGCCAGAAAGAAAGGCGATTAGTTCAGCACGATGGGAGGAGGAAAGACCGCCGGCATTCCATTGCAGAATTCTGAGATTGTGAGAGAGGCGTGGATTTCTTTGAGGGTGGGGCGGCGAGATGTGGATTGATTGTGAGCTTGTGGGTGATGGTGGTGAGAGAGGTAGGGTGAAGGCGGAAGGAGGGTAGGTGTTAATGAGGATAGGGTGTGAGGGGAGAGGTAGAGATGAATCCATGAGATCGGAGCATGTTAGTGGGGGGGTGTGGGTGGGGGCGGAGCTGGAGAGATGGGGTGGGGGGATGCTTGCTGGTGGGTGGGAGAGGCAAGGTCCCCATTGAGACAAGCAGGGCAATTCCAACCCATGGGGGAGCCAGCCGCGCAGATTTTGCAAAAGTCAGCACGAGTCAGAGAGGAGCACAAGTGCACCCACTTGGAGCAAATGTAGCACTTTAGAGAGTCTTTACCTACCTTGAGAGAGCACGTGGAGGGCCCCGAGGTGGACGTGATTGATAAAAGCCAGGCGGTAGTGGGGGGAAGGGACGCAGGCGTTGTAACGAGGGGACTGGTCTGAGTGGGGGAGCCAGTTTTGCTTTGGGGATGGCATGCCGGGCAACGCCAACCCACTGCAGTGCCAGTTGCACAGATTGTGCAAAAGTCAGCACAGGTAAGGGAGGAGCAAAGGAAGTGCACCCACTTGAGGCAAGCAGAGCACTGAAGAGAGTCTCTGCCTACATCAAGGTGGCAGATGGAGCAGGGGTACCTGGGGTGAGGATGGTTGCTGATGGGGCCCGGGTTAGGATGGACATTGCCACTAATAAGGAGCAATGCCAGGATAAGAAGACGCCGAAGGGGGTCCGGTCAATAAGAAGAAGAGCCGCCCAGTTGTGACTGGTCAACTGGTGGCCCAGCAAAAAAACAATCCGAGACAATGGGGGCAACCTTTCGGTCGAGCCCCTCGGGAGATCTGTCCTGCCATTTCGACCCATCCGCATTGGGGAGGGGACTGCACCACCACGATGAGGTGGCAGGACGCTGGTGCAGTAATTGGCAGGTCGAAGGTAAACGACGATTTATTTGATTTTTTTCTTACACATTTTTGATCAATAGTAAAAATAGTGAAAAACTAGACCTAATTACATTTACTAACCATCTTTTGAGCAGTGTCCAATGCGTTTTCATCTTGTTGCTTATCGTAATTCTTAATCGCTTTCTTTGTTCCATTTGTGAAGCTTTCGTGAACCTGGAAAACGTGAAAATTTAAACATTGTGTGAAATAAAATAGGATACAAAAAATCCATTTCTAACAAGAACACAACCTTTTCCAAAATAAATGAACATACAGGATATACCATCCTGGTAGATTTTTCGTCCTCTTTTGTCATTATTTATTTCATAAGTATGATGTGTTTATTATTGGAAAATGTTAAGAAAATGGAAGACATAAATAGGGTTTCCCATTTTCCCAGATTTTCAGCTTTCTGGAAAACGGGAAAATTTTTGAAAAATTTCAGGGAATTCCAGGATTTTGTAAGGATCTTGAAAATTTCGGGAATTTTCAGGGAAATACTCTTTTTTTCGATTCTGTTTGACAGCTTTTAGTCAGATTTTGGAATCACTAATGACTGAACAGCTGATAAAGCTGGGTTTTTACTATGAGGAACTGTGTTTTTTTTCTATAATCACGATGCCAAAAATGTCCTGGTTATTCTATTCTATCATGCCTCAAACGGAAAGCTAGCAACCTATTTTTTATTTGTCACCAGTCAACCGTCTAACCATATATTGCGTTAGTTTCATAGAGTAGATCGTTACTAGTTTGATTCTCAAGTTTGTTGTACCATCACTACGCTCATCTGTATAAAATTACAGGAGTATATTGCCTATAGCCATTAATTTTGACACTGAAACTGTAACATAAAGAGCCTTAAAACACATGCAAAACCTGCTCAATTGGTTATCAAAATGTATGAAAATTTGCCAGGATCCCAACGTAAATTTTCCGGGAACAGGAAATCAAAAAATCCCAAATTTCCATTAATGCTGTTCCGGTAGGAAATCCTAGACATAAAGTCGCGATTTGGATCAGTCTCAGGTCGTCAGAAAAAATGATTGCAGACGGGATTCCAAGAGGCGGTTGTCCTTCAACACAGGACAGGTGTTACACCAATCTGCTACTGTAGCTATGTGTTGAAACGAGCATGCTAAAGCTAAGACACAAGAATGTCAAACTGTTCACCACCATTGTTAAACTGTTCAATGGCTTTGCTTCTGCAGTCCCGGTCGCTTAAAAGCTTGCAGATGAACGACGCGGTGGCTGTGAACAGTTTAACATTCTACCTGTTAGCATGCTAGCTTCAACACAGAGCTACGGTGGCAGAGTGGTCTAACGCCTGTCCTGTGTTAAAGAACTGCAGCAACTTTGAAACCAGAGTATGTTACTGGTTGTTGCAGGCATGGATTCAAATCCTATCCATAGTCATTTTTTCTGACAACCAGAGGCTGATTCAGATTGTGACTTTAAGTCTCTTATTTTCTTGAATGATATACAAGTCTGAGATCGCCTCATTGTATGGCTGCTCGCTTGACTGGCTGCACCAAGATTTGAACAGTTACACTCAGCTTCCAATGCTTTTGCAGTGCAAGCGACAAGCGTGTGGCTTTGTTGACCTACATTCTACACTACGCGAAATTGGAAAATGTCCATTGGCATAACCAAGTACAGCCAAAATATTTGTGCATAAATGATGAGAACAATATTTCAAAAAAAGCCCCATTCGTCTGGGTTTACTTTTTCACTCAGAAATTTCGGTTAAATATCCAAATTCGGACGTAATATTTTGGTCCTTGTAGAATTTACTTCAGTCGTTTTAAGCATTGCGAGCATGATATCAGACCTTGAATGCAAAATCTAGCTAATTTTTGACTGAAATGGCTAATTTTTTCTGGCTATTTTACAGAACGTTCAGTCAATGACTGTCAAAATATTGATAAATAAACTAACTATTCGTTTATCCAAGAAAATTTCAGAAAAAAAACACATGAAAGTTTTTGAACTAAGCGACAATCAAACTCATCAAAATGCCTTGCTAGCAACAGTGGAAACTGAACATTTGTCTTTAAAGTAACATGATACAACTACTGCAAAGCAAGCCTTTTTAGATGCAGTTAATTTACAGCAAAAACCACTTTTCCTAATATATGTTGCATTTTAATTTAAATATTGTTCAGCGTGCAATTCTATGGCATTCACACTTCTAATACCAGTTAAACACGATAATTGCGTTTAAAATGCAGCTCTAAATGACACAATTGCTGACTGCTATGATTGCGATATAACAACGTCTGTTTTCAGTTTTACAGAATATACCAGTATTATTCAACAAATAATTGCTTTGATTGAAATGTTCAGGTCTTCAAAGCAATTTTTTGTCTGAGACCTGTCAAGAAGAATTGTCAGAATGGAGAACGTGGGAAAAGGAGCGGATATTTATAGGAAACAGCCGAGCCGTGATTGGCTGAAAAGACCAATGAGAGAGCGCCACCTCCTCTATCTGCGTCTCCCATGGCTCAGTTCTGTTTCCAGCTGCTTTGAAAAGCAAGTGAAATCTGCTGTTAAATAGTGCTTTTCTGCTGTGGAATCATGCATTGTTTACTCTACCAACAAACTTCTTTCCACTACCAACAACGATGTACCGCCTGTTTTACAGAAAAGCAATGTGATTTATCAATTCTCATGCCATTGCGACAGTTTTACAACACATTCCCAAATCTATCTGCTCTTGATCTTCTTCCCAGAAACGCATACTTTCTGCTCGTCAAAGCAAATCTTCCACCCAGCCTAATACCCACTCTCTTGCTTCTGATTTAGCCATTAGACTTCATCTTTTACAAAATCCTATTTGTGCTCAACATTATGATGACAGTAGATTGTCTATTCTTGGCCAAGGCTGCTCTCATTTCCATCTATTTGCTCTTGGAGCCACTTTCTTCAAAAGCTTCTGACCTCGTCCTCTGCCGACAAAAATAATTTGCGCAAAGCTTAAAAGATTGTGCACTAATGACACTCTCTCATAGTCTTTTTAAGTCAATCACGGCTCAGATTTTTCCTATAAATAGATGCTCCTTTTCTTGCACTCTCCATTCTCATCATTTTTCTTGACAAGTTTCACATGAAAAGCTGCTTCCAAGACATGAACATTTATCAAAGCAATAATCAAAGCAACTCTAAACTTCTATACCACCAATCAGCTTTTCATTCATTGATTATATCGGTGAGTTAATAACCAATGCAATACCTTAAACATGTTTTCACAACTGCAATACAACCCAATAAGCATGAAGATTGTAATGCAGATTGCTGAACTCCTTTTTTCAATACACTTACCGAGCTTCTGTAGACGATCACAACCAGAGCCAATGCAACTTCAGCCACAAACAAAATGGAAAGTGTGAATGCAAACTAGAAAATGTATGTAAGTTAAGTTTGTGCTTTTTATAGAGCTAATACCTTAAAATACAAGATATTTATAGTTTAAATAAGCCATACAGTCTTTCATTTCAAAGAGCAAGTCAAATCAAAATAATTTGACCTTGGGTTGTTTAAAATTACAAACAGCTTTACAAAAACAACTGGAATATCTAACAAGGCCAGAAGACCTACTTTTTTGTTGGACAATCAATCAACTGATACTTACGCCAAAATTACAGCATTATTGCCAACAATGTTGGGAACAAAAAGAAAATTTAACACAGAAAATTTAACAGTGTAAAACATTGGCTAATTGTCCTCAGTAGCAAAAATATGAAAATAACACTGCAGCTAAGGTTTTAAATTATTACCATCACCTTAGAATGCCAGTCAGCTTAAAGCTATAAAATGAAATACGCAATTTCACAAACGCATCTAAAAGAAGTGAAAATATAGCTTCATAAACAAAGGGTTGTCATTATTAAACTTGATAAGCAATTGCACGTAATAACCATTGAGTTGATTTTTATCAACAATTCAAACCTTTTTGTAAGGTTTGATTAACAAAAATTTGTTTACAAAAAACACTGATTTTTTGGGAGTAAGCACAATCACAATAACTAAAGTGACTGGCAACACTGTTTAACCAAATTTCTCTTTCACTTAAATACTTGAACTTCAATATTGTATGGTAATATAAACACAATGTATCAAAATTTTATCACAATTTAGTACTGGCAAAAATAACAAGTCGTGGAAAAAATGTGAGAATTGTGGAACAATGTCAATATATAATATATTTCAATATAATACAAAACTTATTTATGCTAAAATAGAAAAACGACAATACAAAGTAAAATTTTGGAGGAAAGTTTACATTTTGCGAGGGCTGAAGATAAAAACCAATTATATTATGCTGCGCTTCACATATTTTTTAAACAATTATAAATCAAGGCTGAATTGGCCAAATTACTATCATACCAGTAAATCGAACATTTTTTGATACAGTAGGGCTTTTCATAATGATATCAGCTCACTTACTGTTCTCAGCATGCATGTGTTTCCTTTTGCAATTGAATAGCATCCAAAAAATCCTACAAGCATAATAAAAACTCCAATTCCAATCATAACATAGGGTGCGCTTGAGTAATTATCTTCACTGAGAATCTCATAGTACTCTAGTTCAATCTTGCTAAATATTCCTCCAACAAGCAAACCCAGTCCAATAATCTGCACAAGAATACCATTGCATTTGTAGTTTATCAAATGACTCAATGATAGATATTTTGTAATAAACTAGCACTTGAAGCAGAGAATTTGATTACAGCATTTAACCAGATAACTTCAAGTTAAGGAGATCATAAATAAAACAAGAAGTACTTGGTGTATCCATACTAATGTCTCAAGGCTAAATTTTTTTTTTGTTTTTTAGGGTTAAAATTATAGTTTGTATTACTTTTACTGTAAGATTTGAGTCTGAGTTATGATAAATCAAAATTGGTAAGTAGATCAAACTTTCTAATGATATAAAGCAAACCATTACACCATCAAACTATTAAATGCAGAACGAGCATGGATTACAATACCATATAAGAACTTCTACATTCAGAGAACTTACACTTCAGACTTACAGTGTGCTACTTGGTAGCTAGAATGATACTGGTATTCCAGAGGCCTATTATAAACATGTGGCAGCCTACCATAGTGTACTTAATAAGAATGATATTCTCCTTGCTGCATGTCAGATGTGTTTGAACATTTCTTTCCAGCCAACTACTTGAAGGCAGTAATTCAAACTATTAAATGGTTATGGCCAACCAGTACCAACAACTGAATCCAATTATTAACCAGCCAACACAGATCATTTATGACACCATTACTGGTACGAGACTAGCCTAGTACATTGACAGTACATTACCGGTAACTCACTCACCCATAAGATAACAGTAAATATGCTTAGTAGAAGTTTGAAGCAAGTAACAGTAGGTGTGGTTTTCATTGTTCTTGATACCATGGCTGCTGACAGATTTATGATATTTGTCAACGTCAGTAGGCTATTTTACTAGTATCTATTAAGCGAGCCACGTCAATTAACTGCAACAAACTAACAGCAAACAAACTGACCACAAACCAACAGTTTCGTCATAAGTATTTCGTCACTGATTTAGTCACTGTGACTTCCTTACAAAGTGAGGGTTTGGACAAGATGGCTCTGGGAATAGCAAAATATTTTTATGATCGCCTTTCTCAGCCAATTGGAGTCATTTGGTTTGCAGTCAGTTGTCGTGGACTCTCTATTAACAGTGAAATAACACAATTTGATAATTACAGATACAGTTTAGGCTAGTATCTCTACAGTACTCAGGTACCTACCGTACCTCTCTTATTCTATTTGAGTAAGTGCTCCAATACTTGTTTTTGGAGTGCTTAAATTTTTTAGAGTTTAAATAGGCATAAAGGTTACAATAATCTAGCAACATTATTGCATTTTTTTGCAATTATGGCTGAAGTTGTGGTCAATACCATAGTGTGGTTTATTGACCACAGAATGAAGCTTCTACAGCAAGATGCAATTGTTAACATGATTGTTGGATATTACTCTCCCGAAGAAATTGATTCTGCTAGAGAAGTACTGTATCAGCATTTTCCAGATGAGGCGCGGCCAAATAATCTTCGGAAAAAGTCATTTAAAATGAATGATCAGAGAAGTAAAAAAAATGTGAAAGATATGATTCTGGTTCTACATGAAATGTCGGTTACTGACAAATTTTCCCCACCAACCTGAGCGACAGTATCAACTAACTTTCCATCATTAGATGTTGCTAATGCTGATGCTTTTTCCATGTGCAACGATATTCTTGCATTGAAAAGAGAGGTAGCAGAGATTAAACAATCCACATGTAATGTGGCCTTGTTGAATGAAGTTAAGAAAGCTTTGATTGACCTGAAGGCCTCAAAGATCACCAGCAGGCCTGACCATAAATGTGTTGAGTTTAGCAGACGCATGGTAAGGACTGATGGTAGATCTGAAACTAACTGCAAGGAAGTGGAAGTAAGTTTTGCTAAAGATCTGCCGGCACTTGTCCCTGCTGAGTGTAGTTCTGCTATGGCTGGCCATGGGGTGGATGGTTCACAGGTTAAATCTTTTGCAAAAATAGTTGCTGCAAATTTGGGACCCCATTCTTCTTCACCAGAATTAAGAAGTGGGTCAAAGAGACACCCCTCTGAGGTTGATGAACACATAGCGCCTGCTGGGCAACAGCAGGTTGAGGATTTTCGGTTGGTGGAAAAGAGGCGACGAAAAATGAAACCTCCAATTGAAAAAAAACGTCTACGACCCTAAGGGCAGTTAAACCTATTCTAAAACCAGCCCAAGTATTTTTATCACGTTTACATCCAGATACAACCGAGGAAGAAATAAAGAATTTTGCTGTTAAGCAATTTGTATCTGCAACTGCAGTAACTTGTAAAAAACTTGATACAAAATATTCAAGTTATTCATCTTTTTGTATTGTTTTGAATGGGGTTTCGTTTAATGAGTCAATTAATGTTGAGAATTGGCCATCTGGTACTCTCGTAAAACGGTTTTACTCTTCTACTGTTTCTAATTTTCCAGGGCAACCTGGTAATATAACTTCTGATTCTTAAACATCATGAATTCTAAATTGAGTGTGGTATCATTTAACTGCAGAGGCCTAACATCATCATTGTGTGATGTTCGGGAACTTTGTGCTAAATATGACATAATTTTACTACAAGAAACTTGGCTTGCAAAACAAAATCAAGACACTCTTTCCACTATCAGTGATGACTTTAACTGGTATTTCTAATGTTGATTATGGGCAGGGCCCAATAGCTGGTCGACCATCCGGTGGAACAGCTATATTGTGGAATAAGTTGCTGAGTGCTTCTCCCTTTAGCAATGCCAACAGTTTAATTATTGGGGTTAAAGTTATGTTGAGTCAGACCAACTTTTTGTCTATCATTAATGTTTACTTGCCTTATTGTTGCAATGAAAATAGATAGATATATTCAGTACTTAAGTGACCTGGAGACTATGTGTTGCAATCAAAATAATCCCAACATTTCGATTGTTGGAGATTTTAATGCTGGCCCATCCAATTCATTTTATAATCACTTGCAATCATTTTGCACTGACGATAGCTTTACCCTACTGATATTCAATTGCTCCCAATCGACTCGTAAACTTATGTAAGTGAAGTTCATTACTCCACATCGTGGATTGATCATTGTGTTTCTTCTTCCTCGGCCCACTCTGCAATCTGTGGAACTGAAGTCCTTTATGATTTCATCACATCAGATCATCATCCATTAGTGGTGTATTTTGACTGTACAGTTCTTCCTACATTGGTATCTGATGTTACTGTGCAATTTAACTCTGGTGTCAACTGGAAAAATGTCACTCAAGATCAGAAGTATAGCTATTCAATTGAAACACAACGTTGCTTGTCTTCTATTGATATACCAGTTGACGTTGTGCTGTGCAATGATCCTATGTGTGACAACTCATCTCATACTTCTAAAATTGAGGTGTTCTACAAATCTATAATTGCTGCCTTGATTGAAGCCTGTGATCAGTCTGGGCTATCAATGCATTCTAGTGCTGTGGTTAACAAAGTTAAGTCCATTCCAGGTTGGAATTCAGCTGTTAAAGCTCATCATGCCAATGCTAGAAAAGCATATCTAGAATGGAGAAATTTTGGCAAGCCTAGCAATGGGCAGTTATTTGATAAAATGATACGCTATCGCAAAATCTTTAAAAGTGAATTGCGCAAATGTAAGCACAATGCTGAGATGCATAAGGCAAATGCAGTTGCTGATGCTCTGCATTTGGATCCTTCAAAAAAACGCTTTTGGGATAAATTAAAATCTTATAATGCTAAGGGCAAAAGTATGTTACCTACCACTGTTGGTGGTGCCTCTGGCGGTCAGCAGACATGTGGAGAGAACATTATGCTCATTTACTGAATTCTTGCAAGGGTGATAGTAATGTAAAATTGTTTGTTGAGTCCAAAATCAATCAAGTCTGCAATTTTACTGATATGAAAGATTTTTACTGTGATGTTGCCATGCTTCGCCCACTGCTTCATAAGCTCCCTTTAAGTAGTGCTACTGGTATTGACAATATCTCTGCAGAGCATTTGAGTTTTGCTGATCCTTGTATTGCGGTGTACTTATCTATGTATTTCAATATGTGCCTTATGCATGGTTTTATTTCCTCCAATTGCTTGGAAACAGTAATTAATCCTATTTTAAAAAATCGAAATGGAAATGTGCAGGATACTTCTAATTATAGGCCAATTGCGCTGGCCACAGTAATAACGAAATTGTTTGAGCATGTTATCCTCGCCCATATTGCTCCTATGTGCATGTCTAGTGACCATCAGTTCGGTTTCAAAACTAAGCATAGTACTGATATGTGTGTGTTTTTACTGAAACAAGCAGTCTCTTTCTATAACAAGCATGATACTCCTGTATTTGCTACATTTCTTGATGCCTCTAAGGCTTATGATCGAGTAGACCATTTTATGCTTTTCAAAATGATTTTATGTAATATTCCACTCTGCCTCGTTCGCTTATTGTTGTATTGGTGTAAGAGTCAAATGCTGTGCATTAAATGGGGTAGTCACTTTTCAGAATTTTTTGGTGTCTCTAATGGAGTAAGACAAGGAGGTGTGCTAAGCCCGTATCTGTTTGCGCTATATCTCAATGATTTGTCAACAATTTTAAATGCTATTAAATCTGGATGTGTCGTAGGCAATGCTCTAGTCAACCACCTTTTCTTTGCTGATGATATTTGTTTATTATCTCCTAGCTTCAGTGGTCTTCAGGACTTGGTCGACATATGTAGCAGTTATGCAGTGCCTCATAATATTGCATTTAATTGTAAAAAATCAGTTGGTGTTCTTTTTCCATCCAAAGGATTTGTTCTTTCTCAGAGTCCCAAGATTGTTTTGGGAAACAAAGTAATTAATTTTTGTGATAGTGTGACGTATCTTGGTGTCAAAATTTCTGCAAACTTGTCTGATGATGAAGATATTTTTCGTCAAGTGAGATCTAGTTACTGTGCGGCAAACAAACTTAAGGCTAAATTTTCTAAGTGTTCTTATGTGGTAAAAAATATGTTGTTTTGCAGTTATTGTATGCCTTTTTATGCTTGCCATCTTTGGAATAACTTTCGTAAGTCGTCATACAATCGAATTAAAGTAGCCTACAATGATGGTTATCGAATTCTTCATAATTTACCTCGATTTGTTAGTGCTCGTGAATTACAGATTTCATTTGGTATTACTACTTTTGAAGCTTTGCAACGAAAATACATGTTTTCATTTGTCAGTCGATTACTGCAATCGGAGAATTGCCTCATTGCGAATTTGATGAATTCTGATGCTTTTTAGAATTCTGGGTATTTTAAATCATTTCAAGAGCGCTTGTATGCCAAATATTAGTGCCCTTGGAACTGCTTGCTTTTTGGAGTTTTTTTGTGTGTGTGTGTGTGTAAATGTGTGAGTATTTTTCATATGGACTGTCTTTAGTCTGAAATAAATGTTATTATTATTAGTCTTTGTGTTTATAATTCTGAATTTATTACATTAGGCTTAACAATCTGAAAAATGTGGTTCCGTATGCTTTCTGGCACTGGTAGCTATTATTAAGCAAACAATTTGAAAAATACTGCAAGCTAACCCAAACTCGAATTCTCGCTCTGAAGCCTAAAACTAACCCAAACCTAACCCTAACCTTAAAGGGCATTCAGATTACAATTTTTTTGCTTGGTTTTCTCTAGAAAAAATTCGGTAGGTTTATTGATCGAAACTGAACAAAACTGCCGAAACTGACCTGAAATAATTTTAAATAGAATTGGCTAATATCTAAATTTTAGTGCATGTTGCTGGTAATGAACAGAGGTGGAGTCCTCGAGGACACATTTTCAGGTCCTTCGCCTTGGCCTCGAAGCCTCAGGGGCCGTAGGCTATTCTAAGAGAGGGCTTGAGCAGCTGCTTAAGCATCTACGGTACGGTACTTCAAGCATCTGCTTGGGACTTAGGCCTACTCAAGTCCCAACTAAAATGGTATTCTAAGATCAAACTTAGCGAGAACTTCAGATCGACCAAATTTCGAGTACAACTTGAATTACGCAATCATCATGTGATTTATTTCAACCACCTGATTAGCCATTTTTTCGAAAAATATTTTGCAGTAAAAAGAAAATAAAAAATGCATGTAATAATTTGCAGTTGTGTGGCAAGTGGCAACGCGCTCTTTAGCGACTGTTAGTGTGAAAATATAATTAAATTTACGAAAGGGATTAATGCAAATTTAGTAGTTTCCTGCATTTTTATAATTTGCTCTGGTTTACTAAAAGTAGCCTTATTCCTAAAAAATGATAGCCTACGTATTTTCTTGAATTATTCAGGAACAAAACCAAATTATACAGACAAAAGCAGCCTATAGTAACCACAATAGGCTTATAAATACAGTAAGTAGTAGTAGTAGTAGTTTATTTCAAAGCCAGAGAAGTTTAAAATCACAATTAAATCGCAAGCAAAGCATGTTGACGATAATATTTACTGGCAATAGGGAAAAAGCGAAGTGACCAAAGTGGCCTTCAAGTCTACTTCTACCCTCTTGAATAAAGTTACAAAATTACGAGATGAAATTTGGAAAATCTTGGCCAAACAAATATTTACAACTTTTGCTAATCCAGATCGAGGTTTCATACATATATTTACATCAGAACAAGGTTGCATAACACCAGAAAAATTAGGACACTAACAGAAAACAATACAATTTTTATTTACAAACAAGCAAAAAAAATTATTTAAATTAGAAAGTGGTGCAATCGCAAGGCACCATAACACACACAGTTTAAGTCAATTAGAATGATTCACAAACATAAACATCTTGCTGTATAAAGAGCAAGTAGTTGAATATTATCACGACAAATTTTATAGACAGACAGAACCATAGGTGGGCACAAGTCCGTTAATCGTTAAACCTCTAATAACGGAGCTAACTTTTTCTTGAACTCGTTAATCCGTTAAAAGTTTTTTCATGTTAACGGACTAAATTAACTTCCGTTAAGTTCTGATAACGGACTAAAGTAACTTCCGTTAAGTTCTGTTAACTTCCGTTAGGTTTTTATCGTTAATATTTTGCACCATTCATTCATCGTACCGGTACAAACCAGTTTGCACTGGTAACACTTGTTGCGTATTAGCACGAGTTTTATAGCAGAAAGCGAAGAAAGGAGCTCTTTTTTGTGGCAAATAATAGGCTGCAGCCTCAGAGGTCTATTAATTATCGCTGTTCGCAATTCCCAAAGATTTTTCGATCGCAGCTTCGTTAGTGCATTTGAACTTCTTTTTATCTTAGAATTAGATTTATCTTAGTAAAATGCAACTTCCAAATCACAAAAAGACCACCACAGCAATAAATATTTCCTTGCAATCTGCTCAACAGCGTCAATACGTGTTCTAGAAGCGAGTGAATAAAAAGAAATGTAAATTACACGCAAAATGTTAACGAATTAACGGACTTTATTAACTTCCGTTAATTAAAGCTGAAAATAACGGATTAACGTTAACGGAGGTGTGAAGTTTGTTAACGGGCTAGTGGTTAACGATGCTAACGTTTTACATTAACTTGCCCACCTATGGACAGAACATAAATTTTATAGTCATTCCAATTCAATTGTGGTAACTTTCTAGCAATAATTTTTTCAGTCTAGATTTAAATGTTTTTAGAGATTTAGATTTTGTAATTTCAAGGTCAAGTGAGTTCCATATTTTTGGACCTTGATATTTAATAGACCTTTAAAGTTTCAGAGTTTTAAAAAAGGTAGCCTAAAAAAAAGTTATGTGAGGAGGTAGCTCTGGTAGGTTTAACATGAATATTATTAAGCGTTGTAACATCATTTCGAAAAGTAGATGGAAGTTGTCCCGATTTATAGTTGTAAACAATTGGAGCAGTTTCTAGTTTAACTAAGTCTTGTAATTTAAGAATTGTAAGTTTTGCATAATATGGAATTGCTCGATCATTCCATGTTCCATTACCTACAATTTTTACGGCTTTGTTTTGAAGAGTAACTAATTTCTTGAGGTACGTTTTATAAGTTGGGCTCCAAGTGATTATCCGGTATTGAATATGACAGTGAAATAAGGCATAGTATAAACTACATAAGGCCGATGTGTTTAAATACACTTTAACTTTCAAAAGGATTCCCACTGCTTTAGATAGCTTGCGGGCCAATTTGTTAATGTAAGGTTCAAAAGACAAGGAATTATCAAAGATAAGACCCAAGTATTTTGACATGCTGACAGAAGGAAGACTAGAATACAGAAGGAAGATTACAATAAATACTCGCCCAGTACTATAATGTTGATAATAATTTAATTGTGATATTTTAATGTTTGCAGGCCAGAGTTTTAATGTTTAATCGTTTTGCGTACTTCTGGCCTAAAGGCTACCTACCTACGCAGAAGCCTAGGGAAGAGCCATCAGAACGGCGACGACTTAAAACAAGCAATGCGAAAAATTGTATCCTCCCACAGGATTCAAACCTGCAGCTTCCAGAAGTACGCAAATCGATTAAATACTTGCTTTAGTCAATCAGTAAAGTGATAAAAAGCCGCCATAAATGGCTCAATCAACTTAAACATAATTTTTTTGCAAGTCAACACATTCCCAATTTTGAACAGATTCTAAATAAGGGGTTCGCAAATCGGGATTCATGTACTCCCAGAGTTACATTTTGACTTTTTAAGGGGTACATTACAACCAGTACTTAAATTGTAGGGAGAACGCATTGACACCAAATTGCTTCGAAGTCCTTTTTTTCTTCAATTGAATTCTGGGACAAAATCTAAATTGCTGCTGCATTTTGGGTTGTACAGAAAAAATTGTTTAATGGCTAAAGGGTACCCATGAACAAAAAGTTTGGGAAATCCTGTTCTAAATAACAGCAATTTTGCTCAGATTTGTTGCTACGAAAGAATTAGAGGGCTCTTATATATACGTCGGTTGAATTTCACCCGTATGTCGAAAATCACGTTAAATTGTAGGTTTGGAAATTAAAGGTTCATACAATTTTTATGTCGTTTTAGATCACAATTAATTAACATTATAGTAAAAATCGCAGATGTGTTATTTTTGATAATAGTATTTGCACGAAATTAAATGAAACTATTTGCCATAATTATATTAGAAGCCATAAATACTCCGTCTCTTTGTACGCCCAATCGCTTTTCTAGCATAGTTCTATTGTAACAAGGTAAACACACAAAAGTCAAAAGTCACCTTCGAAAGACAAGGAGCACCGAACAACCCTAAGGTTTTTTAGTTGAGATGCAACAAAAACGGCATAGCCAAACGGAAAAAATCTAATCTTGCTTCATTGTTTACATTCATGTGATACGTCCCGCAGGTATTGCAACTTCAGTTAGCCAAAAAAAAACATGGCACCACTAGCAGTGTTCTGTTATCTCGTTCACAATCCACCCATACACGCCGCACTGTGGAGATTTTGCTCATAGAGTCACAATCAAGCAGCCACTAATTTGCGAAATGATTAAACCCGTACTTCATTCAGCCAGCTGCTTCTGTCGTCTCTTGAACACTGACCAGTTTTTATCTGCAACAAAATAGGCTACATCAAGTACAGAATAATGTTGCTATAAATGACTATTATACCTTTCAGGCGCGTAGCCCCTCGCTACCGGAGGCACGAAAATTTTGCGCGCGAAAATTTTGTCTTTTTTCGCAAAAATAACTTAATTTTGGGGCTATTTTGATAAAAACTAATGCTTTTTAAAACGTAACATAGAAATTGGCAGGGCAAACATGATTATACTGGTTGCATAAATGGGCTATGTGGGAGGTGGCTAATGGTAAAATTTTAGTTCGGTTGTTTACATGTTGGTAAATCATAAAATACTATAGTTCAATAAAACTCGCATGAAGTAGTATATCTCGTCGATGATTTATAAAAAAGTATTTGGGGGAGGGGGCTAATGGAAAAATATTTGAGAAAAGTGGTTGATAATTAACTAATACTGAATAGCCCCCCCCCCACCTATTCCTGAGCAGTGCCGTCGCTACGGGGATGCCAGGGGGGCTGTGCCCCCCTAACGGATGCTTGTGTCCCCCATTTAGGTTTTCTCAAAATACTGTTTTTGGAACATCACTCAATGACAAGACACCCCACAATGACGGAAAAAGAAATAATTACGTTCAAACATATTCTCCTTTGACGTTTTCTCGATTTTTAGCGAAATTGCTAGCAACCAACTGCTGTGTCACATAAATCTGACGCAATATTCCGTCTTATTTACACGCCTTTGCGGATGTTTTGCAAAAGAGACATGTATGCCTGCAGAACCGTTATTGGTACTTCGCTAGTAAATTATGACATGAAACAATACGTGATACATTTATTTTCAAAGACCTGCTGTTTTGAATTTTATAGCACACTCAAGATTTTGAGGTCGCGGTCAGTGGCACAACCAGGGTAAAGGGGCTTAAGCCCCCTTATCCAAGTCACTTAGAAAATTTAATCTTAAAATACGAGCTTTTAAACGTATTTTAGACTTGACCTGAAGTAAGAAGAGAGGATTGAAGGTGCTAAGCAATTTAATTCTTTGACATAACTTCAGAATTTAAGCAATTGAGTTATTCGTATGGCTTCAAAAAGTGCGAAATGTGATTTATGGCGTTAAAATCGTTATTTTTTGCTGCAAAATCACAAATTTGCCCAGCGGCTGGGACTCCGCCTCAGGCCCCGTTTACAGCGACTATAAATATTTCGTGACTCTGTCCCGTCTGTGACACGCTTGAGTTGCATTAATTTGCTCAGCATGGGGGCTAAATCAGGCAGTTTTTGTGCAAAAAAATTTACTTTTGGTTCACCCCTCTTAGCAAAATCTTAGTTGCACGTCTGGTAGCGTTCGCTGCTGTGGATAGATTTTTCAAGCGAATATAGGCCACAGACGAAACGAGCTGAAAAACGCAGCCGACCTTATTTTAAAATTGCGCATAATTGTAGCCGTACGATCTGAAAATTAGTTTTAACATGCAAATTTTAATGCCCCCCCACTTTTGGCTAGTGCCTCCTCTCTTCATTTGCTCTGGCGACGGCACTATGATGTGCACATGTGCACTTTTGAAGTGCACATAAAAGTGCACATGTGCTCGTGCACTTATAATGTGCACTTTTCTCGTGCACGTCCTTGTTCGAGTATCAGAATCGTACCGGAAATACTTGTTATCAGCTGGAGCGTCTTGCGTTCAAAAATTGACGCGCACACTTGACGTACACACTTAGGAGTGCACGTTGATTTGAAATATCGGTTATGCCACATCAGCTCTGAGCTAGAACTTCTCACGTGCACAAGTGCAATTTTTAAAGTGCTTAAAACCTTCCGAAGAGAAAAGATTGGTTATAGACAGTGATGGGCACAGCGGCGCTACTAGCGCCGCTACTTTTTCGGTAGCGGCAGCGCCGCTGCTTTTTTTCGTCACCAGCGACAAGCGGCAGCGCTGCTGTTTTTTTAACCGAAAAAGCGGCAGCGCTCCAGCGCTGTTTTTTAAGCAAATATTCTGCCGCTGCCGCTACTGCTAATAAACTCCTTCCAAGACTTTTTTGATTCACATTTTCACACGTTAGCGCTTGGAGTCTTTACTCTCCATTTGTTTTCACTCTACTATTGTTACCACGTTATTTTAGTTTAGTAGAAGAACATACAAGGTTACCTTTGTGACGTTTTGCCTTAGCTCGCATATGTGTAGGCGAGTTTTATCGTACGTGGTCCCATTTTTTCTGAACCAAAATTGAACAAATAATGTGGCTAGTAGCGGGCCAATTTGAACTGATAAAACCAATTTCAATAAAGCCGATTTCGAGCAGCATCTCTTAACGAAAATGCGATAATTACAGTTCGATAAATTGCTAAAAACTTGCAAATCGCAAAGACGGTTTTTCGCGATATTTCCTCAAAACGCTAGTAAAACAAATGAAGATGATTTGTTGGCTATCTAGTCGCAGACCACAGTACAGTTCGTGCTCTGCAAGTAGAACAGTATAGTAACAGGCCCGAAGCCAGAGTAGTGGGTTTTAAAGGGGGGGGAGGGAGGGAAAAAAACATTTGGGGGGACGCTTACGCAGCCGAGACCAGATGCCTTATTTGGAATGCCTTGTGCTGCAATCTGGTGAATATTTTGCTCCAAATCCTATGTTATCCTACTTTGGTATGGATTTTACCCTCAAATTTGAAGGTGAAGACCAAAAAAATAAAAAAATGGCCTTCATCGCAAAATCTTAGGCTACTTGATCACGTTCAGTCGATCTGTAATGCTGTTTCATAGAAAAAAAGCGTTTGTAGTGACCTGTTTTCGGGCAAAAGTTTGCTGATGCTCTTGTACTAGTACAAAAGTTTACTCTCGCTTGGGAGGCACAAGCAGTGATTTGTGGGGCACGGCCCAAAAAGCCCCCCCTCCGTGCATAGGCGTAGCCAGGATTTTTGATTGGGGGAGGGCCAAACCAAAAATGACATGCAATGACGTCATCAGAAATTTTCGAAAGAGGAACTTTTTGTGGGACAAAGATATCGTAGAATGTATGATCAGAAGCCGTGGCCTGTGTTTTCAAGAGGGAGAGCGCTTAAACCAAAAGTTAAAAATGAAAATATGTAAATTGGGAAACGTGTGTAAGCAAACTAGTTTACTCAAACATATCACAAATGGAGGTTTGGAGCCGAATCCCCAGCTGCTTGCCCAGTGAACATGCCCATATGGGGACCACATGGGTTTTTGGTGGGCAACTGGGCTTTGCGTGGGCCAATTTACTGGGGCCCAAGTGGGCTTAGCTTGGGCCTTAATGAACTCCTTTAAAATCATTTTAAATGTTTAGTATAAACACCATTGATTGTTAAAAGCCCAAAAATAATTTTCTCATTTTTGTTGAAGCAAAACAAAGCAAAAAAATTGAATCTTTATGATTGTGGGGTGCCCACGGTATTTCCATTCTTAGCCCAATCTGGGGTCATTTTACTGGGGCCCAAATGGGCTTAGCTTGGGCCTAAGTGGGCTTTTTCAAAATCATTTTAAGCCTTTAGTATATACTCCGTTGGTTGTTAAAAGCCCAAAACTAATTTTCTCATTTTTGTTGCAACAAAATAAAACAAAAAAAACTAAATGTTTATGATTGTGGGGTGCCCACTGTATTTCCATTCTTAGCCCAATCTTGGGACATTTTACTGGGGCCCAAGTGGGCTTAGCTTGGGCCTAAATGGGCTCCGTTAAAATTTGTTTTAGCCTTAGTATAAACACCATTGGTTGATAAAAGCCCAAAATTATAACTATTTAGTTAATGTCGCAACAAAATAAACGAAGAAAATCGAAACTTTTTTGAATTTGGGGTGCCCACGCTATTCCCACTCTTTGCCCAGTCGTGGGCCATTTTGATGGGCCCGAATGGGCTTAGCTTGGGCCTAAATGGGCTCTTTCAAAATCTTTTTTAGCGTTTAGTATATGCTCCGTTGGTTGTTATAAAATCTAAACATAATTTTCTAATTTTTGTTGCAACAAAATAAACCAAAAAAAACTGAATGTTTATGATTTTGGGGTGCCCACGCTATTTCTACTCTTTGCCCAATCTTGGGCCATTTTAGTGGGGCCCCAGTGGGCTTCGCAGGGGCCTATATGGGATCCTTCAAAATCTTTTTTAGCGTTTAGTATATGCTCCGTTGGTAGTTTAAAGCCTAAAAATTAACTATTTAGTTTTTGTCGCAACAAAATAAACAAAAAAAATTAAAGCTTTTTTTGAATTTGGGGTGCCCACGCTATTCCCACTCTTTGCCCAGTCGTGGGCCATTTTGATGGGCCCGAATGGGCTTAGCTTGGGCCTAAATGGGCTCTTTCAAAATCTTTTTTAGCGTTTAGTATATGCTCCGTTGGTTGTTATAAAATCTAAACATAATTTTCTAATTTTTGTTGCAACAAAATAAACCAAAAAAAACTGAATGTTTATGATTTTGGGGTGCCCACGCTATTTCTACTCTTTGCCCAATCTTGGGCCATTTTAGTGGGGCCCCAGTGGGCTTCGCAGGGGCCTATATGGGATCCTTCAAAATCTTTTTTAGCGTTTAGTATATGCTCCGTTGGTAGTTTAAAGCCTAAAAATTAACTATTTAGTTTTTGTCGCAACAAAATAAACAAAAAAAATTAAAGCTTTTTTTGAATTTGGGGTGCCCACGCTATTCCCACTCTTTGCCCAGTCGTGGGCCATTTTGATGGGCCCGAATGGGCTTAGCTTGGGCCTAAATGGGCTCTTTCAAAATCTTTTTTAGCGTTTAGTATATGCTCCGTTGGTTGTTATAAAATCTAAACATAATTTTCTAATTTTTGTTGCAACAAAATAAACCAAAAAAAACTGAATGTTTATGATTTTGGGGTGCCCACGCTATTTCTACTCTTTGCCCAATCTTGGGCCATTTTAGTGGGGGCCCAGTGGGCTTCGCAGGGGCCTATATGGGATCCTTCAAAATCTTTTTTAGCGTTTAGTATATGCTCCGTTGGTAGTTTAAAGCCTAAAAATTAACTATTTAGTTTTTGTCGCAACAAAATAAACAAAAAAAATTAAAGCTTTTTTTGAATTTGGGGTGCCCACGCTATTCCCACTCTTTGCCCAGTCGTGGGCCATTTTGATGGGCCCGAATGGGCTTAGCTTGGGCCTAAATGGGCTCTTTCAAAATCTTTTTTAGCGTTTAGTATATGCTCCGTTGATTGTTATAAAACCTAAAAAATAATTTTCTAATTTTTGTTGCAACAAAATAAAACAAAAAAAACTGAATGTTTATGATTTTGGGGTCCCCACGCTATTTCTACTCTTAGCCCAGTCGTGGGCCATTTTGATGGGGCCCCAGTGGGCTTCGCATGGGCCTAAATGGGCTCCTTCAAAATCTTTTTTAGCGTGTAGTATAAAAACCATTGATTGTTGTAAGCCTAAAAATAACCATTTAGTTTTAGACATCACAAAATAAAACGAAGAAAGTTGAAACGTTTTGAATAATGGGTGCCCACGCTATTCACACTCTCAGCCCAGTCAAAACTTTATGTTTTCTGTCACCGTGGTAGTTGTATGGTGTAAAATTTTGATTCTTAAACGTGTATTAATTTTTGTGAATTGAATTTTAGTTGTTACAGAGCATAAAAAATGTCAATAACGGTTTAAATTTTGGGACTAAAAAATTGTTTCAAATATTTTAAATTTAACCTCTAGTTTAACATTTTTTATTGAAAAATAATGTCAATGTATTAGAAAATTTATTCATTTAAATTTGTTGAGTATAGAAAAACTATTTTGCGATGTTAAAAGGTTTCAGACGGCAAATACATGTTGGAAGTTTCTTTATATTTTCGTAACACTTTATTCTTTTTATTGAAACAATGCACGAGAAAAAAGCGTTGCGAAACAGGTTCTGCGCATATACGAAAGCGTGAATTTAGAACATTTCACGTGGCGAGTTTGCGTTAGAGCACAAAACTCTTTTATTGCTGTAAAGTATCATGAAAAATTAAGTCATCGCGGTTGGTAGTGTTTTTCATTCAGCCAAATTAATGGTGACTAAAATAAGTGTTCTAGATCGCAAAAAGCAGGGTTAAGGAAATTAGTTTCAAGTTTTCTTACGAAAAGGAGCGGCGAAAGTCTCAAAAACTCAGACTGGCAACCAGAGGTGGGCAGTACCGAATTACTTTTGTACCGAATTACAGAACCGAATTACTTTTTTTGTACCGGTACCGACCGGTACTTTTGAAAATAGTACCGGTACCGACTTACTTGTGCTTTTGCAAAATCGGTACTTTTTTCGGTACTTTTTTCGGTACTTTTGATTTTATTTGTGGCAACCCTTCAGTTTTTTTAAGATTTTGCAAATTTAGCGCTTTCGTGATTCGTGACGTCGTGTAACGTGTGCAACTCTTTAACAGTTTCGCGTCGTTCGCGTGCAACGGATCTATATTGGATTGATGGTTGATCAGTGAGTTTGCGCGCAGGTAGGCTAGGCTACTCTTCGCACGGATTACGATTTACGAAGTGATTCAAAACAAAGTGATAGGCTCGCCTATTGCATGGGCTCAATTGAGATGTTATGCGTTAGGCCTGTAGCCTAGCCTACATAGGCTGGCCTAGGCCTACTGATAGACTATCTCTGCTAGATCTAAGCAGTTGAAATTGACTGGTTGTGGTATGGCGGTATATGTAGGCTAATATCAGGTAGCCGAAAGTATGCTATGGTTACCACCGTACCGGGTAGCCTACCGGTACCAGGCTGACAGCCGATTAGATCATGCTTGTCCTATCATGGTAATGGGGTAACAAGTTTGTAGCCTAGGCTATAAAGACTGACAGTGTCTAGCTTACTGAATATTGCAATAAGTGTACTAGGCCTACTGGTATTGATGATGCATAGCACTAGCAGATAGCAGACCTAACGTTGCAATTGGCCAAGTGCAGAACTGCAGATTGCTGTATGAATGAGGATAATGACAACGTAGTAGGCCTACCGTATTCTAGTACTGTAGTAGTCCTAACAGAACAATTTATTTACCACCGTTGCGATTTAAATACACAATATAAAGCTAGGCCTACCGACCAGTGTAAGCATTAAGCAGATAGCCTAAGCTAAGCCCAGTACCAACAGCAACGTCAGACTCGTAGCTAGTATACATGTACCATAACCATGTTATTTGTTATGGCACACCCAAACTGATGAAATACCTGTAGCCTACAGGTAGGCAGTAGACTAGCTTACAGTACCAATAGACTGGTAGCTAGTAGCCTTTACTTGTATCATTACCATGTTATGGCAAACACAATCTAATGAAATACGAGTAGGCCTACCGGTAGGCAGTAGCCCAGCTTACTAGGACTGCACGAGAGGTTCATTGGCTAGCAGTAGGACCACCAGCAAGCCTTGGTACACAATTGTTGTGATTGGCCTATTGCAGATTACTGTGTGTTCCGTGTTTCATAGGTAAATGGTTAAGCCAGCTGGTAAAGTGATAAGGTTTGTGAAAGACTTTAATTTATTGACTTGGTTTGTGATTGCCATGTGTCCTCTGACTCCTATTGCATTTCCATGGAAGTTCAAGTGTTAGTATCCTCTCCTCCTTTTGAACTATCAGACTCTTCCGCATCGGAAGAAGAAAAGCAACCTACTAGTGCTACTACAAGTCTAAGCAATCCTTCTGTTACAGTTAACCCATGGCCATTTCTTGAAAATTTTTTTCAATGTGTGGAAGAAAAGGGACCAAATAATTTAGTGCTTCAATGCCAATTATGTAAGCCAACCATAAAAAAATTTTCAACTAGCAAGAGATCGCAAAATAATTTGAAGAAACACATCATGCGTTTGCACCCGAACAAGAAGAAAGAATACCAAGATGCTTTGGACAACTCCAGAAAAAGAAAATCTACCAATGAAGCTTGTGAACCCTCTGCAAAAAAGGCTACTACTACTGGTAATCAAGGGCAAACCAGGCAAACAAAAATTACAGATATGACCAACAAATCCAAACAAAATGATTATGAACAGAAAGTAAGTTAAGTTTGAGTTTCAGTTGTTTGTTTAATGTTAGTCTAACCAATGTTACCTTGTTACCATAGGAGACAAAAAAATGACCATGCAGCCTTTGGATTGATGCTACCTCTTTAGGTGGAAGATTCACGCAAGTCTACCAGTACCTGTGCCACTGTACTGGTTCAATTGTTATGTCTTCTGGTATGACTCGACAAGAGAGTCTTTCGACTGCAAGGCAGATGCTCTAACTGACTGAGATTGTACCTTAGTTACTGTAGTTTTTAATTTAACTATTATTTGCAAAACTAATGATTTGAGTAGGTGCTACTATTTGCAAAAATGTGTGGTAGAAACAGATAAAGTACAATCTAGATTAATTGTGACTGCTTATTTCTGTGTTTTATCCAACATTTCATTACAAAAAGTCTGAAGTGTTAAGTAGTGCCTAATGGTTATGATGACAGCTTTGGTGCAATGGCCATGTTATCAGTACCTAAGATCTGACTCACAAGTCATAATTTTGCTGATTGTCGAGATTTTGATTCATTCTACCCAACAGCAATAGCCTGTTGGTGTTCATCGAAAGGATATTGGAACGTAAAGTGATGCAGTGTTTTGAAGAATTTAGTAACAAATAATATTTAAGCCCTTTGTAAATTGGCGATGCTCATCAGATACTGTGGTAGGCAGCAATGTGAACAACATTAAAAGCCAGTAGCTTTCAAATATATTCTCACTGTATTTATTTGAATTGTGTTACAAAAAGTTAGTGATTTCAATCTCCTTAACAATGGCTGTGCTTGGTCTGATTTGGCCAGCAGAGAATTTTAAAAACCCTCCTCTAAAGACAAGCACATACAACCATACCAGTTGGTTGGTAAGGAACATCCGTGATGAAAAGTTTGTCCTATTGAGTACCAGCAGCCTTGATCATAAAACAAATCCAAAGATATATATGCTACATTTGTAGCCTATTGTACGCTGAATAATGCATGTCTGTATTCTATGCTCAGTTGCTGATATGTTGCTTATGTAGGTTGTTTCTTTGTTTGTTGAAAACATGCTGCCATTCCATGTAATAGAGTCAGATTCTTTTGCTTAATTTGCTGGATTGATATCTGGGGTGAAGATGATATCACGAAGAACTTTGACACGACGAATTGAAACTAGGTACGGTAAATAAAATTAATCAGTTAACGAGTATTGTGTAGCTGATGTACACTAAACATATGTAGGTAATAGGAGATATCGCCAGATCAAGCTCACATAAAAAGTTAAAAATTTAAAACCTCACTACTGCCTGTTCCAGAAACATGCAGTAGTGAGGTTTTAAATTTTCAAACTTTTAACTTTTTATGTGAGCTTGATCTGACGAATGACGATATCTTGTTAAGCTCTGACTCAATAGTCATTGAGTACTTTTTCAATCAAAGATACCCAAGTTCAATATATGTAGGTAATAGAATATGTTGTATACCAGTTCTGTACAAATATATATTGTACATAGTGCTATGAACTCATTAGTACGATTTCTTATTCTATTACCAATATATATGTGCAGCCCAATATTCTGTTAATCTGTGATCAACAACCAAAGTCTCGTTTAATGCATAATTTTCAATCAGCTTGAAATGGTTGGTTAAAATGGAGGGTCTCCTGCTCATTTCATGCCACGTAAAGAGGCTTAAAGTTACCGGATAGGTTACTTATTTTAGCAATGCAAAAAAGTCATCTTTTACCATACAATAATGCAAAATTTATTAGTGATACCATATCATCATCATTCTTATTTTGAGACGCTGGTTCTCAAGCCGTTCCTTCCATTATTTTTAATGTTCCAAATATTCTTTTATGCATTTTCTTATTGCGTTCTTCAGTCTAAGGGTTACCAATGACCATGTGTCTTACCCATACAGCAGAATAGTGCTGACATACTGTACATTACAAAATATATTTACTGGTCCATATTATATTCGCAGTATCATATGATACTTGCAAAATTAAAAATTTTAGAAAAGTTGAGTAATAAGAACTTCTTAAAAGCATTGCATAAGTCTTTAATTTTTATGTAGGCTATATTCTTCTGGTAGAATAGTGAAATTTCCACTTTCCAAAATCGGGATAGGGAAAACTACTTTATATGCTAATAATAGGGAAAACTACTTTATATGCTTGGCTAAATGTTTCTTTTCGCTTCTGTTGAATGGTTTGTTGCAGTGTTAATATATTACACAGACGCTTTTGGTAAGAGAATGTGTAATTCCATGACGGAAGATTTTTATTTAGTCAGATTTGTTAAATGAGATACTTTTTAACAGTTTACTGACTACAGCTGCAATGTTTGTTGATGGCTACTTATGTTTTTTTTTTAGGTATAAAACAGAAGTTCACAACTTGAAAACTACATTGCAAAATGTCTCTTTTGTTGCAACTATTGCTGACTGCTGGTCATGCAGAAATCGGTAAGCTCAGGCAAATATCTTTTGATAATTTTAATTGTCTTCCAAGCGTATCTCAATGCATAAATTAATTCATAAACTAACTGATGGCATTTCTTGATGAACGTTAATCACTTTAATTTAACTGCAGATCCTACATTGGCATGACAATACATTGGATTGATCCAGAAAGTTTAAGTAGAAAGAGTTCTGTATTGGCTTGTGATCGGCTACAAGGAGTTCAATCATATGATGTAATTGCGAAGAAAATGTGTCATGTGCATTGGAATTTTGCAATTGAGTCAAAAGTCACGAAAACCACTACGGATAATGGTTCCAATTTCGTGAAAGCATTTAGGTTATTGTGTTAGTGCTATAAATTGTTGTAAAGATGTGTAATAATGCATAAATGAATATCTACATAAACTTGTGCAGTTGTGCAGACAGTATCTGATCTTATTCAAATAGAATTGAATAAGCTTAGGTACTGTCTCCCCTGAAGATCGCATTCGCGTGAAACAGGCTCTAGGGAGAAATAAATGAAATGTTTGCTTTGTAGTGTTTTTAAATACCAATACTTAGTTTTAATTAAGCTATTGTTATTACTTAGCATCGTTATCATTATTTTGGTTCAGAATATTTGCTTCACTTCAAGACTTGACTGATGATAATGAGGAGGTGGATGCTGACCCCGTTCATATGACGGATGTAACGTCAGTCTTAGGTTTGTAACGTATTGAAGGTTTTAAAACAATTGCAGTATTATTAGCAAATTGTTTCTTTAATGGCTTTTTTCTTTTTAACCTACGTTTAAAAATTGTACAGTCGGTCTCACGGATATTAAATCGCGGATGTTTTATTGGAAAGAATAGTGAAAGCTTTCTAGTTTCCATAGTTAAACAAGTTCAAGTCAAGTAATAACATGCAAACGATGCGAGAAATGGCTATTTACCTTGATGACAATTGGTTTGTTGGTGCTCATGTCATTTGTATGCTTTCCTTATAACCCATAGAAAAGTGCTTCCTTTATTGCACATACTTGTGAAGTACAGCAATATGATGGGCATATTTCTATACATTCGCGTTTGAACAGAGTTTAAAAAATATGCTTTGTGTAATATGATTGCTGGCATTACATGACATAGCATTATGGCTTGTTGCTTTATACACAGAGCTATTTAGATTTAGGAATTGTGGATGACTTGCAAAATTACGCATTGCCGAAACACCATCGTTGTGCTGCACATACGTTGAATTTGGTTGCAAGTAGTGATGCATCAGAGGCGTTGAAACGTTCCTGCTCTTATAAAAGAGTGTATTACAGCGCTTTTGGAAAAGCTACTACACTCTGGAATAAACAATCTAGGTAAAGTTAATATGATACTCTAGTTAAGTAGTATCATTACATACTGATAAAATAACAAACTTCCTTGCAAGCGTATATATCTTTTATTCAAGCAGGGGCTGGCCCTTTCCCCCATAAAAAACTTCACTTAGCACGTTTACTTTCTCCGCTACATGCCACATACTTCAAATCGCTTTCCCTTTTGCCATCCAGTTTTTAACATATTTTTTTTATCCTGCTTTTTCAAAATATTGCTCCGTAATTACATCTGCTGACTCTACAAACTTTTCTGTAATCAAAAATTTGTTTGTAAATGTGTAGCACCTACGAAGTGATGGTCAAGTAGGAAAGCTGAAGAACAAAAACGTGATTTTCTAGCTCATGTAAAGAACTCCGTGAGATGATTTGTTTTAAACTAAGCTTGTTTTTATAGAAGCTTTCAAGCAGCTGATATCATCGAAAATACTTTGGGACAAAAGCTATTGGTCCCTTGCATAACTCGCTGGAATTCTTTACATGATTGTGTTGGGCGTCTTTTGTCGATGTTTGAGTGTCGCGAGAAGCTGGATGACCTGAACAGCATATGTGATAAATTCAAAATTGCTCCTTTTACTTATGGTAAGTAGTGGTTAGAGCGTCTGCCTCACAGTCGGTAGACCTGGATTCACTTCTTAGTCGAGTCTTACCAAAAAAGTTTAAAAATTGGAACTCACAGGTTCCTTGCTTGACGCTCAGCATTGAAGGGATAGCGTGAAGCTTCCACCTTAACGTGGTAGACAGTAGACACTAGACAGGTGGCATCGCCTCGAAGACAGCGTGGTTAATTAGTTGTCTCTTGCCCAGTGTAACTGGTTTAATAAACAACAACAATAGTTAGAAAATAAATTTAGAAAAATGTTTCGACTAAGGACCAAGCAGCTACATTTGGGCTGCGATGCTTGTGTAAACGAAGTATTAGTTCGATGTAATTGGCTATATCAAACTTACCGATATTTCATTACAAATTAGCTAGTTTAGGTCGAATGACTGTCACACAGAGAGTTTACTATATTTCTGTTCTCTGCTTAGAAAAGAGACAGCAATAGTCTTGCTTTTTTTTTGTAGGTGACATAATGTTTTTCAAACAGTACTATCAAGCAATGCAGCCGATCTGCGTGGCGCTTGATATACTTCAAGGAGAAAAAAACGCTTACATGGGCGTATTACTTCCCACTATTGCCATGTGCTTGAAAAGGTTATTTTTTGTCCAAGGAAACGACAGTCTTCGCTTAAGCAAGCCATTGCTCGACGCTGTTACTGCTGGAGTAAAACAGCGTTTTTTGGCTAAGTTTGAGGACTTAGACTTGTTGTTAGCCAGCGCTTTCCATCCCCAGTTTAAACTGCATTGGATTAAATGGCTGTGTGATGTTAGAATTGTGGAGCAGATAGAAAATTTGCAAAAAAGGATCAAAGTCAAAATGATATCGCTGGTTGATTCGGAATTAAAACAGAGCGAAAGTGACGATAGCTCTGATGGTGGTGCAGAATCGCGCTGTTCCAATATGGAATCGTTTTTTAGCCACTTTGTTGCAAATCTGAAAATACGCGAACTGGATATAACATCGTACAGCGATTTCTGGATGAAAATACGAGTTCTGCAGTAACAGCTGAGGCTTTTTTTTCTGTTGAACTGAAAAACTTGTATATCTTATACTATACACCAATTCCATCAAGCGCCGGTGTCGAGAGATTGTTCTCCATCGGCAAGGATATTTTAAAGCCTAAGCGAACTGGGCTCAGTGATGAGCATTTCGAAATGCTCGCTTATTTAAAGTGCTTACAGTAAACTTTTATAGCCACATTGGCTACGCTTATGCATCAAGTTTCCTAAGCATGTTTTAAGTTAAAATCCTGTGGGAGTTTGAACTTTTATTCAGTGATGCATATCTTGCCCTTTTCTTTGAACAAATTGGTCGTTTCTGTGTCCTAAACCGGTGAGAAAAATTTTAAGGAGGGGGCAATTGAGCATTCGTCATACAAAACGATAAGTGAAGCTTTGCTTTTATGATGATTAATTTCTTTTATGACGACGTCATTATTTTTTATTTGTTTTAAGCGACTTCAAAACGATTGCCAGTAAAACTCTCCTGATAGCATAATAGCTAGTAGCTGCCAATAATTCTGTGTTTTAACATAATTTTTAGCACCGGTATTGCTTTTTCCTTTTAAGTTGTAGTTGTTAATTATTTAACCTGTCTTAATTTCATTACTAGTTTTTACGCCACTGATGTTAACACTTAACAGTACATATATCTTTACGAAATATTTAATCGATTAATGCCATTTAGCAATAATCCTGTCATTTCTACAAGTTTTTGTGGGCTATTTTGGCTTTTTACCTTAAAAACTTACCAGTACGTGCTATTTTCTTAATTCTGAAATTTTTTGAATAAAATTTGAGAATCTCAACTTTTGCACTCCTGATGTTGATTGTATTCTTTTAATTTCCTATTAAGTTAGCTGTTGTTATTATATATAATATGGTTGTGTATCCCGTCTAATGGTGCCGAACACGTGGGTATTGGAGGGTTTCATCTCCCAGTATTTTAGTCACATCCCCTAACATTGAAGGCAGAATATCTATAAAGAGGTGCACTAATTTGGGGAGAAAATTTACTACATTTTTGTTGGAGGTAGTCACTCTCATTTAACCTTGAAAGTGGCAACCCCACGATGTTCCAAATCGGGTAAAGTATCAAAATTCCCTCCTTATGCTCAGCATAGTTGGACACCAGTGATCCCGTTTGAAGATTGAGGGTGGAGAAACTCTACGAAGCTAGCTACCCCATCAAGGTCTTGACCGTAAATCCCACTCAAGCAAAACAGCTACCCCATCAAGCGAAAGTAAAATTCCAAATGTAGCTCTTCTAAGAGTTTCAGACGCAGCATTGTTGTGACATGTGTAGGTTAAATTTCTGCACACCGAGAGCTAGTAAATGTTTTGTTTTATTAAGATTCACTACTTCGATGTCTTGTCTAAATTATTAAATTTTTGCGATTTTATTTTAATCTAAATATCTAAAGTAAAAGCACCATTTGCGCTGTTTGAAACTTCGTTGAAACCTTGAAATATCCCGTGGTTCATGACCACAGGTTCTGCAATAAGAAGTCTCCGACCATTTCTGCGACGACATGAGCAGAACTTGAAGCTGTGCCTACAACACGTGTGGCAACGAAGACGAGAGAGGACACCCCCTAACCGGAATAATGCATGAAATTCACTTTTTTTTGCCACCAATGGTCTAACTTTGATATTGCGCATTTTTTTCAAAAAGTACCGGTACCGCAAAAGTAAGTCGGTACATTTTAAATGGAGTACCGAGTACCGGTACCGAATTACTTTTAGGGGCAAGTACCGAGTACCGGTACCGACTTACTTTTAAAGTACCGATGCCCACCTTTGCTGGCAACATATATCAGATTAATGATGCAAAATTTTGCAATTTCGTTTTCGTAAATGGAAGTTTTTGTTGCATTATGCAGTTCAACTTTTTGATAGTTAGATTGTTTTACAATCTTACGGGACGCAAAGGCAAAGAATCATTCAAGAAGTTGTCAATAATATCTGTGTTGCATGGTAAGTTTTTTTCTTATTTACTTTTGTTCTAGCAGAATGCTGATAGGCTATTTAAATGTTTATTTTCACTAGATCAAATGACTCTGAAACTGCTAAGGTTTGAACAAAAACAGTTTAATTTTATGTTGAACCTATTTCGATTTCATCTAGAAATGGTAATTCTGTGCGGTATCTTTATTACGAAAAACGACCATTGACCTTTATATTTTAAGCTTGTTTAAGCAAAGCACAGTGTGACTTAAACATCAAAATATTAAATAGTGATTTAACTCGAATTTGCGGGGTAATGTGCGTTCTTTGTCAAAATGTTTATGCTTTTGAACTACCGGCACTGTTTCTAACACATAATAAATTTTGTAGTCACTATTGACGGTACAATTGAGATTTCGTTGTTAAACGTCTCTGACTGCTAGTCTTTGGCTCGAAGCCTAGTTGGTCATTGCGCGCTGTATTCTTCAAATCAAAATGTAGCCCCAATAGTCCGAGAGATGACGTGGCAATGTCTTTGTTGTTTGCAGTGCATATTTCAGTAGCGTAGCCAGGGGGGGGGGGGGGGGGGGCTATTAGCAGTGGCGGATCCAGAAAATTTTGGTGGGGGGATAATAGAAATTTTAAGCACAAAACCTCAAAAATTCGGATGTCTTCACTGAAATTGAAACTGATTTTTCGGCCGAAATCGGAAATTCGAACGTTTTTTCCTCCCAAAATCAGATGGTCTCCAAAAAAAAAAAAAAAAAAGGTCTTCACCGAAATGGAGACTAATTTTTCGGCCGAAATCGTTAAGTTTAGGCTGGTGGGGGGGATGCACCCCGAAATGGAGACTGATTTTTCGAAATGGAGACTGATTTTTCGGCCGAAATCGTTAGTTTTAGGCTGGTGGGGGGAGATGCATCCCCCCCCCTAAATCCATCACTGGCAACAACGTGACCAGGGTCAGGCTTGGAAAAATTGTAATTGTAATTGACAAATTTGTAATTAATTACACGATTTTGCTGTAATTGTAATTGAAAATTTTTAAAAGTGAATAATTGTAATTGTAATTGAAAATTTTTAAAAGTGAATAATTGTAATTGTAATTGAAAATTTTTCTGCCTATTTTCAATTACAATTACTCTATTATTCACTAAGATGGATGATAACACAATGTGTTTGAACAATATCAATATGCTACCGGTTGCAATCACATCTGACGTCACAAAGCGAGCATCAAAGTAGGCTAGGGATAGTTCGAGTTAGTTTTAGGGATAGGGTTAATCATATGCATGACCTAAAGTCAGCACGTACTCTAATCATAACTAGCACTAACTATAAGCCAACAAATAGCCTGACATAGACGTGTCTGTAACCGGTGGAAACCATGCAATAGAATACTAGCCAGAAAGCTATGAGCTGGTTAAAGCATCTATGCTAAAGATTGCCATGATCTATGGTCAAAGTTGGTAATGTGCTTTGGCCAAGTGAAAATGTTGTTAATTGGGACTTTGCGCGCGCGCGTAGGACCTTTGTTTTTACTCGACTTTTTTGATAGATGAGCAGCGAAATTTATTGATTTGCTGATAACTATAGGGATCCTCCAATTATGTTGACACCTACCCCAATTAGCTGCAAAAGCTAAACAAATTAAATCTATTACTATTGGATAGGTAAATATGAATCAAAGATTAAAGGTAACAAAATTTGGTGGACCACATTGAGGAGACTATGCCAAATGGGACATGTAAGCTAATCGCATTCCAATTTTTCTGTGTATCACTTAACTAAGCATTATGGTTTCCCAATTGTCATTCTTGTCTGAGTATTTACTAAATCGATCTTTATACGCTGGAAGCTTTTTCTCTATGCCGTCATTTTCGTACCCTCATCTGTCAACACGATTGTAAATGGACAATAATTTGTAGCCACTATCTGAACAAAGGCACGTAACGAATCGAAGTTCGAGCAGATAAGAAGCATTAGTTGACCGCAAGACTGGCTTGTTAGCGGTCGACAATATTTTTGTGTTAATTTACAGGTATCCTATAGTTTTTAGTAAAATTAATCGTGGTTTTAATCATAGAAAGTAATTATGGGAATTTAACGCAAAAGTTTGAAAGCCGTTAACCACAAACCTGATCAAGTTAATAAAACCTTATGAAACTCAAAAGCAGAGTATTTCAGATCTGACTATCAGTATCAACAACCATAAACACGCTTTAACACAATTGTAAAATTCTTTAGTTCAGTGAAGTGAGATACGTTCGCGAAGTCCCCGGATTTCGCTTGCGATGTTACATTTTAGTTTCTCCTTGTTGTAACGTTAGACCAAAGCCATAAGTGAAGCATAAGCCCATCTGATAGTTACTTAGCTTGTACTGAGCGTAGTACAGCAGATGTGAACTCAAAAATAGGGTAACCTGCCGTGGTACTGGACTGGTAGCGCCTACTGTTCTTTTGCATTGTTAGTGATTTGCTATTATTGCGGTGGTTACGATTAAAAAATGAATGAAAAATTGATGTTTACCTAAAAAACTCAGCAGTAGCATATACGGTATTGTAAATAAAGATGTCAAGCAGACTTTTGTAAATTCATCAACAAAAGTTGAGGATATTTTCTGCACTTTATTTTCTCTACCGAATACTATAATTATCTTCAATTTTCTTCTAGCATTTAGCCTATTCTATTTTTTCTTACGAGGCAAATTACGATTGATTTAGTTTTGTTACAAAGTATGATGCAAAGAGAAGATGAACAAGAAAGTGAAAACTGTGAGGTTGAGCAATCGAAACTATCAGAGCTTCATGTCAAATTTTTTGACTCAACAAAAGAGCACAATATTGCACAATGCAAGCATTGTAAAGCTAAAGTAAAATTTTCAACAAAGGCCTCCTCAAATTTGATCACTCATTTGAAAAGGTGCTGTCCGAAACATCATGCTAAATACATGGACCTTAAATTAAAAGCTACAAAAAGTCGCCAGCATTCAAAATCTGATAGCAATAGACCTAACGACCAAACCACAATGTCAGCTTTTCTAGTCAAAAAAAAAACTCAGGAAAAGTTTTCTAGAAATGACGTTCGACAGAAAACCATAACCAAAGCTTTGATCAATTCCATTGCTTGCGATCAACTTCCACTCAATATTTTGGAAAGTCCAACTTTTCGAAAGCTCTTGGAAACGACTGAATCAAGATATTCAATTCCCAGCCGTCCAACAGTCAGAAACACTATGCTGCCTAAAGTCATGAAACAAATGGAAAATGTGATAAAAGAAGAGCTGTCTACTTTGGATCACATATACATTACCCTCGATTTATGGACAAATCGAAACATGGCAAGTTTTTTGGGGATGACCGTTCACTTTGTAGATGAAAAGTGGACTTTAAAATCTTTTGTGCTAGCAGTAGATTCATTTGCAGGTAGGCATACAGCAGACAATATTGCAACTACTTATCATTCAATCGCAAGCAAATATGATATTTGGAATAGGGTGAATAAGATAGTTTCCGACAATGCCTCTTCCATGATTAAAGCATTTTCCATTTCTTTGCCAAACTTTGTTTTAGAGCGTGATGAGCAGCATGGGAACCAAACCGAGCATCATGAGGTCAGAACAAATGAAGATGACATGGAATTGGAAGAAGAGTCTGATGTTGATGACGTAGACAACTTGTTAGCAGACCTACCTCAAAGAATAAGTTGCTTTGCGCATACTAAACAACTGTGTATACGTGACGGTTTACATCAACCTTCGTTTTTAAAGAGTTTCGTTGGAAAACTGCTTGCAAAATTAAGCAAAATTGTTAATTCTGTCAGAAAGTCCACCATTGCGTCGCCATTTCTGCGACAAAAAGGCTTGGTTTTAAGAGCTCAGAACGCAACAAGATGGAACTCTCAGCTGACAATGATAGAAAGCGTTTTGAAAAATCACAGCTACGTAAATGATGCTTTGGATTTAATGGGATCAACGAAAAAAATTTTGGATCACGATGTTTTGGCCTTAAATGAATTGGTTACTGTTTTAAAACCATTTCAAGAAGCGTTACTAGAAGTGGAGGGAGATAAACGAGTAACAGCATCTAGCATATGCCCAGTTGTAGTTGGACTTCAAAAAAAGTTCAATGCTTTTTCAAATCAAAGTTTTAGATATTGCAATGGCCTTATTACATCTCTCCAACAATCTATTCATAAACGATTGAAGTCATTTTTGGATTGTCGAGACAACCAGATCGCTGCTCTGCTTGACCCAAGGTTCAAAACTGCATGGATCCAAGAAGATGAACTCAAACAGAGTGTGATAGCACGACTCACTACTTTAGTGTGTATTAAACGATCTGCTGTTGCAGTTCTACGAGCTGAAGACGAAGTTACGTCTGAACCCTTGGTGAAACGGCCTAGCCTGTTTGGCTTTATCGACACAAGCAAGAGTACCTCTATTTCTGATCCTCACTTCAAGCAAGATGAGGTCACTGAATACTTGCAAGAACAGATTATTTCATTTGATGAAAATCCGCTTTCCTTTTGGAAGAACAATGAAAAAAAGTTTCCACATTTATCCCAATTAGCTAGAGAGTATCTTGGATGTGCAGCCACATCAGCGCCTTCTGAGCGAGTCTTTTCAATAGCTGGTAATTTTTACGCATCCGATCGAAGTTTGTTAGGCACAGCAACATTTCGCTCTTTGATGTTCATAAAATGCAATCAATCACTGTATGATAAGATCAATTTTTAAAGGAATAACTGCTTTGCATTACACAGTCTGGTGTGGTTGTTTTAGTGTATATTATTGAAAAGTGCTGAAACAATATTGCTGCTAAGATCCTGCAGATACACCTGCAGTAGTTTTACTCTTTCTTTTTAATGCTGTTGTACTCCAAGTCATTTCTAACAGTTTTCTTTGTTTTAGACGCAGTGATTACTCACTGCAAATTATGCCTCTGAAAGCTGATATTTGTGTTTCATAACAATATGTGATCTATTGCTGAGTGTTCTTTAGCAATGTTGCGGTTACTCATCATATATCCAGTAAAAAACTATATTTCTCATAGTGTTAACTGTTAACTTCTTGTGTTGTTTCGAATTCGTTAATAATTGCTAATTAGTATTGTTCATTGATTTCATTATGATTCTTTAATGTTGATAATTCAGAATTAACTGGGCCAAGCAAGCAACAAACATTGATTGTTGATAAGTAACTATTGTAACTTCAATGCTATTTGTGATATTAAGATTTTGTGAGCTTTTTTGTTTTTTTGCTTGTTTGCCATTGTGTGCATGTCATTGTCAAAGTAATTCGTTCGTTCGTTCGTTCGTTTGTCAAAGCGTCACTAATGGTTCTTTTTTGTATGATCATGCTAAATATGTGATCTTATTGGTAAAAGTTAAAATAGTGTTAAATAGTAATTGTAACTTGAAGTTGTAACGTACACACTTTCAATTTTTTTACACTTTTTAATTGTGTTAAAATTTATTTTCTTTTGCACAACTAACTGCGGTATAATACCAGGGACGTAGCCAGGGGGAGCAGGGGAGGGAAACTGCTATCCCAAAATTTTACTTTGCTTACAATTGTTTACTATTGACAATTGCTTGCAAGCGAAATTATGTATTGCAAAAATTAAAGTTAAACAAAGATTGATGGAAGAACAAGAATAGAGAAAAATGGGGCTTTGATAGGTCTGGTATAAAAATACAAAACAATTTAAACAAATCCACAGAGTTGACATAAGCAAAACTCGAAGCTTCGTCTGTAACTGAATTGGTTGCAACGTTTTGAGAATTTTTTCTTTGTAATTGTAATTGAAATTGTAATTGAATTACAATTACTTGAACTTGAATAATTGTAATTGTAATTGTAATTGAAAATTTTAGGTTGTAATTGTAATTGTAATTGTAATTGAAGCAAGACCAAGTAATTTTTCCAACCCTGACCAGGGTGCAAGTTGAACTCAGATTATGCAATCAAGGTCGTTGTAAAAACAACGCTTTTACCTATTCGGCTACGCTAACGACTTGTGTAGTTGCTTCTCATTGCCCATTGTTGTTTTTTCAGATGATGTAAAAAAGAATCCAGCAACCAGTAAATGCAGCAAAGTCGATTTGGAAACTGAAGTGGTCAAATGGTTGACCATTTGATCGAGATCTAGGCGTGCTGGTCCAAAAGAAGGAGATTCGAAAGCGCTCCCGTGCCAGCTCTAAGTTAAAATGATCTGTAATGTGTTTGCTTTTCTGTGTACTGTTGTTGTGCGAGAATTCGGTAATCACTGTAAGTTGGTAAAAATAAACCCTCAAGTATTGATAAATGTACTGTTTTTGTATTATTGTGCTTCACGTTGCACCAGTTTTACACGACTTGGGATGTCGAGTACTACAGCATTGGATGCGGGTGGGTTTGCCCACTGAATTGATGGGCTGCCCAGTTAAATCCCAGTAGTATGACCATGGGATGTGGGTGGGTTTGCCCATTAAATCAATGGGCTGCCCAGTTGAATCTCAGTGGTAGAAGCATTGGATGTAGGTGGGTTTGCCCAGTAAATTAATGGGCTACCCAGTTGAATCCCAGTGGTAAAAGCATGGGATGTAGGTGGGTTTTCCCAGTAAATTAATGGGCTGCCCAGTGAAATCCCAGTGGTAAGAGTATGGGATGTGGGTGGGTTTGCCCATTAAATTAATGGGCTGCCCAGATGGGGCCCAGTTTTATCCCGTGGACAAAATCAAGTGGGCCCCATGTGGGTAGCCCACATGCAATTGTTCATTGGATGGCAATTTTTTTGGAAAAAAAGCTATTTTAATGCCATTGGATTACATTTCGCATGTGTTCAGAACCATTTGAAAGAACTAGATTTTAACATCTGAAAAAAAATTGAAAAAAATTAAATTGTTTCAATCCTCCTTTTACTTATAATTGGGTCGAAAATACGTTTATGATTTTGCATTTGGGGTTAAATTTTGTAAGTATTTTAGTAGTAAATAATAATCCACTCAAAGATTTTCTTTAGACATTTTTGTTTTGACGTGAAAATAACCAGTTGTAAGAGTACATGTACGGTCAAGAGGCCCCAGACCCCTCCATCCAAATTCAATAATTTGTTCAATAAGCATTTCTCCTAGCTATATTTTTTTCAAAAGTATTTTTTCGCGTAAAAACTAGCGAGGTGGAGGTGAATAGATATTAAAAAGCGTACAATAGATGGTTACGCCTAATAGCCATGTTATTGCCCAGGCTGGATTTACATTGCGCGGGGCCCCAGCACGTTGGAGATTTTCACAGAATAAGTGTAGACCAAAAATAAAGTCTTACCATCTGAGCGCAGAGCCTTCGGCACTGTCCCATATGGTAAATCACGCCCTGGTTATTGCATTACGTTTTTAAAAAGGTTAGATGAGAGCTCGAGGTTGCAACTTTAAGATTAAAACCCTTAATTTCAGCCATTTTAATTGATTGGCAAAAATTAAATTGAGAGGTCTGGGCCCCCTGGTTGTCAATATTATTGTTAATTACCAGAGGTGGAGTCCTTGAGGACGTCCTTGGCCTCGAGGACACATTTTGAAGTCCTTGGCCTTGGCCTCGAAGCCTCAAGTCCTTGGCCTTGGCCTCGAAGCCTCAAGTCCTCGAAAATTGCCCTGCCCTCGGCTCGAGGACAGCACTATTTTTTGAACAGTTGCAATTTCGTTGGAAAACGCCAGAAATCTCGCGGAAAATTTGCGAACACCTTTTTTGTTTTCCTCACTTGGAGCATAGGCGTAGGCAAGGGAAGGGGGCAGGGGCCCCTCCCAATTGAAATTTCACCAATGACAAAAATGTGGCAAAAAAGCCAATTGTTTCCTCAGTTTCAGTTTCTTTTTAGCATTTTTCGCTGACAGCAGGATTACTAATTAACAATATTGAAGACCAAAGGCGCCGGGTCCCCCTCAATTCAATTTTTGCCAGACAATTTAAACGTATAACCCGGAGAAAATGAAGAGTTCTTGTCCTAAAAGTTGCTATCTCAGGCCCACATCTAGCCTTTTTGTGAACGTTATGCATTAATCAGGGCCGGATTTACCATAATATGACGCAATACCATCTAGGGGCCCCCAGCTGAAATCGTAAGATTTTTTTTGGTCTTTCCCTATATTTGGCAGAAAGGTGTTGCGAAAATCTCCAAAGTGCCAGTGGCCAAGCGCGATGTAAATCCGGCCCGGTAATAACATGGATAGTAGACGTAACCATCTATTTTACCATTTTTCAATAACAGTTCAGTAATTCACCTCCAACCTCGCCGATTTTTACGCACAAAATACTTAAAAAAAAAAATTAGCCATGAAAAATGCTGATTGAACGAATCATTGAGCTTCAATTGAGGGGGCCTGGGCGCATATTTCCAATTTGTTCCACATTTCTCAGTGCATAAGACTATTTAACCCCAGGTCACTGCGACGTCACAATAGAAAAACCGCTCAGGTGTGACTGAGCAGGGTATATTCGAGGTCAACTTGGAAATTGTCAAGGTTACCATAGTACGCAAGTAAAATGAAATCCAAAAGTCAATAGTGAGTTCGAGAAAAGCTTTTGCAAGTGATAGTGTAGGTCGTTCATAAAAAAAAACAACAAAGAGTTATTTTGCTGATACACATTACGCTGAACTTGAGACCTACTTACTTCTTGTTGATCTTAGCTGATGATAGCACTTTAATCGCTTGCATGCTTTCTGTTGTTTTATCTAGCTATATGGCAATGGGTAGCATATTGATTAGCGGTGGCCGCCTGTGTGGTGATAGGATGCCCACTTTTTGAGTGGTGTGAAAGCGGTCACTTTTTTCCAGGGCTCTCTACTCCAAATGGGTTTTTGGCTGTAGCAATTGGGGCAGTTCCAAACGCCTGTTAATGCTCACTTTTTTTTATTTAGGGTTTATATTTTCATTAGCGTCAATCGATCGATTTCGCGGCCAAAAGCGCTGGCAAGACCTTTCTTTTGGTATTGCTTGATTTTCACCTTGTATTTATCCACAAAAATGCCGAAAAACTTTTCGTTTACTCTTTACTGCTAGTTCTTAAACCACGAAACGCATCAAAAGAGTATATCCTTGCGAGGTCCCTGGGCAAATACCCTCTCGTTATGAAGTTACGACTACTCTTTTTAAATCTGGTCTTTGTTTTGCCGAAACCTGCAGCGCCTGCAGGTTATTCAATGGCTGTTACTATGTTTGATCTACGTTCTTCCATCTCATCCCCACCTTATAAGAATTTCTGCCGATGTTGATTTAATTTTCCATATTTCAGAGTGAATAAAAGCAAATAACTTGGTTGTTAGTGCAGCTAAAAATATAATAAATGAAATTGCTCAATTATGAAAGTGCAAAGCCTTCGAAATCGTTTGGTATCATGATCACCCGTCATTCAAGTCGCATACAACTAGACTTTCGTGAAATCGCACAATCTGAAAGCATCATAGCAAATATACGCTTTTATCCTTTCCAGTGCATTTTATTGCACGTTCAAAGCAAGCTACAGTAAATAAAGCACATGATAATTGTTCAAAACGTACTGGCATAACATCAAACTATGATACCTTTTCCAAAACTTCAGCTCGATTGTGATACTGCGATTGCTACGTGGTACGTAATCGAGATTCAATAAACTTTTTCTATAACACGAGGCTCAGTTTTGCTCAAAATTTAAGAACTACGCCAGGCTCAAACGTAAAAATTAATAAAAAAATTAAAAAAACGAAAACGAATCAATTTCAAATCTAAAAAGAAACAAAACTCTGTACGAATTCAAAACGATAACAGTATAGTGCTTTGTAGACTATTTGCAAGCAAAATTGCATTGATTCCGAGACCATTAAGTACTGTTGCACACTGCGCAGGCAATTGAGAAAACTTTTGGCGGGTGTTCAAATTGAAAAAACTCGCTTTTTTCCTTTTGCAATACTACGATGCTGCAATAAAAACAGCAAAAAAGTGTTTACTCAAAGATGACGAAGATTTGGAATTAAACACTTTTACAGACATGGTCGCTAAAATTGACATAGATGCTCTCAAATTTACGAACAAACGAGACAGAAAATTAGTGAAAAATTAATATCGGCCAGCCTCAACTTAAAATTCACTGATTCTTATAAAAAAGTGTAAATTGACAACAAAGTTCACTAGTAATTCTCATTCTCAAACTGAGGTCCGCGAAGCAATATTTCGGAATCGCAAAGTGTCTTTAACTACTATCTTAAAAAATATTGCTTGCAAAGTATCTTCAAAAATATTGCAGCAAGTTGATTATTATCAGAAATTAACTTATAACCAGTGTTGATTACTAACATGCTAAGCTTTTTCTGCGACAAACCTTTTATCAATTTTGTTTTGCATGTTTTCCAGTATCTTTACGGACGTACCACAGGCATTTACGCAAACATAGAAATTAGTTTTGCAACCAAAGGATAGTGCTTATTGAAGTTCATGTTCGAGTTTTGCAAAAAGTAAGTTTTTCAACAAAGGTCTCGTAATTGACAAATTTACTGGTACACATTTTAGAAACGTGTATTATGAAAATCTTAATTTTCATCTTTCGCGTAAAATGGATTGTTGGTTTTGTGCGTTAGATTCTTTTGTGAAACGTTGAAATTTAATCGTAACACAAAGTAATTATTACATTTTGCATGAAATACACTGCACATAACTAATAATGTATACTGCAGTACTGCACATCACGTAATATACCATTATCCGCAGAGTGACGTATAAAAACGAAAACCAGGGTGTCGAACCGTTTCAAATAACGGTTCGGGTTCAGGTTTAGCTCCTGCTCAAAATATTTGAGCGGTTCAGGTTTGGTTCGGGTTCACTCGAGTACCATTTTCGAGGTTCAGGTTCGGTTCAGGTTCACTCAAGTAAAATATTACTGGTTCAGGTTCGGTTCGGGTTCATTGACTTAAAATTTAACTATCGTTACTCGTTTCGTCCAGAAAAAAAAAAGAGAAATTGCTGATCCTGTTGATGATCACCACTGCTCTTAATGTGCGTGTACCAGCGCCATCCGGATATGGAAAAATATATTCTTACTTTTGTTAGGGGTTCAGGTTCGGTTTGGGTTCACTTGAGCACAATTTTGAGGGTTCAGGTTTGGTTCAGGTTCACTAAAGTAAAATTTTGCTGGTTCAGGTTCGGTTCGGGTTCACCAAAATGAAACGGTTCATTCGGGTTTACGGTTCGGGTTCAGGTTCGGTTCGACACCCTGACGGAAACACATGTTTACAAAATTATATACGGTAATGCAGGGGTAAACTTTTACATTTGTCGGGCGAAATAGAAACGACTGGATAAGTCGCGGGCCAAACTTGGATTTTTTTGCTGAATATCAGATTGTGATTCTGGCGGGCGCGCAACCACGATGTACCTAGGGAGGGTTGAGGCCAGGGGTTTACGAGACATTAATTTACAATAGAATGAGGTTAATACGGGTTACCTTATAGCGGAACTCCCAGCGTTTGACAATTTTGTGATGTTTTTAAGTAACGTAGTTATAGGCCTATTTTGGTCAAAACTTTTGTTTAGAAAATGCTGCATATTAATTGGCACTGCATAAAAAAAGGTCTGAATCGGCTACATAAAATAGGTAGATCAATAACGCGGTGGCAATAACTTATAATTTCGAAATTCAATTATATTCTACCACACTATTCTAGTAAAAAAAATCTGGAGAACGACTAGAGCAATCTTTGAAAAAAAATTAACTTATAGAACCTTTAATAAAAAATTGGCGTTCTACCAGCTATTACTACTTTTCAGTTATTCATGATTTCGCGTACAACCTATGCGCATCGACCACAGCGATTGGTTCCTCCAAAGTTAACAACGCTAACAAAGAAATTTACTTTTGGGTATACGTAGATTACTCAATTTTTCACAAACATAAAATTGTTCTGCAAAATTAAAGTACAGGGTGTTCATAAAGTTCTGATACAATTTCAAAAAACTTTTATGAAGTCAATTCTCAACATATCTTAACCAGGTTGGTTTTATTTAAATTAGTGCTGCTTAAAGTTTTTATTCATAACAAAATTTTGCGTCTCAGATATGATTTTTATGTGTTTTATGAATGTGTTAAGCAAACCCTTATTAAATGGTTACTCCTCAAGAGAAGGCACAGAGTGTATCCTGGTTCATTGAAACAAAATCGGACGTTCTGACTCAGCGAAGGTGCAGGCTAAGTATGGAAACTATCCACCATCAATCTCTTCAATTCGTCGATAGCAAAGGAAATTTATGGACGCGGGTCAGGGTTGAATGCAGTGAGAAGTGGGGGACTAAGAACATTGGCGGAAAACATCGAGAGTGTAAGACAATCGTTCAGTCGTTTTCCTATGAAGCCTATCCGTACTGCTACCAGAGAATTGAAACTACCACCTACAACAGTGCACAAGGTTCTGCAAAAAAGGTTATAATGATATGCATTTTTGTAGCTTTTGCCTTGAGCAACTTTTTTCGATCGTTCAGATGCAAACCTTATGATGTTAAGTATAGATGTACGCCTAGCGCTTAATTGTTTTTTGTTTGAAAAGTTTTATTTGCATTGCGCTCTGTGTGACTTTGATTCCATTTTGTAACACTGCACTAAGTTATTTATTTGCCAAAGTATAGATTGCGAACAAATTTTTGATGTCACTTTTGAACCCCCCCCCCCCCCCCCCATTGAAAAATCCTGCGTACGCCACTGGTCTTTTCAGACTAGGATTTTTGGTATTATGAAGCCTCTCAAAAGGAAATAGCTTCAAGGCTATTGCATGCATCTAATTTGCTATTTTATGCTGTGGGCAGTATTATGGGGTCCACGACAAACTGATCGCTAACAAACAGACCACGAATTAACTGAACCCAATTTGGATAGCGTTCTAAAAAGTTTGAAACTTTTTACGAGTTAAATACGGCATTTTGACATATGCAAAGTGACTCCACGGTAGTGTTGTGGTAGGGACGTGCGTCTGTTAATCATTCCGTTCGGGTTCGATTCGTGCTGAACGCGGTCCGCGGAGCCACGATTTGGCGGTGACATTTTAGCGGTGAGATATTTTTACGTGAATTTCGTCTCTTTTAGTTAGCTCTTGCGATGTTTATTAAAGCAACAAGACTGCAAGAGCGTGTTGATGTTACATCGTAAAAGGTAGAAGCTGCAAGGGTAATTATATTACATTAATACTTCAGGACCCGTCATAACAAACCAATACTTTTTTTTAGGACGCTATCAAAAATCAACTCAAATCTAGTTTATTTAAGTAAAAGTTTAATTGGAATTCAATTAAAATCAACTAAAATCTAGTTTTTAATAAAAAATTAGATGCGAATTCATGCGGTAATAAATGCAGTACGGGTATACACATACTAAACACCTGCGTCTGCGTCCTAAAAAAACTTTTAAAGACTATCAAAATCTTTCATTATGCACTTCGATTTGCTATCTCTCAGGGTGGCATCGCTGCTCGAACACTAACTCTAATGCAAGGTTCTAAAAGAAAGAAAAAACAAATAACGCACTACTAAATTGCCTCATCCCGCGTTGTGCCACCGCATTCAGCTCGAATCGAACCCGCACGCAATGATCGGCAGATGCACGCCCCTACTACTATGTTACCGTGGACTCGCTACACACGCGTCAAAATGCCGTATTTAACTCGTAAAAAGTTTCAAACTTTTTAGAACGCTATCAAAATCATTCGAAATCTCGTTTGTTTCATTAAAATCATCAATTTGAAGGGATACGAGGTTTGAGGATAAATGACCAATCATCCTAAACCTGCCAACAAACCAAATTGGATTTGCAGTTGCAGTCTTCTCGTTTCAATAAAGATCGCAAGAGCCAAGTGGCGAAATTCACGTAAAAATATCTTACCGCTAAAATGTTACAAATTGCATAATATTATCCTACGAGTGAAGTGTTACGTAATGTAACAGCAGCCACTGACTTTCCTGAAATATGCTCTTCACCACTGTGTGGTTGTGGCAGGGCATGGTATGGAAGATGATTTTTCCATATTCCATACTGGCAATTTTCTTCCATTCCATTTCCATTCCATACCAAAAATCTTCCATTCCATACTAAAATTTTCTTCCATATTCCATTCCATACTAAAATTTTCTTCCATATTCCATTCCATACTTCCATACCAAAGAAATTTTAGACTGGAATCAATGCAACGTATATTTTGTTGCTTTGCACCTTTGCAATACTGTAAGGAACCGCTCGTGAAGGTGTGCCAACAATACTAAGATGCAACCACCGGTAGGCCTATCTGGTATGCAGTAGCGTAGCCAGGGGGGGCTGGGGGAGCTATAGCCCCCCATTGGCATGTTGACCAAAATGCAAAATGAGAAAAACACTACGTTTTTAGCACTTTTGAGACAGTTAAATGCACTAGAGTGGACTAATAGTGATTTAAAACATCTTTTGAAACATATATGTCGGGGGGGGGGCTAATTTGTCAAAAATAAAACTAACAAATAAAAAAAAACTTTGAAAAATGGTCAAAAATGTGCAATCAAATTTGATCGCAAGTGCAAAAATGCTAAACATAGGTGTCATCAACAAATATACTCTAAACTAAGGAATAGAGGAGGGGGGCTATTGAGTATTAGTTAATTACCAATTTCTCTCAAATTTCTTTTCATTAGCCCCCCCCCTAATTATTTTTCTCTATAAACTGTACACGAAATAGATTACTCCGCGTGAGTTTTATTGAACTATTCGATTTTATAATTTACCACCATCTAAATAAGAGAAGTAAAATTTTACCATTAGCCACCTCCCAAATAGAGCATTTATGTAACCAGTTTAATCATGTTTGCACTGCCAATTTCTAAGCCACGTTTTAAAAGCATTCAAATTAGCCCTAAAATGAAGTTATTTTTGCAAAAAAATGCAAAATTTTCGAGCGCTGGGGGCTCCGTCCCCAGACTCCCAAACAGCCCCCCCATTGAGAATTTCTGGCTACGCGCCTGCTGGTATGCATATTGCACATGGTTTAATGCATAGGCGTAGCCTGGATTTTGAATTAGGATGAGGGCTAAATCGCAAATCATGCAATGACGTCATCAGATGTTTTTGAAAAGAGGGACTTTTTATGAGACAAAGATTGAAAGATCAAAAGCTGGGCGTCTGATTTGGCTCGTAACCTGGATTTGCTATAGAGGAAGGACCAGGGTGTCGAACCGAACCTGAACCCGAACCGTAAACCCGAATGAACCGTTTCATTTTGGTGAACCCGAACCGAACCTGAACCAGCAAAATTTTACTTCAATGAACCTGAACCAAACCTGAACCCTCAAAATTGTACTCAAGTGAACCCAAACCGAACCTGAACCCCTAACAAAAGTAAGAATATATTTTTCCACATCCAGATGCCGCTGGTGCTGGTACACGAACAATAAGAGCAGTGGTGATCATCAACAGGATCACCAATTTCTCCTTTTTTTTTCTGGACGAAACGAGTAAGGACAGTTAAATTTTAAGTCAATGAACCCGAACCGAACCTGAACCAGTAATATTTTACTTGAGTGAACCTGAACCAAACCTGAGCCTCGAAAATGGTACTCAAGTGAACCCGAACCAAACCTGAACCGCTCAAATATTTTGAGCAGGAGCTAAACCTGAAACCGAACCGTTATTTGAAACGGTTCGACACTCTGGGAAGGACTAGAACCGCGAGTTAAAAATTTTTCTATCCTATCAAAATTGGGAGACGCGGTGAGCAAATTAGTGCAACTCAAACGTGTCACACATGGGGCACGGGGGCGGAGCCCCAGCCGCTGGGCAATTTTTTGTAATTTTTTGGAAAGAAAATGGCTATTTTATTGCGATTCGGATCACATTTCGCACGTTTTCAGAGCCATTTAAAAGAACAAAATTTTTGATGTTTAAAAGCCAGTTGAAAAAATTCCTCCCTTTACTTCAGGTCAAGTCCAAAACACGTTCAAAATCTTGCATTTTGGGTTTAAATTTTGTGACTTGGCCCAAGTCAGGGAAATCAAGGTACACTGCTTTCTGCAACATTTTTAGCATTAAATAATGCATTCGAAGATTTGCCTTTGAAGATTTTTGTTTTGTCATGAAAATAACCAGTTTTAGGAATATAACAGGAGCCCAGGCATTTTCGATTCAAAGTCAATAATTTGTTCAATAAGCATTTCCCCTAACTAGGTTTTTTCAAAAGCATTTTGTCGCGTGAAAACTGACGAGATGGAGGTGGATTGTTATTTAAAGTTGGTAATTTAAAGATATTTAAAGTTGGTACATTAGATGCCATAAATGGTCACTAATCATGTTAGTGTAATAGGCTATAAAAGTTAAATGGGGGCCTAAAACATATTACCGGTATTGCATAAACAAGTTAGATGAGTGCCTGAGATTGCACCTTTTAGAACAAAAACGCTGAATTTCTCCCAGCTTGTACATTTAAAAATTGCAAACGTAGGTATAGGCCTACTAGGCCTAAAGGTTTGATGTTCACCGGGCATTAGCAAAATAACTCTAATTCTTGCGTTCTTCCGGTGAAGTCATAGTCACAGCAAGCTAGATCTTAAAAGCTTTGTTTTTATTGACGTTTCATTGGTCATGACGACCAGTGGCGGATCCAGAAAATTTTGGTGGGGGGGGATTTGAAGCCAAAACCTCAAAAATTCGGATGTCTTCACCAAAATTGAGAGTGATTTTTCGGCCGAAAACGGAAATTCAAACGTTTTTTTCACCCAAAATCAGGTGGTCTCCAAAAAAATAAAAATAAAAAAAAAAGGTCTTCACCAAAATTGAGAGTGATTTTTCGGCCGGATTCGTTACGTTTAGGTCGGTGGGGGGGGGATGCATCCCGAAATGGAGCCGAATTATTCAAAATAGAGGCTGATTTTTCGGACAAAATCGTAACTTTTAGGCTGGTGGGGGGGAATGCATCCCCCCCATCCCCCCCCCTAAATCCGCCACTGATGACGACCAACATCATCAGAATACGAGAAACGATAAAGAATTACGACTGAAGCTCCGTAGCATCAATATGAATCGTAAGATTTTTATAATTTTCAAAATCCGAAAGTTAATTATTACGTCACAACAATAAAAAACAAATTTGTAGAAAAGCGGAGAGTGTTAAAACTTTGGTCACAAAAAACTACAGTATAAACTAAAATGATATCAAAGCATCAGGACATTAAAGCAAAGAACGATTAACTATTGCAATAGATTCATCGTCTGAACGATTAATTACTTTTGGCCTAGAAAGAATAAACCAAGATTCGGCGGTTAATCTTTTAGAGAAATTACTTTCAGTTTTTAAAATTTGTGAGTTGGCCCAATCAATTACGTGATCAAATAATATTACATGTTCACACAAGGCAGAATTTTCTGGATTTTGTTGCTTAATGGCTCTTTGGTGCTCTTTTAATCGGGAAAAATGGTTCTTTGGTGCTCTTTTAATCGTTTCGCCTCTTTTGAAAAATTCGTACAGTGTAAAAAACTCTAATGAATTTGCAAATTTAATTCGTAGCCAATGTGTAGGCCCTAATGACATTTTTGTGTCTTTTGATGTAATGAGTCTCTTTACCTCTGTTCCTACTGACCAAGCTCTTGATCTCGTTTTACAGTTACTAGCTAATGACAACACTTTGCATGACCGTACCTCTCTCGATATATCAGACATAAAAGTTGGCTTAGAGATTTGTTTTAATGCTGCAATTTTTACTTATGATCACACTAATTACCGCCAAATTTTTGGTCTTCCTATGGGTTCGTGCATTTCTTCTGTGCTAAGTAATATCTTTATGGAGCACATTGAGCAATTGGTCATTTCAACCTTTTCCACTCCCCTTATTCTTTGGCGCAGATATGTGGACGATACTTTCTGTATCTTGGATAAATCACAAATGGAAAGTTTTCATCAACACTTGAATTCAGTTTGCAAGCACATCCAGTTCACGAAAGAAGTAGAATTTGAATCCTCCCTACCTTTTCTTGATGTTCTTGTTTCTCGATCCGGCAACAATATCTCCACCCAAATTCATAAAAAAACTACCCACACCGACCGTTATCTTCCCTATACTTCGCACCACCCAAAACACTAGAAGTTGGCTATAACCCATTCCCTGCACTACAGGATATCCTCCCACATCACAGACCAGACGGAGCGACAGATAGCTAGAAGGGAAGTACGCCAGACCCTCAGAACAAATGGTTATCCCTGTAAGTACACTTACCCCCCAAAACCTAGATCACAACGTGAATTACCTATGTTCACCAAATTCACATCACTTCCATACATTCAAGGAACCACAGAAAAGATTAGGAGAATTTTAAATGAAGTTGGCGTCAAAGTTGCAATGAAATCTATTCGGACCATTGGCCAATATCTACCTTCCCCTAAGGATCCTATCACCACTGATGAAATTACCTGCGTTGTACATGAAGTTCCTTGCAAAGACTGTGACTTTGTTTATGTTGGCCAGACCAAACGAGACCTAAATTCCCGATTAAAAGAGCACCAAAGAGCCATAAAGCAACAAAATCCAGAAAATTCTGCCTTGTGTGAACATGTAATATTATTTGATCATGTAATTGATTGGGCCAACTCACAAATTTTAAAAACTGAAAGTAATTTCTCTAAAAGATTAACCGCCGAATCTTGGTTTATTCTTTCTAGGCCAAAAGTAATTAATCGTTCAGACGATGAATCTATTGCAATAGTTAATCGTTCTTTGCTTTAATGTCCTGATGCTTTGATATCATTTTAGTTTATACTGTAGTTTTTTGTGACCAAAGTTTTAACACTCTCCGCTTTTCTACAAATTTGTTTTTTATTGTTGTGATGTAATAATTAACTTTCGGATTTTGAAAATTATAAAAATCTTACGATTCATATTGATGCTACGGAGCTTCAGTCGTAGTTCTTTATCATTGCTTGTATTGTGATGATGTTGGTCGTCATGACCAATGAAACGTCAATAAAAACAAAGCTTTTAAGATCAAGCTTGCTGTGACTATGATTTCACCGGAAGAACGCAAGAATTAGAGTTATTTTGTACATTTAAATTGGTTGGTAAAAATTTAAATTGAAAGGGCATGAGCCCCCTGGTCGTCAATATTAATATAAAGTTATTGGTAATTGCCGTTTTATGCGTAGTACTGTTGCACTCCAAAAATGCTAAAAAAAATTGAATAAATAGGCTTTGTGTCATCATTTTTATCATTGGTAGCTTTTCAATTGGGGGAGGGCGGCAGAGGGCCCGGTCTTTCTGGCTATGCCTATGGTTTAATGATTACCGCACAAGTTTTTCCTTACATCAATTAGAACATTTATCGAAATAGAAATACCAAGCTTTAACACCAAAAAGAATTACTGTACTCTAAGCTTAAAAACTAAAAATATACTGGTAAATAAAATTACGCTGAAACGGGGATGAAATAGCAAATAGGCCTATGAGTTTTTGTGACGATGTAAGAAAACAAAATTTACGGCTCGGCAAATTGTCAGCCTCAAAAAAAAACAAGTCAAATCTATCAAGGTCGTCAACTGTAACATCAATGCTGCAATTAAATTGCAATGTACTTACAATGATGCAATACGTACACTGTTTGCGCAATGTACACAACCAAAGTACCACGATTTGTCGACAAATGATATGCGTAGATATTGAAGTTGAATACTTCTGTGACAATATTATTTATCACTACCCGACATCGATATGTATTTTTCTGTAAATATACAATGCACGAAATCTAGTATGGAATTGGTATGGAAGTATGTAAGATTGTCTTCCATTCCATTCCATTCTGGCATCTTCCATATTTCATACCGAAATTTCCGTTCCATTCCATTTTCCATTTCATACCATGCCCTGGGTTGTGGTGCTAATGTGCAGGCTTCGTTCATGTTGCATGTGAATGTAAACCCTCACAAGCCAGGTCTGAAACAGTAAAGCAGGTAAGGGCTATCTGCAATGTGGAAGTTAGCTCTGATCTATTGCCTGATGATTTTTTCACTACCTTGCTTAATCACATTAGGGAAGGCAATTTTTTAAGGTAGTGACTACCGGTATTTCACCGAAAATTTTCAAGTTAAAGAGAATAAAACGAAAATAAATATTTATTCGTGCTTTTTTCATTTGAAGTTTTAGGGGTTAGCATTTGAGTTAAGGTTAGAGTTTGGGTTAGGGTTCGATTTGGGAATAGTTTTAGAGTAAGTATTCAAGTTTGGGTAAGATTTGAGTCAGAAAAAATAAAAAACTAGATAAAAATTTTCGATGAAATAAAGCCTTCCATTTTTTTAGTTTGCTTGTGGAACAAGTTAATGTCTGTTTAGAATATTTGAAGCAAACTGTAGATATATATTTAAGGTGCTCAACTTTTCATGTTCATTGTTGTCTGGTGTACAGTGTTCTAATATTTAATTCATTAATAAAGTATTGTATAAGTGCTCATTTGCATGCATCAAATCATATTGCTATTTCGGTACTCATTGCTTATTATTTACCTCATTTTTGATTACTTCATATAATATATACATGTCTTCAAACAACTGTATTGGCAGTATTAGAGTGTTTTTTTTGTTTTGTTTTTCCATGATTTAAAAGTAAGGATAATTGGGTGTGAGTCAATTTCTGGCTCAACTTGAGGCTTACATTATTGCAATAATCTAGTAACTTACTAAATGAGTGGTAACTTATCGACACTGTTTAATATCCTTCTGTTGTTCTAGTTTTTTTTCACCATTTGTGATACCAGTATGTCCTGCTTATTATCTTCAGTTGTTAACTAACCATCATTCTGCAGTGTCTCCTATCGTAGAATACTACTTTTTGTTTTGATGTTTTATATTGTTTGTGGTTAATATTTGGTACCATACATTTTTGGGGAGTAGGGTAATCTTATTACTGTAGTTGTGTTAAGTTAGTTCATGGCTAGGTTGGGTTAACCTTATTTGTGTGGTACCACATGCTAGCAATGCTGCACTTCTGACTTGCCTGTTTTTGTCATGTGCTGTTTGCTTGCTAAAATTTCTGTTCTGCCTTGTGTTATTTACTGTCGTACGCCAAAAATGCTAAAAGAAACTAAGAAACAAAAGGCTTTTTGTCACATTTTATCATTGGTGGCATACCCTTGGTGACATCAAAAGCCCATGGTTTCAAAATATGTTTTCGGTGATGTGATAATCCTGCAATGAATTTGCGTTGGCCATTCTATATCTTTCATAAGTTCCTCATTGTATCCGCGCAATCAAGGGGTTGACCAAATGAGGACACTTCATGGACACGGAGGGGGTCAATTTTTTGCCAACATGGCAAATTATATACTGCAAAAATGTTCTTTTGACAAGAATATCACTTCAAAATGACTTTATACAGAGGACAGGGTGGTTTTCATGTTAAGGACAGACAAAAGAGTGAAGAACATAATGCAATATTTGATATATCGTATATTCTGGCGTATAAGATGACCGTCAGATAAGACGAGGTACAAAATTTGAATAAAATTTTGTACATTTATCATATATTGATCGTATAAGATGACTGTTGAATCACGAAACCATGTTTGTTTGGCCGTATAACTTTTTTCTCTTCTTGCATGTTTTTCTTACAAGCAGGTGCATAGCCAGGATTTGGAAAAGGGGGGGGGGCTATTTTGAAAGAGTGAGAAGTGTGCAAACGACCTTGACTTGAATTTTCATTGAACTTGAATCAGTTTGAGACGGTTTGTCCGAAAATTGAGACAAAATTTCTCGGAAAGCTCGGGAAATCAAAGGTTTTTTCCGCCCAAAATCAGGTGTTCTCCAAAAAAAAAAAAAAAAAGGTCTTCACCGAAATCGAGATTGATTTTTCATCCAATTTAGCAAATTCTGATGTTTAAGGGGGGCTGTTTTCGTATGGGGGGGCTATTTTCAATTTTTCGCAAAAAATCGGCCTCAAAAGCACAAAAAACATGCAATTTTGCATACTTCACGAGTCAATGGGGAGGCTTGAGCCCCCCCCGCCCCCCCCCCCCTGGCGATGCTACTGCTTACAAGAGTTACATTTGTTACGCACTAATGCACACTTTTTTCCTATGTTTTCTGGCTAATAAGCCGATTTTCTGGACCTAATTTTTTAACCTAATTTGCACTTTGTTCTACATATTTACGCTTTGCACTACTGTATTGTGCTTTTTGCACTGTCAGTACCGTATTTGCATGGACTATTAAAATGGATAAAATTTGCGTTTTCTGCTTCAAATTGGCACAAAACTTCGTAATGCCGGGCACCGAATTAATCTGGCACTTCGTCGATCAAATTTTCTGCCTCGGTTTATTGGGCGGTAATGTGGTAAAACCCTCATTTTAAGAGCTTAAAGTTGGTCTTGGTTTATTCGACAAGTCAGCTTATTAGCTGGAAAATTTGATATTGATGTTATTTTCTTGCTTTTCCGATTTATGTATCAATGCATGTTTTCTCATTCTCTTGTTTTTTCGATGTCACGCCAATGCTCTTTCGTAATTGTGCACGCTTTTCATTAGTGCATGACAAATCTCACAAATGCTTTAAGCATGCACATTTTGTAAAAACGCATTTTTCATATGAAAAAATCATTGTCTGAGAATTAGATATGACTTTTATATCGGTTGTATAAGACGACCCCAATTTTTAAGGGTGGGGTTTTCACTTAAGGGTTGTCTTATACGCAGGAATATATGGTAGCTTACATTTATGATTTGCTTTGTAAAGCAACTTTGTGCAGTGTCAGTAAACTGTCAGTCATCCACAATCATGCAGTAAACAACTCCTTATTATGTGGACAAGGTTTGAAAGTGCTTTTCCGTAATTACAACTCCTTTTGAATGATTTTAATTCCATTCCACACAAAAGTACGTAAAACTGCAGTAAACGTGCTAAGAAAGTGACGACGGTAATGGTACAAAAAAGTACTGCATTGCAGTACTGTGGTACTTTTGTACCGTGATACTGCCCACCTCTGCTTGTCACATATAGTAATTTCAAAATATTTTAGGGGAAATAAAACTCATTCTTTCAGAAGGTTTTGTTAAAATATCCCAAGAATAGTATGTCTTGCATGCATCGACTTCATAGCCGTTCGAAATGGAATCGGTTGTGTCTTTTTCTTCTTAGCCTTGTTGTTGGTTTCTTGATGTCAAGTAGATTTTCTCTACACTCATCACGTACTTGCAATATGGCCTACAGTCATGGCAAACAAAGTGGAAAAAGCAGACAAAGCACATGGAATCCTATAAAATCATCTTCTAATGTTTATGTTGGTATGTGATTATTTGCAAAATCTGAAATATTGCTGCTAGTTTATGCTATTTTCATAGTCTTGTTTTTCTTGTTGATTTGTAGATAATCAAATGTTAGATTTTTACACCTTTTTATTAATGCTCTCTTGAACCATGCACTCTTCTTTTTCCAAAACTTAGGTTTGTTTAACCTAAGTGCAATGTTCTGAAAAAATTCATTAAACCCACTAAGAATAATTCTTGCTTAACAACAACTATAGCTTTTTAAATTATCATTTCATAGGATTATACTCAGTCTACGACTTTTAGGCGCCACCGATTAAGCATCAGGACTTTTGGCGGCCAAATGTAAAAAAAAACTTTTTTTCCAAATTTTTTTTCAAAAAAAGTATTTTTTGCAAAAAAACGTATTTTTTACAAAAAAATTTTTTTTCGAAAAAACTTTTTTGTTTCAAATAACAGTTTTTTTCAGTTTTTTTTCAAAACGTATTTTTCTTTGAAAAGCTTTTTAAAAAAAAAAAAGTTTTTCAAACGAAAAAGTATTACTTCGATTAAAATGTTAATATTTTCGAAGCTTGTTGTCTGACACTTGTTGAGAGGAATCATCAGAATCGAGAGCGCAAGAAAAGGAGTGGCTATAGGAAAAAGTCCAGCAGTAATTGGTCGGAAAAGGATCGATAAGAGAGCGTTGTTTGTGTACAACCTTTAAGTTGAGATTGAAGTCTTTTTGTTGGCAGAGGGCAGGGTTTGAAGTTTTGATAAAAGTGACTTTAAAAGCAGATAGATGGATGGAGAGCGAAAGAAGTTTTTCAAAAAATTGATTTCCTACTGTATTTTTTCAATAATGTCACTTTTATCAAAACTTCTAACGCCGCCCTCTGCCGACAAAAAGAATTTGTTCTCAACTCAAAGGCTGTACACAAATGATGCTTTCTCATCGATACTTTTCCAGCCAATCACTGCTCGGTTTTTTCCTATAGCTGCTCATTTTCCTGCGCTCTCTATTCTGACGATTCCTCTTAACAAGTGTCAGACAAAAACCTCCAAAAATATTAACATTTTAATCAAAGTAATACTTTTTTGTTTGAAAAACGTTTTTCTTTGTTAAAAAAAACTAAAAATTGCAAACGTAGGTATAGGCCTACTAGGCCTAAAGGTTTGATGTTCACCGGGCATAAGTAAAATAACTCTAATTCGTGCATTCTTCTGGTGAAGTCATAGTCACAGCAAGCTTGATCTTAAAAGCTTTGTTTGTATTGACGTTTCATTGGTCATGACGACCAACATCATCAGAATACAAGCAACGATAAAGAATTATGACTGAAGCTATGTAGCATCAATATGAATCGTAAGATTTTTAAGTTTTTAAAATCCGAAAGTTAATTATTACATCACAACAATAAAAAACAAATTTGTAGAAAAGCGGAGAGTGTTAAAACTTTGGTCACAAAAAACTACAGTATAAACTAAAATGATATCAAAGCATCAGGACATTAAAGCAAAGAACGATTAACTATTGGAAAAGATTCGTCGTCTGAACGATTAATTACTTTTGGCCTAGAAAGAATAAACCAAGATTCGGCGGTTAATCTTTTAGAGAAATTACTTTCAGTTTTTAAAATTTGTGAGTTGGCCCAATCAATTACATGATCAAATAATATTACATGTTCACACAAGGCAGAATTTTCTGGATTTTGTTGCTTAATGGCTCTTTGGTGCTCTTTAATCAGGAACTTAGGTCTCGTTTGGTCTGGCCAACATAAACAAAGTCACGGTCTTTGCAAGGAACTTCATATACAATGCAGGTAATTTCATCAGTGGTGATAGGATCCTTAGGGGAAGGTAGATATTGGCCAATGGTCCGAATAGGTTTCAAACGGAAAATTTTCATCAACACTTGAATTCAGTTTGCAAGCACATCCAGTTCACGAAAGAAGTAGAATTTGAATCCTCCTTACCTTTTCTTGATGTTCTTGTTTCTCGATCCGGCAACAATATCTCCACCCAAATTCATAAAAAAACTACCCACACCGACCGTTATCTTCCCTATACTTCGCACCACCCAAAACACTAGAAGTTGGCTATAACCCATTCCCTGCACTACAGGATATCCTCCCACATCACAGACCAGACGGAGCGACAGATAGCTAGAAGGGAAGTACGCCAGACCCTCAGAACAAATGGTTATCCCTGTAAGTACACTTACCCCCCAAAACCTAGATCACAACGTGAATTACCTATGTTCACCAAATTCACATCACTTCCATACATTCAAGGAACCACAGAAAAGATTAGGAGAATTTTAAATGAAGTTGGCGTCAAAGTTGCAATGAAACCTATTCGGACCATTGGCCAATATCTACCTTCCCCTAAGGATCCTATCACCACTGATGAAATTACCTGCGTTGTACATGAAGTTCCTTGCAAAGACTGTGACTTTGTTTATGTTGGCCAGACCAAACGAGACCTAAATTCCTGATTAAAAGAGCACCAAAGAGCCATTAAGCAACAAAATCCAGAAAATTCTGCCTTGTGTGAACATGTAATATTATTTGATCATGTAATTGATTGGGCCAACTCACAAATTTTAAAAACTGAAAGTAATTTCTCTAAAAGATTAACCGCCGAATCTTGGTTTATTCTTTCTAGGCCAAAAGTAATTAATCGTTCAGACGATGAATCTATTGCAATAGTTAATCGTTCTTTGCTTTAATGTCCTGATGCTTTGATATCATTTTAGTTTATACTGTAGTTTTTTGTGACCAAAGTTTTAACACTCTCCGCTTTTCTACAAATTTGTTTTTTATTGTTGTGACGTAATAATTAACTTTCGGATTTTGAAAATTATAAAAATCTTACGATTCATATTGATGCTACGGAGCTTCAGTCGTAGTTCTTTATCATTGCTTGTATTCTGATGATGTTGGTCGTCATGACCAATGAAACGTCAATAAAAACAAAGCTTTTAAGATCAAACTTGCTGTGACTATGACTTCACCGCAAGAACGCAAGAATTAGAGTTATTTAAAAAAAAAACTGTTATTTGAAACAAAAACAATTTTTTTTAGGATTTTTTCCGGAAAAAATACTTTTTTTTGAAAAAATACTTTGTTTTGAAAAAAATTTTAGAAAATAAATTTTTTTTTACCTCTGGCATCTAAAAGTCTTGGTGCAAAAAGTCCCGGCGCTTAATCGGCGGCACATAAATGTCCGTGCATGAAAGTCACAGTCTGGATTATGATCATTGCATACTGTACTGTGTAGTTGTTAAGTCGCTTTTTATGAGCAAATCAGTAAATTTTGTTGGTAAGTAGCGTAATTGGAAAGATCAACGCTCGCGTTGCACGTTTCATTGTTTTTACTCAGCCATTTTCAAACTAATGAGTACAAAGTTTCAGACTTTTGCTGATAACTCGCAAACGGTTTGGTATAGCTACATGACATTTGGACAGCAGTTTGAAGTTAAGGAGTTGCATGGGAGGCAATAGTTCACGTGACTTAGATTTCAGGATTCGAAAACCATCTAGAAAGTTTGGCATAAAAAGCAGTCTCATTTGAAAATGGCTCATGTATGGCAAAAAATATTTCACACGTTTATATGTCTTTAGATACCCTTTCATCCCAACCAACCACTTTTGGCCACGATGAGTTTTTTTTTTGTTTCATTTTTTTCTTTTTTTTCCTTTTTTTCTTTCTAAATCATGTACGCTCTTCTTCACCTAAACCACAAAGCATTGAAATCTAATTCTTGTGTAAAGTTGTGGAGCTGCAAATGTGACTTTGTCTCCAGAAATTTTTTTGGGTCACTCCCCCAGGAACCCTCCCAAAATAAGGCCCAAAAAATAGATTTTTTAATGACGCAAGCTTAGGCGCCAGTTTTTTTAGATATTAGCAGATATTTAACAGAGAAATATCTTGGCATAATTTGGAGGTACCACCCCCCTGGGGATTCCAAAAATCCATTTTTGAACGGCTCAAGCTGGGATGCAGTTTGTTTTGATATCAGCAGATATTTAATATCAAATATTTTGACATACCGGTAGTTTGGGCCTTTGGGGGTGCCAACTTCCCTGGATAGACCCGAATAAATCAATTTTTTGAACAGCATAAGCTAGGGTGCCAGTATATTTTGATATCAGTAAATGATTCACAGACAAATATTTTGACTTAGTTTGCGGGTGCCACCCCCAAAAATCAATTTTTAGAGCGGCTTAACCAAGGGTGCCAGTTTTTTTTTATATCGATGGATATTTAAAAGACAAATATTTGACATAGTTTGGGAATGCCATCTTCTCCGGGTACCTCCCAGAATCAATTTTTTGAATGGTTTAAGCTAGGGCACTAGTTTTTTTTTGACATCTGTAGATATTTGAGTCGGTCGTTCAAAGGGATTGCTCCTCAGCAAGCTCCCATCTAGTTCCTTTTTCATTTAAATTCATTGTTCACCTTCAAAAAACTACTGTTTTTTGGGTGCAAGCAGAATCACCAATACCGTTAAACGTTTTATATTTTATGAAGGTATGATGTCTGCCAGTAAATTTATCAACAACCGAGTTCAACGTGCTCTCAATACGTGGCTGCGAAAAGGAAGTTGGAAAGTGGAGGTTTTTGCAGATGGTGATATATCCCAACTTTTAGTGCCATCAGGATTGGATGTTAATGTTGTGACGTAAGTTAGGAAATTATTTAACATGTTGGAGCATAAGCCCATAAAAATTGAAACTCCAACAGACACTCCGGAAACAGCTATGTACGTTGCTGAAAAACTCACGCCAGAAAGTCTATAAATGTCCAGAAAAAGAGTAAAATATGCCCTAACCCCCGCCAGGTTGTCATTTAGTCATTTCACCTAAAAAAATGAAGATGCAGATTGAAAAGACTCATTTTTGTGGTTAAGTTGTTGCACTTGGTTTTAGTACAGCATTAAACCCGTAGGTCTGGTTAGAGATTGTTGAAAGCAAACGTTTTTTAAACTGAGCTGTCGACTATCATTGAATTGATCATTTGTAATCATTTTTAGAAGTGACGAAAATGAGATTACTGTTCTGTTTTGAGAAGTATTATAAATTAACAATTCTGTGTCGATAAAAAAAAAAGTCTGTGGCACTTCTTTCCCACTAGTCTTTTTCTGGACATTTATTTTTTATAATTTATCCAAGTAAAATCTGTTGAGCTTAGCCAAACTTTATGTTCTGGGACTATATCCAGGAAAATGCTGTTATCCCCAGTCTACGATTTTTAGGCAAGGACGTTTATGCGTGAGACAATTATTCCCTACCAATTATCCACTGAGACTATTAGGGTCAAGGATTTTTATGCGCCAGAGCAAAAAAAAATTTTTTTTTTTAATATTTTTCCACTGCATGTTTGCAAAATTTATTTTTTAAGCCAGACGTATACAATCTGCAGCCTGCAGTCTGAAATTCTGTGGTGCACAGGCAGTTCGGCATGAGTTGCATGTGTATTCTTGGTCCATGAAGCAAGCTGCATGACGTTTCATGGTTATTTTAAGTTTACCTGTATCAAACAATACAGTGCAAAGTTTTTTAAGAGCTAAGATTGCATTTCCCAGCAGATTTCTATTTTTGATCATTACACCTTGTTGTAAATGTAGTAAAAAGAATGTTTAAATGGATATTTTGAAGTATAATTGTTACAATTTTTAAGTTTAATTCAACTCACACTACTATAATAATTAAAAAATAAAACAAGAATTTGAAGCGGGATACAACTTCAAAAGTACTTTATACAATTCTGAAGAAGTTATCTACTCGGTGCTATGCCTAATAGTTCCAGTGCATAATCGTTCCATGCTTAAATGTCCACGCCTAATAGTCACGGTTTGTGCTACCTCTTCTCGCATAATTGCCACACCATAATATTAGTAAGTTATTGTGGAAGTCTGCTACCCTAAAATTTTTTCAAGATCAAATTTCTTTATATCCTGTGAGTTTCTGTATGAATTGGCTATGTAGAACACTAGTAATCTTGCCTTGTTGCTGCCAAAAAGATTGGAAGAATAAATGTAATTCTTGACTGATAATGACCAAGATAATTCCACTTGCATAGTACATTGCATTACAATTTGTCTTAAAAAGAAAATTTACCTAGGTCTATTTAATCGGAAGTCTATTAAAAGTGTGTAAGTGATCTCATACGTTTAATTTTTGTAGAATTTTAAGTTTGAGTAAGGTAAGTACTTCAGCCATAAGATTTAGATTAGAATTGAGAATACAAGTATATTACAATTATTGCTTAGAGATCTAAATTTGCATAGCTTTAAAACATACCAACTATGCAAAATTTAAGTCGTGTGTGTGTAGTATCTTTTCGTTTGGCTGATTTTTCCAGCTTCATTTTGACTGTTGCAACTATGTCTTGTAATTGTTGCTTTTAACTAATGCAAATTGAAACGCTTGTTCAGGCTACCTACTGTTGATGATAAAGCGTATCCACCACAGAAGAAATGCTTTATGATGATTCGACACATGTTTGATAATCACATTGATAATTATGACTGGTTTTTGAGAGTCGATGATGATGTTTATTTGGATTATCCTCGTTTGACTCATCTTCTGTCAACTATTAACAGCAGCCTTCCAGTGTTTTTTGGTGCACCTGGTTTCGGCATAGATCCTGATGATGGCATGGAAGTCGGTGAGCATTGATTGTTGGTTTATAGTTGTGTTGGTGTAATTTATAGTGCAAAATAATGTGGCATAATCTTATAACTACATCTGTGATTTAACAGTTTGTTTTAAAAACGGATTATGAACATAACTGAAAATGGCTTCATAAACAAAGAAAAAAATGGTGAAGGCTATTCTGCTACAAACTTGATTGTTATTCGTAGGGTTATCATCATTTTCAATTATGATTTACAAAGTATGTAGTTTATAATGTTCAAAGGTGGCAAACTTGCTTAGAGTTTTGGTCAGTGATTGCTTTCAATTTTTCGGTGAGTCCATCTCGGTGCCCTTACTTTCAACACAAACTATACATGACACATGAGATGTCTTTTGGTGTGATGAAGAGCTTTGTTTAATTCGCCTCATTTGCCTAATTTCTCGGCTAAAAGAATTTCGAAACTAACCTAGACATAAAGGTGAAGAATTAGCACCTACAAAAATGTGATAAATTAGGCAAGTTCTACTTTATATTTAATTTCCAGCTAAAAAATAATCTTTTTCAATCACTTTGTTGGCAACAACCAATAACATTTTGTTGCAGCACCACTGTTTCAAAAACAAACGATTGTCTGAATCATTGTCAGCAATGTTTAAAAAAAAGCTTCAAAGATTTCGATTAAAGTATATATGATATGTTCTGGTTTGTAGGTATGTATTACCTGATGGGTGGGCCTGGTATGATATTCAGTCGAGGTCTTCTACGTTTACTGCGTTTGCATATCCGCTACTGCTTGCAACACATGTTCTCACCGCACGAAGATATTGAAATAGGTCGATGTGTGTGGAAACATGTGAAAGATGTCATCATCCCGAAAGCCTGGGAGACAATCGATTTCTTTTATCAGCAGTATGATAAGGTTGGTGCCGTAGCTGGTTAAAATGATATCAGTTGTTTTTACTCAACCTTATAAAAGATTGCAGATTTTGTGTGAAAAAAAGTATTACGTCATAGTCTCTGCAGGGAATTGGTGATGATGAACTATATCAGTAAATTTGGTTAACTAAGTCTTTACGAAACAGCAGTAAACTTGCAGTGCTGTGTCGTTGCAATTTGGTAGATTTTTCTAATCATTTTTGCGTTTTAAATTACCCGCACTGAAGTACGAGACTGCGCAGTAGTAGCAGTATTCTAAAGACTACAAGTTTGTAACTGATGACTAGCAACATAAAACCATAGCAACCATCTGTCTTGGTGTCCACTACTAAGAATTTTAACATGGCTTTTCTGCGCTGGTAAGTGGTGGACTGGTGGCAATAGTTCCGTTGCTTTTCTGAAAGTATCCAGGTTAGAATGTTCTTGGCATTTTGATTGACTGAATCTTCTTCATTTACTGCCAATCATATACTTTATCGCAGGTCACTGGAGATGTTGTTAATGTTGTTCTTAATGATCTGTCGGAGCGTCGAACCAGGAAAGTTGTTTCTTACCATGCTGTCAAGCAAGAGGAGTTGCTCCATCAACTGCATAAACTGGTTCTGCGCAGGAAGGTGCAGAAGTTGCTCAACCAGACAGCGGAAGATATGTGGGAGATACAAAGAATGGATGGACTGCTTAGACTGGATGAGGTGAGTCCATACTTGCGCTGTTTTAAATTAATTCTCAGAAGTTATATTTATCTGTGTGATTGTTTCAATCAAAATACTAAATTCTAGTTCACGATACCGATACTGTTTGCATTGCACCGAAGCGTGGTAAGAGTTGTGGTATTCTCCTCTTCATCATTACACCGTGGCACATTTGGCAACATAGCATCTTGCGAGGGCGTTTTGTCTCTCCTATACGTGATAAGTGTCAGCTATGACAAACCGAAGATAAGACATGCTTCCCAATTTTGTGGCGAGCTTTTTAACCTCTTTACCTGGAGTGCGATTAAACGATATGGTATGTTTTTATAAGCCGCGTCAATCTAATTACGAAATTGCCATGAGATGAGTTTAAATTCATCTGACAATGGCATTATAATTATGAAATTGTATAAATTTTCTACTATTTAGGCCGACGATCTTTCACCTAAGCATCCACTTTCTGATCTTCCCATTATTTTGGGTAGCCACAGAAAAATGTTAGACGATAAAAATCCTGCAGTGCCTCTTGAAAGATGGCCTGAAAATTCACCCTGGACAGCTCCATCTCCCATCATTCTACGCTACTCCTCCCAGCTTGTTTGGTTGAACTTGGACAAGTATTACCGCCATCAAAACGACGAAGTTGTACCGATGAGAGGTGACAATTACCAATTTCAGTCTTTTTAATGCACAAATTATTTAGTAAAATGTTTTCGCACAAGTAGCATGAACTCACTCTTTGGCGTTCCAGAGGAGCATGCCTACTTCGAGGAATAGAATCGCTTCGCCGAACACTTCCTGGGATAATGGCTGTGCATTTGTGGAATTACGGTGCTTTTAATGTCATTTTCACTACCAGAACTTAGCTGGTGGAAACGAATTCTAAATCATCACAAATTTATAAATAAAAACAATATTAGTTGGTACCCATTGGTCTTCAGTTGGATGTGCAAAGCGTTAAAAGCCTCTATCAAGTTGGTGAAGACCTTTGCTTCGTATCCTTGATCTAAGTGATTTGTTGACAACATTCATTTCATCAAATGTTAATGAGAACCACAGGTGGGCCAGTTAATGCAAAACGTTAGCTTCGTTAACCACTAGTCCGTTAACAAACTTCACACCTCCGTTAACGTTAATCCGTTATTTTCAGCTTTAATTAACGGAAGTTAATAAAGTCCGTTAATTCGTTAACATTTTGCGTGTAATTTACATTTCTTTTTATTCACTCGCTTCTAGAACACGTATTGACGCTGTTGAGCTGATTGTAAGGAAATATTTATTGCTATGGTGGTCTTTTTGTGTTTTGGAAGTTACATTTTACAGTCTAACCTAATTTCAAGATAAAAGTAAGTTCAAATGCACTAACGAAGCTGCGATCGGAAAATCTTTGGAAATTGTGAACAGCGATAATTAATAGACCTATGTGGCTGCAGGTTATTATTTGCCTCAAAAAAAGAGTTCTTTTCTTTCTTCTATAAAACTCGTGCTAATACGCAACAAGTGTTACCAGTGCAAACTGGTTTGTACTGGTACGATGTATGAATGGTGCAAGATATTAACGATAAAAACCTTAACGGAAGTTAACAGAACTTAACGGAAGTTACTTTAGTCCGTAAACAGCACTTAACGGAAGTTAATTTAGTCCGTTTACATAAAAAAACTTTTTAAGGGATTAACGAGTGAATGAAAAAGTTAGCTTCGTTATTAACGGATTAACGATTAAGGGACTTGTGCCCACCTATGATGAGAACTAATTGGTATTGAAAAGTGACAATATATTCCAAGATATTGCAATATGTGCAAGTATAGCTATATTTTTTTAGGTCATTCGAGTAGAGAAACGACTATTCTTTGGAAGTGGATGGAAGAAGTGGAAGAAAGATTCTTAAAAGTGTCGTGTCCGGAAATTGGAAAAGACCCAAAGTTTCTCAATGGTTATATGAAAAACACCCCTTACGACGGTAGCTATCTTTTCTTGAGTTACGAGTTCTTCACTAGCAGTGGCTTGAAGCATTGCAACGTGTTGGTACAAATTGGCTACGGAATACTCCTGTCAAATGAGGTTTCGTCGAATTTGTTTTCCCAGGTTTACAAGACAGCGAGATGCGCTACAAAGGATTTTAAGGCTCCCAGGGGGGGCCTCGCTCCTGTTTTACCTTCTTTCTGTCCCTCTTCTTCGAATCAGCCTAACGTTGTTTTGGTTATTCCCCTGCAAGGCCGATACAAAGCAATGCAACGCTTTATGGAGAGCTATGAAAAGAATTTTCTTCATCCTCACGCTGCACATCGTCTTGGTTCTCCTGGGGCCACCTCTGTTGAACTAGTAATCGTACTCTTGGGAGGAGTAAATGATGAGCTCGGTCTAAACGACGCAGCTTCAAACCTCCTCAAAAACTACCAAAACACCTACGGAACTTCGCTCATTCGTTATCACGTAGCAGCCACTGGCGATCGTGGTTTTTCGAGAGGTGCAGGTAAAAAAACTTTATTGAAGTAACTGAAAATATATAAACAAAAAGTAATTCCGATATTTTTCAGTTCACTGGGTTTGACGTTGTTTGTTTATTCATGCGTATAATTGGGTATAAATAACAACATACAGCGTAGGGCTAGAAACCCGTTTCTATTTTGCAAATCGGTCGGATTAGTTTCGGTTTGTTGTAGGTTATTATTGCGGAAATAGGTAGTCAAAAATACCTACAATGGATTTTTAATCAATGTTCTCTTGCCATCAACACTTCGAAACCTTTATGCTGTAACTGATAAAGTGAGAAGCTTCTCAACTTTTTGCATCAAGCAGCGTATTATTGCCAGACTGAGACTTAGGCACAGCCATTAATGCGTTGGGACGTTTACGCTCCTGTCAATGTTTATTACTGTTGTTTCATTAGATTTATACTTGTTTTTTCAAAGGTATTCAACTTGGATCGTTGGTTGCAAGTTCAGACGACATTTTATTTTTCATGGACATTGATATGATAGTAACCCCCAAACTGCTTGAGCAGTGCCGCGTATTAGCGTCCAAGGGCGACAGCGCGTGGTATCCAATTTCATTTAGCCAGTACGATCCGGAAAGACTTTGCTACGACGGCGGTCTTGCACGTTCGGTTGAAGACAGCCCCATAATAAATCTCGTCGATGCTGGTGGCGCCCCGGAACTCCGCCGCGTCCACGAGCGGATAAGGGACACTCCGTTGGTGATTTCAGAGGAGCGGGGATTCTGGAGAGACTTCGGGTATGGAATCGCGTGTATGTACAAGTCTGACTTCATAAAAGCCGGAGGATTTGATCTGAGCATCGAGGGATGGGGAGAGGAGGATATACGGATGTATTTGTCTCTTCTCAAATCAGGATTGGACGTTTTCCGATCCAAGCAAGTGGATCTGATCCACATCCACCATACAAAAACGTGCGATAGTTCACTTTCAAGTGAGCAAGCCAAATCTTGCAAGCGAACTAAAGCAAGCCATTATGCCAGTAAACGGTGTCTTGCCAAAACATATTTTAATAGAATAAAAATTAAGAAAAGTTGATAGCTTCCACATTACTTCGTGACTAGTTTGTTTTACCAGTAGTTGTGTTCACGAAGCGATAGATACAAGGCGTAGCGACGTCTTACAATATTTTATACCGGTCTTAGAGTGGATTGTTACGATAGTTTGCACGTGACTGAATTGACAGCAAGTAGAAATAGTTCTACGGCAAATTACTGTATTTGAAAACGGTAAAAGGGTGTTGTTTTTTTCACCAACAAAATTCTCGCTTGGTGCAATATAAACGCTAGCCAAGAACGATTTTCAACGTAATCCGAAATATTCTACGCAAGTTCGGTTGGTATCAACTTGAAATTGCGGTTTTATTTCGTAACTATAATGTGCTGCCCCTTTCCTATCAAAATCAGCTACTTGTCAGTCACAAGCCTGCGAACAATGGGACATCAACGGAAGTTGTTTTGCTTGGTGATGATATGCTTGTGTGACTCAAAATAACCACCATTATTGTCTTTTTTGCTTAGTTTAACTGCAAAATGTAAAAAAAAACGTAGTGAATTCCATTTTCAACGTGTGTATAAAATACATCTACCTGGTGGAATCGTACGTTAATAAGAACGCATTTTATTTGAAACGCAAGAAATCGAAATAGGAATTGGCTGCTGTTAAGCAGTTCGGTAGGCCTATATCTCTGTGATGGAAAGTAAAGTTTCATGCTGTACAGAGAATTCCGATTTTTGTTGAGTTTTCTAACGGGAAAAATGAAAAATTTTCGAAGCGAGTTTCATGTAAAGCATGTGCCTCATGTGACGCAATGTACAAAATTGCCATTATGTTTTTCCGTTTGCTTGAATTTTATTATGCTATGGTATTTGCTACTGTGCAAGAAAAATCTACTGATATGCTTTTGTTGCAGTTTTTCACAATTTTCTAGTCCAGTTTCCGCATTATTTTCTTAATTTGATTTTGGGTCTTGCACTTATTCTGTAGATTGAAAGCGAATCAGGTAGTGAACTTAGTTTTTTCTTTGTTTGAGCTTGTGATCAGATTCCAATCTTTTTGTTTAGTACCTTCGATTTTTTAATTTTTGTTTTTTAGTAGGCGAAATGAAGCTTTGCAGGCGTATGCGCGGTGTTGAGTTACAATGCTATTGCCTAACTCGCAGAAAGATAAATAATTGTTGCATCTACAAGTATTGAACCCGTGACGATGGGATTCGATCCAGACATGTTCTCTACGCGCCGAACAATCTTGTTCGGCTTCAATCAGGAAGCGCTTACTTACGTGTTAACGTGGGTAATTTTTGCGTACAGGCCTGCAGAAGTGCAGATCGTTAATATTTAACATTCCGCTGTTCAGGCTACCACTAAACTTCAAAAACAAACACTGCTTTTTATATATTTTCTTTGTTATCGCAACTATGCGATCAATTCATCAGTTTGTGACCCAGACCAACTTAACTCGACATCTAGGAATTGGTTGAACGGTTACGCGTTCGTCTCTGGAACGGTAGGTCTGGAGTTCAATTCTTGGGCAGTTCAAATCAGACGTACTACTGCTAACGGCTCGCAACCGATGCGATATTTTTTCGTAAGAAGCTGTGTTGCCCGAGCGCTAAGACCCGGATATGGGATTGGGCCCTTCTGATTCGTAACACGCTTCGGCTTTATTTTACGAGTAATTTGAAGATATGATTTTGATTCGACATCAACGTGTGCCTCCATTGTTAAAGTAAACTTAAAGAAGAGCTTATTTCGGCATCAGCAAGACGCTGGTTTTCATCTTTTGCAGTAGCATCATATGAAAATACTGCTAGCTTTAATCGAGAAGCGCTTTCAAGTGTAAGCAATGATCGAATTTTATAATTATATTGCAATATCGTACTAATGTTCTGTGGGCAAGCCATGAAATAGTTAAATCGTTTTCTCGTCAAAGCTTTCGACAACAGACAATCATCTGCACTTTTTTTGAGGAACAAAAGGCTCAGCTTAAGATTAATTCCAGCTTCGGAATAAAATTAAGGATAAGGTCCAAATTAATAGTTAAAATTCAGTGTCTGTTGTAAGCATCGTAAAGTAATGACCAGATTTTTATCGATCACTATTACCATAATCACGATCAGTAAGATAACTTATAACCAAGCAAGAATGAATTTGTGTCCATATTTTCTCCAATAAAATTTAAGAACAAATGAGGCTGAAAGAACAAATCAGCTAGCCCCACCCCATATTTATAGGTTCTCACAAAAAAGAGGTTTAGCTGCTTAACATTAGTTTTATAAGTGGTAAAAACTGAAATGTATCTGAATGTTCATTGCTGTACTGTATTAGTTTGCTACTTTTTATACCAAAGTGTAATCAAGTTTACTACTGTATTTAGTTATTGGTTTTGGGTGCGTAATAAAGTGCATTAGATGCAATTCAAAGTCTCCTTTTGTGTCTAAAAATGTTTTCCTCTTTTGGGTTGTGAAGACATGGGCCGAGTTGATTTTAATACAGTACTGTGCACTTGTGCAGGCTTGGAAAAATTATAATTGTAATTGACAAAATTGTAATTAATTACACGATTTTGCTGTAATTGCTCTTGCGAATTTTCAAAAGTCGATAATTGTAATTGAAAATTTTTCTGCCTATTTTCAGTTACAATTACTGCACTATTCACTAAGATAGATGATAACAAAATGTGTTTGAAGTTTGAACAATATTAATTTTCCTCCGGTCGCAAATCGATATCGGTATTTTCTACCGGTTGCAATCACATCTGAAGTGACAAACCGAACATCAAAATAGATTAGGGATAAGAGTTAGTTGTAGAGATAGGGTTAATCATATTCATAACCTATACTTCGCACCTACTCTAGTCATAACTAGCACTAACTTTAAGCCAAAAAATAACCTAACGTATAATCGGCCTATAACGTTAGATGTGACTGTAACCGGTGTTTTGTAACCATAGGCGTAGCCAGAATTTTTGAATGGGGGGGCAAACCGCAAATCATATGCAATGACGTCATCAAAAATTTTCAAGAGGAACTTTTTGTTTGGCAAAGATATCGTAGAACGGAAGACCTAACTAAAGCCGTGGCCTGTTGTTGGCAATTAACCAGGATTTTGCCAAAGGTAGAGGTAAACTAATAGTTAAAAAGTGCAATTGTCTAACTTGGGAGACGTGTTGAGTAAGCTAATGTTTCTCAAACTATCACAGATGGGTATCTGGGCGCTTTTTTGTATTTTTTAAAATAACCTATTTTAATGCATTGGATCACATTTTGCATGTGTTTAGAACCATTTGAAAGAACTAAATTTTTAACATATGAAATCCAATTGAAAAAATTAAATTGTTCAATCCTTCTACTTGCAATTTAAGTTCAAAACACGTTAAAAATCTTGCAATTTGTTGTTGAATTTTAATTGTAAGTGATTTATTTGGCCCAGATAGGGGGAAGTAAGAAACATTGCCTCCTGCAATAATTTAACATTAAATTTTAACCGTAAGTAGATTTTTCTTTGAGATGTTTTTTTTTTCATGAAATTAACCAGTTATAGGAGTACATGTGCGGCCAGGATCCCTCAATTCAAACTCAATATTTTGTTCAATGAGCATTTCCCCTGGCTAATTTTTTTTAAAGTTCTTCGTGAGAAAAACTAGCGAGGTGGAGATGAATTGTTATTGAAAAATGGTACATTAGATGGTTGCACTTACTAACCATGTAATTTACGGGCCGAATTTATATTGCGCGAGGCCCCTGGTACTTCGGGAATTTTCGCAGCATCTTTCTGCCAAATACAGGTGAAGACCAAGAAAAAGTCTGACCATCTGAGTGCGGTGCCCTGGCACTGTGTCATATGGTCAATCCGGCACTGGTTATTACATTACGTTCACAAAAACGTTAGATGAGGGCCTGAGGTAGCAACTTTCAAGACAAAACCCGCTAATTTCACCTGGGTTATACAGGGTGAGCCAAAAGTAGGTGGACAGTAAAAAAAAATTAGGTGTAACATAGTAATAGAAAACAGGTAAAATAAAAACAAATTTTAGTAATAAAATTGTAATTATATACCACAAATAACATAGTTGTAACAAAGTTAAAATGAACAATTGGATTAATGTAACTGAGGCATAAATCTATTCCATATGCCGTCCACCTACTTTGGCTCACCCTGTATATTTCAATTGGAAAGCAAAATCGAATTGATGGTGCCCGGGGGCCTCCTGATCGTCAATATTATTGTTGATTACTGTTGTACGCGAAGATGCTAAAAGACATTTAAAATGAAGAAGCAAGACTTTTTTGTCACATTTTTTTTTATTGATGGCATTTCGATTGTAACTTCAATGCTATTTGTGATATTAAGATTTTTGTGATTTTTTGCTTGTTTGCCCTTGTGTGCATGTCAAGGCGACACTAATGGTTCTATTTTGTATGATCATGCTAAATATGTGATATTATTGGTAAAAGTTAAAATAGTGTTAAATAGTAGTTGTAACTTGCAGTTGTAACGTACACAATTTCAACTTTTTTGCAATTTTTAATTGTGTTAAAACTTTTTTTTGCACAAATAATTGCGGTAAGATACTATGGTTTAGCTAATACCATAATGTCGGTGGAAGCGATATGAATTCAGTAACATACTTGACAATTGCTTAGAAACAAAATTATGTACTGCAAAAATTAAAGTTAAACAAAGATTGATGGAGGAACAAGGAAAGGGGGAAATGGGGCTTTAATACGTTTGATATAAAAGTACAAAACAAATCCACAGTGTTGACATAAGCAAAGCTTGAGGCTTCGCATGTAAGTGAATTGGTCGCAATGTTTTCAGAATCTTTTCGGTGTAATTGTAATTGAATTACAATTAGTTGAACTTGAATAGTTGTAATGGTAATTGAAAATTTTAGGTTGTAATTGTAATTAAAGCAAAAACAAGTAATTTTTCCAACCCTATATACTGTGCTATTGTATCGCTAAATGAATTAAACAAAAACTAGCTGTTCCGAGAAGTGGGTGTTACGGACAGATTTTGTCGTGCGCTTAAGCCTTGTTTTAATTTCTCGTTGTCCATGTTTTGGGTCTTACACCGTGATTACACGAGAAGCATCTTTGTGTTTGGTTGAAATACAAAAACGGTTGGGAGACTCGTAGACATATTTGCTTTTGTTAATTTTTTACTTTTTCGTAATCAAATGATACGAATAATATTCTCCGAATCGTCTGAATCGGTCTCGTGGTCAAAGGTAAAGGCGTCATTTTTACAGCAGCATGACAACTCCGATTCTCCTACCTGGATCTATCCCGTACCCAGGAGAGCCGAGAGCCGAACGTGGGACCGGGGCCAGCTCAAATATGATGGATTTCCGGTTTTGTGAACTCCCAAAACAGACGGAGAAAATGCCGCAGTTTTGTCCGAATTATGATGTGATCTAAAAAAAAAAAAAAGGTCTTCACCGAAATTCTAAAGGTTTTTCCGGTCGAAATTAAGCGATCTCAAAAAAAGAAAAAGAAAACAGGTCTTCACCAAAATTTTAACGGTTTTTCCGGTTGAAATTAGCTGATCTCCAAAAAAAAAAGGTCTGCAGGCCTCACATGTTGATTTCTCAGTGTCATTTCGATGGGCCCCTCTCGAGCTCATGGGTCCTCTGCTGGCTCCGCTGAAGCCAACGGCTTTCCTGAAGCCTATGGGCCCTGGGGTCATACAACCCCCATGCCCCCCTCTCGGTGGCCCTGCCCGTACCGTGCTAACGTTAATGCGTCCTTGGATAAGGCTTTTACAATATCATTGTAATTACAGCTTATTTGTCAAGTTGCCATGGCTAGGAGACAGCGAAGGGACCTTTCGGTCTTCGAGTCAAGCTACCACCTGTTTACTCCGTTTTCGAACATCGCGTTGCTTATTCTGCAATAAATTTTGCAAAGTCATCTTTTTCTGATGTCACGAAAGTTCAAACCGTAGGGTTGCCAATGGTACGGAGTCAAACGGATTAAATCTATTTTCGCAAATACGGTAATAGCAGAACAAGGTTTTGGGTAGCTCTTTGTTATCTCAAGTGGTTCTCATTTCAATAAAACCTCTATTTCGAGCAGTATCTATTGAAATAAATCAGTTCGAAGAACGGAAAATATTTTAGATGTAAAGTAAAGAGTTCTTGTACCGTGAAAGAAAAACGACGATTTTTTAGTTTTCCAAAAATGGCTTGATCTTATCAAAGCTGCAATAGATAGTCATCCACAAAATTCTAACAAAAATATCCAGTTTTGAAAGCACGTTAATTAAAAGTGCGACAATTTTAACAATCCGCGGTGCTCAACAGTGTAGTCATGGGTGCGGAGTTCCACACTCTTTGAACGGTGAAAAAGGCATTTTTCTTTTTTTGGTTCTCCAGTCCAGTTGGAGTTCTGTGATATTGCATTTCTGCTGCAGTGGTGTTGGCTGGAGTTTCAAAAGCAGGGCCCTTGAATCAAAAGTTGCATCACACTTCGGAAATCTGGGGGCCTCAGCCGTAGGAGACAAGGGGATTTGGGCAGGCGCGTCGATTTCTCGAAATGTTTGGGGGGTCCAACCTAAGAAACAGAACTTTTTTTAGCGAAATCTCGCGAATTTTGTTTGCATTGTTTGTACATCGTAGATTTTGTTTGCAATGTTTGTACATTGCAATAGAATATTTGATGCAGTTTTTTTTTTCAGTGTTATGCCGTTTAGGAAATGAGCGTACCATATTTTGGAAGAAAAAGGAAAAAAAACTCATCGCGGCCAAAAGTAGGTTGGTGGGGATGAAAGGGTATCTTGAGACATATAACAGAGTGATTTGTTTTTTGAATGCGACCTCTTTCACGCTTAACTTTTGGGGCGGTTTTTGGACCCTAATTCCAATGTTACGTCTTGGAAAACTTTGAAAATCGATCCGCCAAGCCTGTCCATACTACTTTAAGCGATAACACCCATAGGCGTAGCCAAGGGGGGGGGGGGGGAGGCAGGTCCCAGTGCCGTCGCCAGATAAAACGAAGTGAGAGGGCACTAGCCGAAAGGGGGGGGACTAAAATAAATTGAACTTTTGCATATAAACACTGATCTTCAGATCTTGTACGGCTACAAATATGCGCAATTTCAAAAATTCTGCATTCATGTCTAAAAAAAAAGAGACCAATAAGGCCGGCGGTATTTCTTAGCTTGTTCGGTCTGCGACCCATAACCGCCTGAAAAATCTTTCTACAGCAATAAATGCTACCACTCACGCAACCACAATTTTGCTAAGAAGGGTGAACCAAAAGTAAATTTTTTTTGCACAAAAATTGTCTGATTTAGGCCCAGAGCAAAACAACTGATTCAACTCAAGCGTCTTACAGACGAAGCATACTCACTAAATATTTAGTGACTGCGGACGGGGGCCTGGGGGCGTAGCCCCCAGCCGCTGGGCGATTTTTGTGATTTTGCAGCAAAAATAGCAATTTCAACGCAATTTTAATCACATTTCGCACTTTTTGAAGCCATATGAACAACTAAATTGCTAAAATTCGGAAGTTATTTCAAAGAATTAAATTGCTTAGTCTCTTCAGTCCCCCTTACTTCAGGTCAAGTCTAAAATACGTTTAAAAGGTCGTATTTTGAGGTTTAATTTTCTAAGTGACTTGGCTTAGAGGGCTTAAGCCCCTTCAACCTGGTTGCGCCACTGACTGCGACCTCAAAATCTTGAGTGTGCTCTAAAAATCGAAACAGGTGGTCTTTGAAAAAATTTTTTTCACGTATTGTTTCATGTCGTTATCACTAACGAAGTACCGGCTACGATTCTGCAGGCTTACATCTCTCTTCCGCGACACATCCGTAAAAGCATGTTAATCAGACGAATCATTGCTTCAGATTTATGTACAGCAGTTGGTTGCCAGCAATTTCGCGACGAATCGACAAATGTCAAAGGAGAATTATGGTTGAACGGAATTGTTTTTCTTTCCATTAAGGTCTCTTATCACGCCGTTAACGTAATGTTCCAAAAACATTATTTTGAGTAAACTGAAATGGGGGGGATGCACAAGCAGTCGTTAGGGGGGCTACGGCCTCTCTGCTTCCCCGTAGCAACGACACTGGCAGCCCCCCCAATTAAAATGCCCTCAATGATTAAAATATTAAAACAAAACCTACTGTTTCTTCCGTTGTACTATCTATTCGTATTTCTTCGTACAAAAGTTCACGCGTTTAACAGTAATTTACAATAGTATTAATATGGACGATCGGGGGGCCCGAGCCCCCTCAATTCAAAATTCTGCCGACCAATTTATGTTTATACCCCGTAAAAAATTAAAAGTTTTGTCCTAAAAATTGTAACCTCATGCGCTTATCTAACCTTTTTATGAACGTAATACAATAACTGCAACCGGATTTACAAAATGGCGCAATGCCAGCGGGCTTCGCGCTTAAATGGTGGCCCTAAGCGTTTTGGTTTGTCTTCATCGGTATTGACTGGAAATTGCAGCGAAAATCCTCAAAGTGCCAGTAGCCCCGCGCAATGTAAATCCAGCCTGGGCAAAAACGTGGTTAGTTATAGGCCTTATCAATAACCATTTATTGTACCAATTAACTTTTAATAACAATTCACCTCTACCTCACCAGTTTTTACGCGACAAAATGATTTTGAAAAAAAAAATTAGCTAGCGAAATTGCGCTTTGAACAAATCACTGAATTTAAATTAAGGGGCCTAGGCCCCTAAGTCGTTACATATACTCCTACAACTGGTTATTTTCATGACAAACAAAAATCTCTTGAAAAAATTTTCGAGTGGATTTTTATTTAATGCTAAAATATTGCCGGAGGCAATGTACTTACTTCCGCCTGCCTGGGCCAAATCACAATCAAAATATAATACCAAAAAGGCAAGATTTTAAACGTGTTTCGGACTTCAATTGTAAGTAAAAAGAGAATTAAACACTTTAATTTTTCAATTAGTTTTCTAAATATTAACAATCTGCTTTTTCCAAATTACGGTACTCTAAAAACACGCGAAATGTGATCCAATGGCATTAAAATAGCTATTTTTTCCAAAAAATTACTAAAATTGCATAGTGGCTGGGGGCTTCACCCCCAGACCCCGTCTATGATACGTTTGAGTTGCACTAGATTGCTCATCTTTTTTCCCAATTTAGACATTTTAACTTATCAACAGTTACTTCACGTCCTCCCCTTCAGCAAAATCTTGGTTGCGGCCAAACCAGGCCGCTGCTTCTGATCTTCCATTTTAAGATATTAGTGTTCCGTAAAAAGTGCCTCATTTCGAAAATGTTTGGTAACATCATTGCACGTGATTTAGGCCCCTCCGATCAAAAATCCTGGTTCACGTATGATGCCACCGTCCATTAAGTCCCAGCCCGGATGGCATCATTGTAATATTGACTGACTATGCTCTGATGCAGCGAGTCTCAGTCTGCGGTCGCTCCTCACTGCCCTGTTGTAACAATGAGGACTTTCTTCATCTAGACTTCACTGACAGACACACAGTCACAATGATGAGAGGGAATCGACGCGCATGGATTTGGGACAGAGCTCCCAGCGCTTAAGCGATTTTACGTTTTTTTTAAATAACTCAATTTTTCGGTCATTTTCCGTTTAAAAGGCGTGTCATTAGCAGCGCAAAATACGCGTACAAAACAACTGGAGGGCATAAGCTATTTTAATAGTCATCCTTTCAAGTGGTACTGTGCGTAAGGCTATGAGGAAGGAAGGAAAGAAGAGTTTTATAGCTGTTGGTGACGTGCGGTGAGGCTTCTGGTTGGTGAGGAACAAATTTTTTTCACACACATGTTCGCAAAAAAATTATTTAAGACAATAAATATCCAGCAAATAACTGTTTTCATAGCCATTAAGCGAAGACAAAATTTTTCGATGATTAATTATTCGTTTAATTAATGACTTTGAATGTGGATGTTATTGACGTTATCGCGCTTGCTAAATCTTCTTGGCAAAATCAATAAGTCAAAAAACCCGGTTTCAGCCCAAACACTACGATATTTCTTAAAAATATGAAAGCAAAAATGACGATTTTTGTGGCGCAACCATTCTTTTCGTGATTACGGTTCTACTTTTTCTGAAATGAGGGATTTTTTCGTTTTAATGATGCCTGGAGCAAATCTTTTAAATCGGTTTTTTAGCTATAACTTCAAGTTTAGATTAAAAACTTAGTTTAGAAAAGTCTCCCAGCTTTGAGACTAAATTTTCTTTCATTTTAGTTCATTTCCCCGTATCAAATTGTTTTTATTTCGCTAAGAAGAGTAACTTGTTCAATTTAGCAATGAACTAAGACTACAAAAAATTGCTTTGACTTTTTCTCATTCTATGACGTCATATTTGTGGCGCGCCGCAAAATCAGATTTGAAAACATTATGCGCTGTCCGCGATTTGTCTGAGAAAAAAAAGGCATACTTTTAGCTCGTTTTTTAAAAGTTGGTTGGCGAAGTGAGGCACCATCGATAGTGCATCACTTCGCATATTCGAAGCGATGCTAAATAGTACGCCGTAAAGATAGTAATTACACCGAAGAGTTTGGGCTTTTTAATGCGAAAAACATAACATGAAAGCAGTGAATACACTAAAAAAAGCAAATAAGATAAACTTAGTAAAGTGTTTGATAAATATTTTGATTTGTTTGAAAACATTTTATTTTAATTGCATACTTTATTTTTGCTTTTCTTTGTACAATTTTACAAGTGAGGCACGGCCTCACCTGCCTCCCCGGACCGCACGTCCCTGGTGACGGATTATTTGCAACTTACCGAGCTGCAAACGTAAAACAGCTGTTTGCATTTGCATGAAAACGTCATAGAATAGAGCGCTGTCATCAGATGCTTGAGGTGTTACTGCACGACAAGCCGTCTTTGGATATGTAATGGACCAGATGAGAAAGCTAGGATGACGCTCAAGGCCTTCCAAAGAGTTTTTTGGTACCAGTATCAAACTTGTCAAGCTTTGTATTAGGGCCGAAATGGAAAACATATACGTTTAACCCCATAGGCGTAGCCAGGGGGGCGGGCCCCCTCCAATTGAAATGTTACCAATGATAAAAATGTCATAAAAAAGACTATTAATTTTTCAGTTTCTTTTAGCATCTTCGCGTACAACAGTGCACGCGTACAACAGTAATTAACAATCATATTGATCCAGGGGGCCCGAACCCCTCAATTTAATTTTTACCAACCAATTAAAATGGGCCCCCTACAATAATATTTAAATGACTCTTTATTTAAATGGGCCCCCAACAATAACATTGATCCATGGGGCCCGTTTAAATGGCCCCCAATTTAAATGCGCCCCCAACAATAATATTGATCCAGAGGGCCCGGGCCCCCTCAATCTAATTTTCCAACCAATTTAAATGGGCCCCCTACAATAATATTTAAATGGTCCCCAATTTAAATGGGCCCCCCAACAATAATGTTGTTTAAGGGGGCCCGGGTCCCCTCAATTTAATTTTTGCCAATAATTAAAAAATGCCCCCCTACAATAATATTTAATGGCACCAATTTAAATAGGCTCCCTACAATAATACTTAAATGGACCCCCCAGCAATAATATTGTTCCAGGGGGCCCGGGTCCCCTCAATTTAATTTTTGCAAATAATTAAAAAACGCCTCCTACAATAATAATTATTAAATGGCCTCAATTCAAATGGGCCCCCCAACAATAATATTGTTCCAGGGAGCCAGGGTCCCTACAATTTAATGTCTGCCAACCAATTTAAACGTATAAACCGACTGAAATTAAGGGTTTTTATCCTAAACGTTGCTAACTGAGGCTCTCATCTAACCTTTTTATGAACCTAATGTAATAACCAGTAACCAGGGACGGATTTAACATATGGCTCAGTGCCAGGGGCCGAGCATTTAGATAAGACTATTTTTGGTCTTTACCTGTATTTCGTAGGAAAATATTGCAAAAATCCCACAGTGCCAGGGGCCCAACTCAATGTAAATCCGGCCCGGGCAGCAATAACATGGTTTGTTGGCGTAACTATCTACTGTACATTTTTCAATAACAATTTATTTTCACTTTGCCAGTTTTTATGCAACAAAATACTTTTGAAAAAAATTAGCTACAGTAAGGGGAATGCTCATTGAACAAATTTTTGAATTAAGAGGGCTTGAGCCCTCTGGCCGTATATGTATTTCTACAACTGGTTGTTTTCATGAAAAAATAGTAATCTCCAAGGAAAATATTCGACTGGATTGTTACTTACTTCTAAAATATTGCAGGAGGCAATGCAGGTTACTTCCCCCCACCTGGGCCAAATGACTTACGAAATTTAACCTAAAAATGCAAGATATTAAACGTGTTTTGGACTTAAATTGCAAGTAAAAGGAGGACTAAAAAACTTAATTTTTTTAATTGCTTTCAAATGTTAAAAATCTAGTACTTTCAAATGACTCTAAATACGTGCGAAATGTGATCCAGTGGTATTAAAACAGTTTTTTTCCAAAAAATTACAAAAAATCGCCCAGTGGCTGAGGGCTTTGCCCTCAGAGCCAGGGGCGGCTCGTAATGAAAGCTAAAAAAGATGCAGCATACCCTGCATCATCTGTTTGTTTTTATTATTTTTATGATTAATATTTTTATTTTGGATAGTTTTAGAATTGCTGTGGTGCCTAGTAATTAATTAATCACCTTTACCCCCCTCCCCCACTTTGACCGCAAAAATTAAAAAATTACTGCATTTTTATAACTAGTTTAATAAACAAAGAAATTGGAAACTCTTGAGAAAAGCTGTTCACTTTGCAGAGCGTAAAGCATTGAAATTGTACGCGGTGACGTCACAGCTAGTCTTTCTTCACTCACTGTTGTGATAAATGGACAAAAATATGCTGCGGCTCGCGCAGCTTCTTTGGCTTGTTGAGAAATGTAAAAATGTGGTTACTGGATAGCAAGTATTGAATTATTGAACATATCACATCCTATTCTGTTGTAGGATACTGCGGTTAGTGTAGACTGTAGAGTCGTGAAAGGATATATGGTGAACTAGAACGTAACATCGCAAGTGATATCCGGGGACTTCGGGGCAATATCTAAATTTGACTGAACTTTATTGCGCTTTTAAATAGTGACCAAATTGCGTTGAATAAATTTGTAAATATCAAATCAAATCTTTCGTTGTACTCGCTGTATTACGCTGAGGCGTGTCATGAGTTGACGGGGCCCATCTTCACGCCATTGCGCCTGGGCAACACAGCTTCTTTCATTGTTCACAGCCGTTGGCGACACTGCATCCAATTTCACCCGTCCGAGATTTGAACGTCTGACCTCCCGCTCCAGAGGCAGAGCGCGTAACCGGTCGATCTGCTGGCCGGTTTTTGTAAATATGTGGTCGTTGATAGTCAGATGAATAATTTAAATGCTCCTCTTTCAAAATTTTTTTCACTAACTTTTTACAGCTTCTGATTATATGCTTTCAATATTTAAATGTCTCGAAAAGTTGAAAATAATAATAAAGTAACGTCAATTAAATAATTGTACAGCCAAAGCCATTTACACCATCCTTGGTCTAGTTAATATTGCAGATCAGTAATTCTTCGTGGTAAAAATACTTATCGTAAAAGATTGGACTACAAAAGTGTAGTTATTATGTTTCGGCAATTTTTGTTTAATTAGATCAGATCAAAGTTTTTACATCAGCATTTTTGGTTTTTCCAAGAATTCCATTATCAAAGTATGGACTAAATCTACCACTTGCCAAGCTGTTACGAGCGATGTAATGTTAAACGCATATTTAAATAAAGAATTAATGTTTGAGGGGAAATAATGTCTGTGCATAAGGTGTTGAAACATGTGTCTTCGGTTGCGCGCCGGTAACGGCGGCCAAATCTTGAATCGAACTTTTGACGTCAGTGATACCAATCTAAACCAGTTTTTCTTGTCCGTTCCCGGGCCTCGGCGTGCCGCTTTTGCATTTGAGACATTACAATAGATGAGGCATAAATTTTGAATAATTATAAAGATGACTGCAAAGTAGACTCCCCCTGCTGTTGACCTAAAAAGCTCATTTTGGTAATACGTAGAGTTGCACTTTTTAATCGTAGTTGAATTTGCCTACGAAGTTGACTGTTTAGAGCCCAAATGTTTTCATACAATTTGCAGCTTACCCTTTCAAAATGGTCACGAGCCGCCACTGCCCAGAGCCCCGTCTGTGATACGTTTCAATTAAAGCACACTTCTTTACTCAAACACGTCTCCCAATTTAGACATTTTTGCATTTTAACTATTGGTTTAAGCCATCTCCCTTCAACAAGTTCCTAGTTAAGTGCCAACACCAGGCCACGGCTTCTGATCTTCCATTTCAATGCTATATTTGCCCCCACAAAAAATTCCTCTTTCGAAGTTTCTGATAACGTCATTGCATGTGATTTGTGGTTTGGGCCCCCCCAATCAAAAATCCTGGCTACGCCTATGCTTGACCCCGTTCTGCCTCCCACTAGAAATGTTAGGTATGAAATAGAGCTGTTTTTTGTTACTGTATAGGATGTAGTAAACTTGAATTGAAAATTTTTTAAGGCAGCAAAATATTGGCATGGGCTAAAAAAAATTAAATCTGCACCTCCCGCACTCTCCAGCTAATTAAAATCATACTAAAATGCCAAGTAGTGAAAGCGTTTTCCCCGTGCATGCTTCCATTTAGTCCAATCACGCTGATTTTAACTGTTTTTAAACTTTTTGCATTGTTCCACGGCCCAAATGGGAGTTTTTCCGTCCAGGGATTTTACGTCCAATATCAGCAAATAAAATTTCGTGCATTTTTTTTTGCTTTTCCCTTCCAGCATTTACCTGCTAGACAATGCAATCAACATAGCTATGGATAACGGTAAGGCTTTAGATTTTTTCGTAAGAAATTCCTTGTTCAGCCTCAGCGCAAAAGCGATATTATCTAGATATCGCGGGTAAAATGACACCACATATTCTATGAGTCGGATATTGGCCGTAATAAACGCGAAAAAATTACCGGATTTCTTGCATATCGCAGTGATGATTCATCCAACGCGTGTCCAAAGCGGCGCTATTTCACAGAGTATTGAGAAAAAGTTTCGAGACAATGAGTGATTGGAAAGCGTTGGCGTAAACCCGAGAAGTGGTTATTGACATGAACAACAGTTCAATGTCTTCGTCGCCCGGTGTGGCCGCAGACTTAAGTCAGCGCAGTTCGGCCAATAGCAACCCGATCCTTCACCGAGAGGACAGTTTGAACAAAGTTTACCCCCATCTCATTTTTTCCAGTCAGCCCCAAAATGAGCGACTCCCAGAGCAGTCAGATCACAGCTTGGAGATCAGGGACAGATTTAACGCTCAGGGAACTCCTACGAGCGAAAAAGAAGAAAAGAGAACGACACTTACGGACTACAAGCGCCCGCTATGGGAAAACATGGAAACACCCGCCAGTTTCACGGATCAGCACGGACACAAGCCTTACGAGGCTTCAGCAGCTTTTTACTATGACAGCCATGTGGGTCCGAGAGTCCCTCAACTAGCAGCCACTCCTTATGAGATTAGTCCCTTGTTACTTAAAGATGCAGGAATGCCAATGAAGCATGACCGAACTTTGATGCACTCAACGAGCATGACCCTGCCGTGGGAAAAGAACGCTGCAGCTTTGATTGGTTCCATGTGCAAATCACCTCCTCAAAAACCCAGAGTAGTAAATTCTAAATCGTCACCTGCTGATCTAGAAGAGGTAAGAGATTTGTAAATAAAATGTGGTTATAATCACGAAGCATAATAAGTAAAATCTGAGTGTCGTTTATACCATAATGTTTAAAATAGACTGATATCGGGCCAATTTTTTCCTGCTACAAAAACTGACCAGGGGCAGGGCGGCGCTTTGGCGTTCTAATTAAAGCAAATCCGCCCCGATTACTGAAGCTAGTTTGCAGGCCTAAGCATTACGTTCCGTCAAAAATCGTCGTTACTTCTTGCTTTTTGCGTCTTTCTTTAATTTGCAAATAAGCGAAGTAGAGGAAAATACGATAAGTAATTTCAGCAATAAAATCACTCTTTAAGTCTGTGTAATGTGCCCTGGCAAAGACAATATATGTCGAATACACTTCCTCATTTGCCAGTTTTTCATGTCCAATAATCGCTCAAATATTTTTTGCGACACCCGGCATATTTACTTGCTCTTTACTAGCCGTCCTAACGCTTGTTTAATATCTTTAGGGTCGCATGCATAATTATAAAAAGATGGCTGTGGAAGTCAAAAAGTGTAATGCTTTTAAACAGTTTTAAGGGTGATGACGTCAGAGCTACAACATATTTACAATGCTGCTTCTGTCTTGCTAGAACTCTTGACTTCCTTGAACTAAACTTTCCATCGCAGCTAAAAGTTTTCATTTCCTTTTGAAACCCAACTACGCACCACAAAACAATTTTGTATAAGTTTGTTTATGTCCATACGTCAAGAAAAAAAGTTCAATTACAAAAAAATAATTAAAAGTGCAAATGGTCAAGATAGCTCAATTAATGCGGGACAACAGTCACAGCGGGCAAAAGCAATGGAGTTTCATAAAATTGTGCATAATTTCTATGTGCTTGGGTTATATTTTCTATTATTTTCTACCAAACTGTTCCGAAAATATTATCAAGAAAGGAAGAGCCAATCCGGTTTTCAACCTATTTGTTTATTTTCGAGACGTTTCGGTGAATAACTCTAACCATTATCAATCTTACGATCTTAATCAAATAGAATAGCATTGCAAAATTAGTATTGCACTAATTTGAGAGAACCCCATTGATTTTGCCTGCCGTTCACCCTTAAAAATGCTGGTAGAAATCGCTCCGAATTTCTCCCTCCAAGAAAAGCGAAGGAGCTGGAATTGATGGAAGACTGTGAAGCGTGAACTATAAAGGCTCCGGCTAATTTTGAACTCCATCCTCAGCTGCCCTTAAAAAAACAACAGGGCAATGAAGAGAAATATTACATAGCAGAAACAAAACGATTTACTCATAATTTAATTGTGATGTTTTGACGTTTGCAGGCCAGAGTTTTGATATTGAATGGTTTTGCGTGCTTCTGGTCTTTAGGCTTGTAGCCTTTAGGCCAAAAGCACGCAAAACGACTAAAATGATTTGATGTCAAGTTACATCTGTAGCTACTGCAGTCGCTGCTTGTTGTGTGTCTACCTAAACGCTAGGAAGATCATGATCATGGAAGATCATGATAAAGCAATAATTATTCCTTTAGAATTTTTTAGGACGAAACAAAAGAAAAAAATATTCGTATTGTACGCTGACTTTTTACAAGTTCAAGTTCATGATCGCACTTATTATTTGTAATTGGAGCGTTGCATTGATATGAAGTCATAAGTCAATCAAAACTTTAAAAATTTACAAATGATAGTTTCAATTTTGTACTGTATTTGTTTGTGTCAACTAAAGGCACTGACTTATTCAAGACTTACAGGCTATTTGAAGTAGGTGTGTAACCAGAATTTTGCTAAGAGGGAAAGGGGGCTTGAACTTAAAGCTAAAATTTCTCTGCCCCACAGACGGGGGCTAAGCCTTTCGTGACTTTGCCAAGTTTTTTGGAAAAAAGGGTCGATTTTTGTTATTTTCCGAAAAAATGGCTATTTTGACGCCATGTAGATAAACACTCAGCACTTTGTGGAGCTATTTGATAAAACTAATTGCAAAGATTTAGAAGCTCTTTGACAGAATTAATTTATTTTGCTACTTCAACTCCCCTTGTTTCATGATCAAGTTTAAAACATGCTTATGAAAGCTCGCATATTTGGGTTAAGTTTTCGAAGTGACTTGACTAAGTGGGGAGGCTTTAGCCTTGGTTATGCCAGTGACTTGTAATCTACTTCTGTTTTCAACCGTATTCTTAGTTCTTACCGTACTTCTTAATCAACTTTGAGAAAATACAACAAAGAACTGTTATGATACGCCTGGAGCTAGCCGTGCCTGCAGATGCACTGCTTGTGATCCATAGGCGTAGCCAGGATTTTTAATTGGGGGGGAGGGGCTAAATCACAAATCACAAACCACAAAAATATGGGGGTCTTGGGGCGAAGCCCACAGCCGCTAGGCGAATTTTTGTAACTTTTTGGGAAAAGAAGCTATTATAATGCCATTGGATTACTTTTTGCTCGTGTTCAGAGCCATTTGAAAGACCTAGATTTTTAACATTTGAAAGTCAATCAAAAAAAATTAAATTGTTTAATCCTTCTTTTACTTCCAATTTAAGTCCATACCACGTTTAAAATGTTGCATTTCGGTGTTAAATTTTGTAAATGATTTGGCCCAGGTAGGGTAAGTAAGGTGCACTGCCTTCTGCAATACTTTAGCAGTAAGTAATAATCCATTCGAAGGTTTGTTTTCCTTAGAGATTTTTGTTTTGTCATGAAATTAACCAGGTATAGGAGTACATTTACCATTGGCAATCCTGCATTTGACTGTACGGCCAAAGGGCCCAGGCCCTTTTTTCAAATTCAATAATTTGTTTAATGAGCATTTCCCCCAAGTTAATTTATTCTTTAAAAGTATTTTTTGCGTAAACACTGGCAAGGTGGAGGTGTATTGTTATTGAAAAAATGGTACAACAGATAGTTACGCCAAGTACCATGTTATTCCCGGACGGGATTCACATTGCCGGGGCCGCTGGTACTTTGGCATCGCAACATCTTTCTGCCAAATATAGGTGAAGACCAAAAAAGTCTTATAACTGAGCGCAAGGCCTCTGGCACTGTGCCATATCATGGTAAATCCGGCCCTGGCTATTGCATTACGTTCATAAAAAAGTTAGATGAGTGCCTTAAATAGCAACTTTTAAGAGAAAAACACTTAATCTCACCCGGGTTATACATTTAGCTTGGGTGGCAAAGATTGAATTGAGGGGGCCGGGCTCCGTGGTTGTCAATATTATTGTTAAATACTGTTTACACAAAGATGCTAAAAGAAACTGAAACTGAAGAAACAGGGCTTTTTTTCACATTTTTTATCATTGGCTGCATTTCGATTGGTGGGTGGGCTCCTTTGCCCCCTGGCTATCTACTGTTGACTGTGCTAACAGTTTGAGTTGGATACCTTATTATGCAATTGTGCATTACGATATACAGTGCAAGCACTTCACGACTTGAGCCTTAAAAATGTAGCTGCAGTAGAACTTCACATTACTGCCACTAGCCAACTGCTATTCAATATCCGAAAAACCACGTGAGTTTTATTTTCTGACATCAGTGTGTGGTTCAACAATTACTGGGATTCTTCTATATCAGTGGTTCTCAAACTTTTGAAAAAATTTTTCTTGCGGTCTCCTTAAAATTTTTTTGTCCACTCTTGGTCCTATGTAAATGTAGGCATAAATTTTGGCTCAGGGGAAATCTTTCATGATCTCGCAAATGCTCTAGCTGTATAGCCTGGCAGAATAATCAATATAACTGCAGCGTGCTGCGGTCATCTAATTTTAAGTTGTAGCCAAATATAAAATGTTGCTTACCTGCCAGTTGCATAGAACTCTGCAATATTTTTTTAAGAAGTGCACGTCAAGACTTAGAAAATTTACTAAATAACGAGAATATCGATCCTGCTCATTCCCCTTCCCACCTCCCATTGCTATATGTATTAGCTTGTCATCGCTTTAACCTATAACATTGCTTTGAAAAAAAAAAAAACTTTACTGCCGACCAAAAGGGGCGCATGGCACATTGCCCCCCCCCCGAAATACGCCCCTGTTGTGAGCGCATGGCTGCCTAACTGCTCTATAACTTGCACCACTTTTGAAAAACAATTGCCTTAAGCTAAAAATAGTGTGTTTGGTTTTGGTGATTTGATGGCAACAGTGGCAAAATATTCCAATGACACCCTCAGGATAAGGAAACTTTACATTTCACAGTCAACAGTGTTTCGGCCTTAAAATGAATGTCGTTATTAACTTTCCAAAGTTCGAGTTCTTTGTTTTTATAGGTGAGTTGCTTTGAAATCGCATGCTTAGCTAATACACTTTTAGGCAGTTATGTTTCGCTGTACAAAATGGCGAAAATTTATTCTTTTTGATTTAGATGAGATGGCGATTTCACAATGGAAGTCTAAGTTAAATTTTCATAAATAAACTGCAGGCCAGCCAACGCAAAGAAAGTGTCCGTTCCGGTTAAGTCTGTAGTCAGCCACATTTTTTTTGAAAAAAGAAGTGTACTCATGGCGGTGTTTTTATCACACTATAAGTGTTATATAGGACTTTAACTCCCGTGCTGCTTTTTTACAAACAACAAAAAGCCTTCGTGTTTAATAGGTAAGGTTAAAATTTTCTCCCAGATGTTCTAAAAGCATTGTGACGAAAAGGGGATTATCCACTTCAACTATTTGTTTAGCTTTGTTTCATCATAGCGAAAACCACCGAACCTACTGAAATGAAAAACAAAATTGAAGTAGCCATATTTCACTCAAAATCACAAAATTAAAATATTCTTTGGGTGATTTGTTTGACTTTTTTCAACCGCGTGATAAAACATTAAAGGATGAATGAATTATAAATTTATGATTAAGTAAGCTTTAAACCTAGCTATAAAAACAACAGCAGGTTTTATTATTCTACAACTAAAAAACATCAAATAAATAGCTGAAAAAGAAACAGGAGGTTCAATAAGCAATGCAGAAATTGCGAATGGCCTATGGAAAGGGTGACCAAAGTCCAGCCCGCGAAAAAATTTCATCCGGTCGACGCCCAGTTTTCAATTTTGGTCGGTTACCAAAATTCTTGCAGCCATCGCGAACGAACGATTCAATACCAAACAAACCAGCCTGTGAACAGCTGAAGGCCTGAATTCTGACGAAAAATGTGGTTGAAGATCTTTTTTGCCCTCATCGCAATTTTCACCAAAATGTGGTGGAATAACATTTCTTTTTTGACGTATTTTCTGAATTGCCATAATTTACAGTATACTTGATCTTAATGGTTGGCCCGAGCGCACTCTTGCTACATCTCATTTGACATTCAAAAGATTTGGACACTCCTGGTCTATAACGATCAAAAACTTACTCCATGTTATTCTTATCGTGTTCTCTGGGAAAGAGTCGTGAAACTGATCACCAACGAGTAGTAAGAAACAACCTATGCCCAGTCGTTTCCTGTGTGATGATGAAGTAACCAAAGCGAAAATTTTGCTAACTGATCTCTTTGGTTTTCTGGCCATTTACTGAATTTACGGTGTGACTTTCCATTGTATCGTGATATCATTAACAGAAAAGAGGAGCCAAGTATATACATGAATGAAAGCAAATACGTACGCAGTCATAAGTTTGAGCCACGCGAAGAGTCCGATTCTCTGTCATTACTGATTCTGCAATACTGCAGGTTGCAGCGTAATTCGTTGTAAAGTCCAACGTGTTGCGTTCAAATTCCGATATTTTGTTCGTTTTGCGCTGAAAAAGTATTACGCGATAACGACTAATTGTATTTAATTAACGTTGTGGACAAATCAAAAATAATGATATGAAAGACGGAAGTACTCTGCTTTGCTATTTTCGCGGAAATAACTACGATTCTTACCAAACTTTAATGTTGCATTCAAACCAAGCTTGTCTTTTTGATTTTCAAGAGCATTTTAACAAGTTCGCTTATTGCTGAAATTAAGGATTTTCATGGCAATTTGATGTTGCAGCTTTCCGAAGATGAGCGGGAAAGGATGAGGGTGAAAAGGGAAAGAAATCGTGTGGCGGCAGCAAAATGCAGGAACAGACGAAGAGAGCTACTCGAGCGACTTGAAAAAGTAAGAGATTTTATTATTACTATTCTTTGCTGCTGTGTTTGCAGTATTGTGGTTTTAAAGAGACTTCGTTCTTTTCGATTATTATAATAGTGACTTCTAAATTTCAAAGGTTAGCAAAAATCTGACTAAATTTGGCTAGCCCAAAACTCGAGTTAGCAGAAGTGAAAAGCTGTTGTCTCAAATTATTTCTTAAAATCTAAAAGGTACATGCTGGTTGGTCATCATTATATCTGATTACCATGGTTGTCAGTTGCGGAATATTTCCTCGAAGTTGGGATTTGTTCTACTCGATTTTTTGGAGGGCGGGGGGAGTAGAATTGATAAAAAAGTTGTTCTTTTTATAAAACTCCCTTAGAGTTTTGGGATTTGATCGACCTGTAACGTGTTCGTCTTTGGAGCGGGTGGTGTGAGGTTAAATCTCGGGCCAGTTTGGTCGGTCAAAGTGAACGGCTGACCACCGCTGCAACACGTTTTTGAAAGTAGTTGGGTTGCCTGCTGGCGCAATGACGCGGAAATGGGCCTCGCCAATTGGTTACACGCTTGGGCGTAATACAGCTAGTACAACAAAAGATTGGATATGATTGGACCCTAAGTTTTTTTGTTTTTTTTAAACGACGCAAAGTATTTGGGTCATTGTTTTAGGGAAAACAAAGAATTCGGGTAAAATTTGGTTTCAAAGCCAGAGAATACTTTTTATTTTTACCTCAGTGTTAGACAGATATTTCTGCATCCAAGGTACTTGAAGCTTTTTTTGACTTATTTCCAGAAAACAATCATTTTTGTTTTTTACTCTAATTTGAGGCTGATGTGGTAACAATACTTATTATACCAATGCCAAACCAGGCCAGAGCTTCCTCAGATGCTTTTCGCAGGTCAGAGTTTTAGCATTGTCGGCCAAGAGGGTATCGAGGCAGACTGTGCTTCATTATGGTAGTAAAATGAAATTATTTTTGTGCAGCATTTAAACTTCCCTGTCAGCTGGTAAAAAACAAAATGCCAATGAATAATTCAAGTAAAAAGTAATATTTCACTAGCAATTATTTGGATTTTGCATGGATTATTAGTAGATGGATTATTTAGTTTCCAATCAGGACTAAAATGAAGTTAAATCAACGTTTTGATATTAATCTTCAAATTGATGATTAATAACATTGTTGGATTTAAAAGTCGACTTTATTTGAAGTAATACAATTATTGGAAATTTACTTTTATGAGAGATTCGTTTGTTTTTCTACTTGCTCATTAATTTATTAACGGAGAAAATTCTTGAAAGTTTTTTCAAAACCATCTGTGAGTAATACAATTCCGGAAATGACGTCATCGCCTGACTACAATAGCTTAGAAGATTAGAAAGCAGTTTTGCGTGATAAAAATAGGCTGCCACGCATGCCTGTAAAATCTTTGGGAAGTAATATAACTTTTAAGCCTGGGACTATCTGCTGCAATTGACTTAGACTCTTCATTGTTAGAATGATATCGTTAGTTCAATCTTATGCGACAAACGAATTTAACCGATGATCTTACCACGTCGAAAAGCGCAAATGCATTGCAATTTTAAATCAACAAGACAAAAATATGCCTCTTATGATTACCATTTTTTCTTCTCTTTATCACTGCCAATGTATTGTACCAAAAATACGAACAGATTTAGATTTTTGTTGAAGATGAGCTAGCAACCAGTTTTGCTTCGCCGGAGAAGTCCACGAGTCTGTAGCCATTTTTTCTGACGCCCTGGAGCAGATTTACCTTATAACGCAATGTACAGTATTTTATTCCCTGGCCTGAAAAAAACAAGAAAAACATGATTATCTATCTTCACTAAAGTTGAGCTTTCTGCGTCCAAATATACAAGATATATAAGCAACAATTAAAAATTGCCACCTTTACTTTCAAAGTGCATGCAAGAATCGGTCAAGACGTGGCATAAAATCTTGATTGTACGCCGGCTCGTAGCCAGAAATCTGAAATGGGGGGGCTGTTACGGAGTCCTTGGCGCTCGAAAATTTTGCATTTTTTGGCAAAAATAACTTAATTTTAAACCTATTTTGGTAAAAAGTAATGCTATTATGACGTAACATAGAAATTAGCAGTGCAAAAACATGAAAATACTAGTTGCGTAAATGAGCTACATGGGAGGTAGCTATTGCTAGAATTTCTGCTATTTATTTCTTGCTGGTAAGTCATAAAATCCAATACCGGTAGTTCAATAAAACTCTCAAGGAGTAATCTATTTCGTATACATTTTATGAAGAAAGATATAATTAGGGGGGCTAATGGAAGGAAGCTTGAGTGAAGTGTTTGGTAATTAACTAATACTGAATAGCCACTCTCTATTCCTGAGCTTATATATTTCTTTGATGAAACCGATGTTAAGCATTTTTCAATGAGCGATCAAATCTGATCACCAACTTTGGGCCATTTTTCAAAGTTTTTCTTCTGATTTATGAGTTTTATTTCTGACAAATTAGCCCCCCCTAAACAAACGTTTCAAAATATGCTTAAAATCATTTTTGGAGTCTATTCCAGTGCAAAAGACAGTCTCAGAAGTGCTAAAAACGTGATATTTTCTTTATTCTGCAGTTTGGTCGACAGGCCAAAGGGAGGGGTGCTACAGCCCCCCTGGCTACGCTATTGATTGTACGAGCGTATTTTTAGATTACTTTAAACAGAAATTTAGTACCTCCGCGCATCGGCTTTCCAGCGTACAAGCAGCCAGTTGGTTGAAACTAACTAAAGATACGTTCGTACGCTCACGATTTTACGCGCAGTGTACATAGATCGGAGCTTCCTGTAAGTGTTGCTTTTTTTTTTACAAAAGACACTGCAGCCCGTCAACATAATTCATTTTAAACCCACGCAGCAGCCGCTGCATTATAATTGTGTTGACGCGTGAAAGCGGTAGCGAGTTGCCTAAGTGGCGGAAATCTCTCGAAAAAAAATTGCGCAAAAAATGACGAGCTTTTCACAATTTAATATGTGTCCCATTTATACACCAGTAATAAATAATTCTGCACTAACATTCATCTTTTTGCTTGTTTTTCCAGGAAGCAGAGCAATTAGAGAGAGAGCGAGATATCCTCAGAGACACTGTGAAGAAGCTACAGGATCAGAAGAGAAAGTACGGGAGTATTTTGGAGGAGCATGAACCAACTTGCTCCATTAACATTGAACATAACTGAACTAAAAGTCGATTGCTCCAAGAAGAAATAATAGCTTTACACGGAATCCTCTAGAAGAGCTTTTTAGGGAACGAAAGCAACATTAAACCTGTAGCGAGCAGTTTGCTTTATCTTATTCTTGTTGTCTTCACTGTTTTGCCAAACTTTTTTCTGATATTTTCATCAATTTGTCGCTCTTTACGACCTTAAAATTAAACAATTGTTGTCTTTTGTTTAGTTTTTTTTTTATTTTAGAGGACACAACAGTCTTTTTTCACTTTTGGCCTGGTTATCATACCGCTTGTATCTGCGGACACCCTTAATTTTTATGAAAGTCATTAGACTTTGTGCTTTGACAGTCTAGGAACGCCTGTTAAAAACTCTGATGAAAGAAGCTGAATGCAAAGCGATCATGATTTTTAGTTCACAGTGAAAATGCACATTGTGATTTGTTTCTTTACCTATTATATAAGCAGTGCATTATTCTTTCCTTCTTTTATGTAGCAAAACCGATTCTTCAACATAGATCTAGTAAATGTTCGATATATTTCTGAATAAGTCGAAATGATCTCTTGATTTTGTGCCATTGTGTTTTTTTTGTTCTTTCTTTATTTGCTATGCTATAATTGCTTAAACCCACCCTGCTGGAGACGAATGTCGGACAATTTATTAATTCATTGACTGGATGCCAGCGGAGATATTCCAAAAACTAAGACTATAGACATATATTTTTCCTCCAGCTAAATGTTGTTTCAATAACGAAAAGATGTTTCGGAGCTAAATATTTTGTTTTTAATATTTACCCGGCATGCCTGGGGGTTTGGGAGCATATTTAAAATTCCTAGTTTTAGCCTCGAATCCGAGAGGCCAATCAGCTAAAACCTTTTTCAGAAATTCAAAAACGTGCCAATTGCAGCTGTAGGCGTACTTCATTATTGTTTCCTGTACATTACATAAACGTACCGTCAATCCATTAAATTCAGTTAACGGCTGGCTGAATTTTGTTTTAGTTTGATGTTTATGATTGATTTTTGACCTTGTTTTTGATCTTATTATTTTTATCTTATGTTTTTGTACTTCTAGCATTCAGCAAATTTTGAAATATTTGCTTTTTTTTTTAAGTTGTTTTTGTAAGATTGTGCAGTGTAATGGGACGCTATATGTATGCAGCTCAGGGTCAATTGTTTGTGGTTTACCGATATTTTGGGGGCCTTTTGTTAGCATATTGTTGCATATTTTGCTGCCCGATATTTGCCAAATAGCGGTCCTCCAAAATTTTTGAAAGCAATTCTAAAGATGCTACTGCAACTTGTAGACACATTGTACAGGATACTTTCCTAATTGCTAAAAAAGGTCTTGAAAAAGGAAAAACAATAACAAAAAGATAATAATAATAATATAACGTGCAAGCCTTTGACACTCTTTGTATAGAAGACTAACCTCTTGCAAAGTCAAATCTACAGATTACAATATTATGCAAGCTAATTCAAAGGCTATGCGCAATTGCGCACCCTCATTATGTTCAATCATTTTTTGAGAAATATATTGTAATTCTGATGAAAAACAAGGGTTTCGAAAACCTGCCCGCTGGTCGTTTGCGGCCCAAAATGAGATTTTATCTGTCCCTCGTCCAGTATTCATCTGTTTTTGACCAAAATTACCCAGCAGTTTCGAATCGAATCAGCCCAAAAACCTTTTTTACATTCCAAAATGCTCCAAAATTAGGTTAAAAACTTTTGTTATTAGTTCTCTCCACAGGACTAATTTACATATCAGCAGGTGGTCTTAGTAGGATCTGTTGGCCCGCGGGCACCTTCACTAAGTCTCATTAGTCATATGGCTCTCCATCAAAAAAAGCTTGGACATCCCTGATGTAAAAGTTTGTGAATGATCAACACTGCTCGAAGGTTGAGCGCTAAATTGTTTTACAGCATGCAGATAGAATTGCCAATTCGTGTATTTCGTTTGAATTTGTTTATATGGGTTTACCATCAACTGGCCTGACGTACGTATATATTTTTAGCAGACTGAAACGATTTTGCGTTGATGTTTTAGACTGCCTAATTTGGGATAATTATTGGAATATGAGTCGCAATAAAATATGAAGGATATTCATGGTTTGATCTTAAGAAGATCAAGGAAACTAAACTGAGACTTTTTAAGCTGGTAGAATAAGCAGCATTAATAAAAACTGATCCTAGCCTAATATAGCTGTCTCATATGCCACGGGTTTGATTCTCGAATTTGAATATTTGAATACTTAACAACTTTACAGCACAGCAAAAACTATCCATTTTTTAGTTGCACCGTTTTTTGAGTAGTCCTTTGAGTAGCACCTGAGTGATTTCTCGAAGCTAGGCTACAACACCAGCAGAACTTCAGAATTTCTTATTTTTTGTTGACGAAAGAAATAAGTTACAGTATAACGATTTTAAATACAGGGTGCGGCATAAATAACGCCCTTTTATATCTTTTAATTTTGTTCCCAAAAATCTTTTTTTTTTAGTTTAGAAGATCACCAATGTGGATATTGAATTAGATCTTTAATAAATTTGAGATATACCTTTTACTTTTATTTATCTTTAAAATGCATTCATATTATAAAGAAAAAAAATATATTAAAAAAGGGCGTTATATGCCGCACCCTGTATATATAAACAAAAGTAGCTAAGTGCAAAAACTTTCGCAGCAGTGAGTACGGCACAAGAACACAATAACACAAAGCACGTTTGATGTTTGTCGTTTTTCAGTATGGCTGGTAGAACTTTGGAGCACAGCGCAACATGTATTCTTGTCTTTGAATGTAGTTTTGCCTCCAATATGGATGAATTTGAACTTTTAGGGCCCAATCTAACCTGAAAATACAATCCACAGGGTTAGATTTGATTTGCAACATCATTATTCTGAGATTTGCTGAACAAAAGACCGCATTGCAGGGAATCAGCTGGGAAAACATGTTTCCGGCCAGTTGGTCGAGCGGTAACGCGTTCGACCCTGAAACGGGAGGTCTAAGGTTAAAGCCTTGGGCCGGACAGATCGGACACGGTATGGCCAACAGCTTACTAACGCGGCAGCATTTCTTCGAAAAGAGCTGTGTTGCCAGCAGGCGCAATAATTTGAAGGTAGGCAAAACAAACTCATTACACGCTTTGGCGCAATATAGCGAGCACCTTATCATGAAGATTTCATTTTTTGAGTTTTGAGGGCTGCAGCTTCGGCATCATATTTTCCAAGACTCTTACACAAAATATTATATCGTATTGTGTAAATCTTGTATCAAATTTACCTTTCCCAACTTCCGGGAATATATTTCCAGTACCGATCGTATTCCTTCAGTACGGTTCCTAGTGTTTGATCATCCAGTTTATCTCGGGAATACTCGTTGCTCGCATACATTACACTGCGAGCTTGGATGCTATCCAGAAATCTGAACATGAAAATGGAATGAAATTCATTGGTTTTGGATTAAACAAAATTGATGAGTTTATAGTTCTGGTTTGAAGATATTGTGGACTTCCTACGTTCACGGTTCTGAACTTTTTGGTAAATTAACAGCCAAAATTTTCGCTGGTTAATATCGGTAATCGATTGGCAATAGAAATAGAATTCTAACCAGCGATCGATCGACACTACAAGCCAACGAAATTAGCTCATACTAAACGACTATTTTCGCCCGCTCTACACTGAGTGAAAAATCGTGAGCTCACGAGCGTAGCTTTGGTTTATTTTAACCAACTACAATTGGTACGCTAATCTAGAGTTGTATGTCGGGTCGGGCTTTTTGGGTCGGGTTCGGGCCTAAAGTTGACAAAATTTCGGGCTTAATTCAGGCCTGAGATGTGCTTTTTGTTTTAGGTGCACAAAAATATAATCAAAACAACTTGGCAATAACGCTTACGTTTTTCAGACCTAACTTAATTTTCGTTTTTTTCGGGCATGATTTGGGCTTCAAATTAGTTTTCGGGTTGGGGTCTAAACTAGTCTAATCGGCCCGTTTACAACTCTGCGCTAATCAGCCTGCAGCCGAGTGTACCAAAGTTTTGTTTAAAGCAAACTAAGGATACGCTTGTACGCTCACGCTCTTACGAGGTACAGCGTAGACCGGGCCTATAAGCCTTATCAAAACTGCCTAATTTAGCAATGAAAAATACAATTTTCCCACCTTTGAAACCCTTCTTCGCTGGCGAATGCTCCTTCCCGAAACCTGGCCGCCATTTTGGAAAGTACAAATGGGATGAGAGTTCTATTCCTAGTAGTTCACCAAATCCAAATTGCTGCGTAGACGACCTAATTTCAAAAACGGAAAAGTTTTTAGGTTTTATATCATAATGCTTTCTTAATTCATTCAGCAGGATTTTTCAACCGAATATTAACTTCGATGTTTAATCGTTTTGCGTACTTCTGGCTTACAGGATATCAGCGCGGAAGTCTAGGAAAGAGCCACCAGAACGGCGACTACTTAAAAACAAGCAATGCGAAAAAGTTACCCTCCCGCAGGGTTCGAACCTGCAGCCTTGGATTACCGGTCCACTGCTCTACCACTCCACTGCGTGCCAATGTCAAAACACGTCAAGTGGACAAAAATTCGAAAAAATTTATGGGAACATTGGATCACTGGAAACTCCTAATTAAGCAGGTGCGGATTCCCCCAACCACGAAGTAGTCGTTGCAATGAAAAGTGCACGGACCGTCCAATCAGAGGCGCCGAGAGCCGAATGTGGGCCTGGAGCCAGCTCAAAAATCACGGATTTCCGGTTTTGTGAACTCCAAAACAGACGGAGAAAATGCCGTAGTTTTGTCCTAATTATGATGTGATCTCAAAAAAAAAAAGGAAAACGGTCTTCGGTCTTCACATGCTGATTTCTCAGTGTCATTTTGATGGGCCCTCTCTGAAGCCCATGGGCCCTCTGCTGGGCCCCCTGAAACCAATTGCCCCATAATGGGGCCCCCTGAAGGCCATGGCCCTCTCATGGGCTCCCTAAAGACCATGGGCCCCGGGGTCATTGTCCCCCCTGCCCCCCCCCCTCTCGGAGGCCCTGCGTCCAATACTTAGCGTCTGACGCCGTCCGGTTACAGGAGGAAAAATATGCGCTACAACAACAACAACAACAACATCACAAATGTCAAAACATCACAATTAAATTATTATCAACATCATAGTATACTGGCAGGGGTGCCGAAGCCCGGGGGGGAATGGGGGATATATTCCCCCCAATAATTTGACTGTATCCCCCCCAATAATTTGAGGATGGTCTTCATCTGCATCCCCTCCAATAATTTGACTCTGGTGTGCATCTGAGCGCAGGTCTCCACTTGAATTCGGGGAAAAAAGTGTTCCATTTTTGGTGAAGACCTTTTTTTTTGGTCTTCACTTAAATTGCTCACCTGAAAAAAATCTTGTTCGAGGTTCATTCCCCAATGTTGAAAATAGGGCAAAATTGGGGTAAAATTGCAAATTACCCCCCCCCCCAATGCTCAACAAAGATTTGCACCCCTGTATACTAGGTTAAATGGCCGAAATTAAGCATGCTAAGAGACATCCTCTCTATCTGAATTAGTAGAGCAGTGGATCGGTAATCCTTAAGCTGCAGCGTCGAATCCTGTGGGAGGATAAGTTTTTCGCATTGCTTGTTTTTAAGTAGTCACCGTTCTGGCGGCTCTTCCCTAGGCTTCCGCGGTGGTTGCCTTTAGGCCAGAAGCACGCAAAACGATCAAACATTAAAACTCTGGCCGGCAAATGTCAAAGCACCACAATTAAATTATTATCAACTTGGATGTTGATGAGACAAAATTAAAAACAAATATTACGATCTTCCAGCATCAAAATTGGAGTTTCCAAAAAACTGTTTGGTTTTGAAGCAGCGTGTTTATTTTGGTTCAAGCAAAGAATAAATCGCTTTAATTGAGAACAAAAAAACAAAACAAAACAACAAGTCACTCACCGCCCCTTTGCGACCTCAAACATACGGCTTAGGCCAGTTTGCCCTTGCCGATGAAACCCGATACGTAATTGCTAAGCGATGGCATTCATAACTGAATATTGATACAGACTGACGTTTTATGTTCCAAATATCTTTTCTTACAATTTTCCGCGCGAATAGATTTTCAATAGTTAATATTTTATTGGATGACGTACAATATTTCATTTGTTTTAGCGTAGGAATATATCTTATCTGTCTCAGTTCTGTGTAGGTCAGATACGACTTCTATTACCTCTCAACTATCCAAGAACAAACATTTGATTTCAGCGTAACCACAACAACTTACAAGCGCGACTGGCACTATTTTACTTTGAATCTTGATTGGGAATTTAGCCAATTGAAATGGTAAAAGCAGCTTTAAAAATGCGGCAGAATTTTTTATTTGAAAACTGACATAATTTTGTCACGCCATTCTTTTCGCCTCTGTAGGCTGTGGCATTGTTGATGAAAACTGTTTTAAACAGATTAACACAGCAAACTACAACTTTCTTGTTATTGAAGATAAAACGTGTTTGGTCAATTAAATGCAATTTTTTTCAAAAATGGATGCTAGAACTTTTCCGCCGTTGGCCAGACGGTATATCAGTACCGAAGAAAATTCAAAAATGGTGGTGCCCTAAACTATTTTTCAGAAAAACAAAGGCCATATCATTTCATTAGCATGACCTTTTAAAATATTTGATTAAAATTAATTGAAGCCTAATTATCACTCACGAGCACACGAGCAATAATTGCTAACATTACGTTACCGTACCAACAACTGAAAGGGGAATATTATTCCTTTTTTTGCACTGATGGTGTTATAACACAAGACCTTATAAATTATGTGGAGTGCATAAGTTAGGCTTTCTTAGAGTTTCCAAACTATTTCTTTCTCAAATCCAAATTATTTTGCTGACAATATTTTATAGTGAACAGCGGAAATTACATTGAAATATCGACGATTCAAGTATACTGAAAGTAATAGAAAGAAGGACAGGAATAAGATTTTCGACTTTTAAGCGCAAATAAAAATTATTGTATATTTTCGACTGCAATTATTAATACTTTTGACAACTTATTCCATTTTCTTTTACCGTACTTTATTTGTTTTTGACTACTGTATTTGTTTGAACGACAAAAGAAAGTTAATCGTAAGGTTTCTGTAACTGTAGTTAGTAGATTTCAATTGATTATTCGTTGTGTGCTTAAAAAATGGCAATGCGTAGTTGTGTCCTTGGGAAAGACACTTTTCGCTTATTTCCCATTGAGGCCTAGCAGTCTTATCCGTTGTCGTGGTCCAGCCTGATGAAAGACAACAGAACCCAAAAAAGGGTGCTCTGCCTTGGTGTGGCTAGACAGACGCAGAGTGCCTTGTTTATAGGAACGAACGAGTTTATTATTCGCCACACAACACAATGCATTCAACGGCAATAAGTAATTTCATCGGATTCGCACATTAATTGACAACAAGTGACAGTTCTAACGATACTTTAGTGAATACATCCTTGGCTAAGAACGCCAACTGCTTAATGGATCCAAATTGCTTGGAACAAAATCTTTGCCCATTGTAAAAAGGAACGAAATCTTTACCTACTGTAAAAACAATGTTACAACATCTAATGCATTCGATTCTGATCTCAGTTGCAATTACATTGTTGCTAAAGTTTGAAAACATGCCCTTTGCCCACGAAAACAATATGACCAAACTCAGTGCTAATAATCAAATAAATGCATGCGTATAATGTAGGCCTAGTGAAAAGAGGAAACGACTGCCAACTTACCGCAGGACCTCTCATCCTACAAAACTCGTAATAGAACTTTTTTCTGTGTTGAAAAAATTATGCAAAAGAATGCTGATGATATCATTACTACGCTCTAGGATTTATCATGTCACCCTCTGCGACGTAGTATTTAAATGCAGCTTTGAGAAAATCAGTAATTACAAAAACCGCTCATTAACAAATTGGCTAGTCTCCAAGTGTACGCTGTTCGCACATTCTTAACCGGAATCCACTTATTTTTCACTTACTTTTTTTTACCTTATTTCTTGTTTTAACTGCTTGATGTTGAGAACTAAAATTTTTTCGCCGACTGAAAACCCCACATTAAACAGTTGATTCAAATACTGCTGATGAAATTGCTTGCTGTGACTTCGTTTGTTTGCAGAACAGCAATTTAATAAACAAACAGACACAAAAACAATCAATTGAATGGTAGGCCTATCTTATTGTTGAACCCATAAAATATTAATTTTATCAAGTACTTGTTTTTGTTAAAATTATATCTAAACTACGGCACAAACAGTACGATGATGCAATAAACCAATAAAGACATAAAACTCGTGAAGTAAAATTTTAAAGTTTCTACGATTTATCTTTTAACAAACTTTTTTGTTCAGTGCTGAACTTGCTAAAAAATATAATTTGTTAAAAAATATAATTGGTAAACTTCTTTTAACAGCGCTTGTATTCTTGTGGTCAACAACAGAAGAATGAAAATCAACACCTGCATCACGCTTCGGTGATTTTCTTTCAAACAGCGCCACTTAACAGCAACAATATTCCTTTTTACAAGTAGATCAAGCACTTCAAGCGCTGGCCCGTTCATAGGCAGATTCACTTCTAAACGAGAGTTTAAAGGCTCAATTCCCAGAACGGTCAAATATAAAAGTATTGCGTACTGCATGCCATCGCTGCATCATATTTTTTGCAAAAAACTGCATTGCGTGGGCGTGATGTTGAGGAGATTAAGTCCAAAAAACTTGTTCCACGCTTTGCACTCTACAGCTTGTCAAATCAAAAAATATATTTAATTTTAAGTTTTTCGCTACAAAATCAAGAGTTTATAGTGTTGTTATTGTCAGTACTTAAATTGTAAAATTTTGCATGGGGGGACGCTTTTGCAGCCTTGACCAAACTTTAGTGGAAATTGGGTACTTCCGTCCCCGAAATTGAATGAAGACAAAAAAAAAAAGGTCTTCGCCGAAAATTGAAGTGTTTTTCCTCAAAATCAGGTGAAGACCACAAAAAAAGGTCTTCACTGCAATTTAGGACTATATTCGGCAGGAATTTGTAAGATTTATTCGTGCTGGCTGGCTCTTTTTCGTCTGATCATCCAGCGCTCAAATCTCGATGGGGGTACGCCTAAATCTCGGTGGGGGGACGCTAAATCTCGATGGGGAGACGCTAACTCTCGATGGGGGGACGCGTCTTCCCGCGACCCCCCTACAATTTAAGTACTGGTTATTGTGATTATTATTTGGACTTAGCAAATTTATTCGCTTGTTGAATGATACCATTAATCAGATTTCGACCATAAACTATTATTCTTTTTTTTTGATGAAACCAAGTTTATTTTGGCAAAGCTTCAATCTTAGACTAAACTTAAACTCAGCTCAAGGCTCAATTTGTTCATATTTTGTTTGGCTACGCAGAGTAATCCAGAAGTAAGTCACAAAAAATTTCAGTTTTAAATTCTACGCGCTTACATTTCTAAAGTAAAATTCAGATCGAACAAAATTTAGGCTTTCGTTTGCGAATTTGCAATTTGACATATCACTCAAACCTTTAAAAAATCAACTACGCAGATTTTTTGTAAGACATGCTGCTGTGCAGACTTAGTAGTTACTATTAGCCCAAAACTAAAGCTGTAATTTTACCTCAACATCTTTACGTTGCAAAACGTAAAAGAAAAATGCCATATCGCACCATCGCCCAAAACATTCAGTGAACGCAATCATTTATTTTGAAGAAAAGCAAAAAGAACAAAGGACATATCACAGTCAAGCAAAACAACCCATGCAAAAATATCAGCAAGCAATACCAATATCGGCATGAAATCACAATCACTGTATAAGTAGAATGAGACAGCATCACTGGAGGGCATGCAAAGAAATTTCGGTAGGGTGAAAGAGCAAGGCATGATTCAATCTTTTATCTTCACACTAAAATGGTTTATACCGCTTCCATTGGAAAAGCGAAATCAATTCTTTCCTTCACAATTGGTTTTATCAATTTTCTCTGAGGAACGTATTTCCAACAATAGTGGTCCTTAGCCGTGGTGTTATCCTATATACAAGAAAAGTAAATCGACCTGCACAATCATTTCTTTTAGCTACTATTCAGGAAATATTGGCTAACTAACTGGGGGGCACTGGACTCTTCACAGGACCATTTCCCACAGATGTGGGCCCCTGCTTAGAAATGGACCATCTAGTTGCGACAAATTTCTGGATAAAAGTGACGAAAAAACACCAAGATTTTGGTGAAGTCCTGTTTTGGTTTTCACTAAATTTAATAAAAAAACCACCGAGAAGAATTTTTTGATTTTCACTTAAATTGTTATCTCGAAGTGTAGGTCACCTAAAAGCTATTAAATTAATATAAACTTACTAATAAAATGTTTACTAAATACGAAATTTTATGATTGTTTTATAAAATTGATTTTTTATATAAATAATACAACAAAAAATATATAATGATTTTTTACATAAAAAATATATTCATAATTAATTTTTTATTGAAGTAAAACAAACTTAAAAAACACCATAAGAAGAAAAGACCCTCTCCACCCAGGCGCCTACCTCTAGTTAGGCCAGTAGGGATTTCGGTAAAATAATTTGACTCCTTTGACCTAAGTGTAATTTTGCACCCATTTCTCGTATAGTTACAAAACTTTTGCACCAAAAAATAAAAACGGAACCATGGGAAGCGTGACCAAAACGGTAAAGGCGTCGTTTCCACGACGATACTGATCGCATGATCTGGGCTCAACCCGCACCTCGTCACTTTGTTGCGTCCTTGGATAACGCGCTTTACGATGATTTTTTCTGCTTGGTGGCTTCGAACAAGAGTCAGATTTACGTGGAAAGAAGGAAAATGTCAAGCGGAAAACCTGGAATACGGTCAACTCCTAAGCGGGCGAGAACGTTTCGTCCAAGATAAAAGCACCACCGTCGCTTCCTTGTGAGTGGAGGATAAATGTGGATCAATCGATCAATATTTGCTTGCACCGCAGCAAATTGCATGTATTAATAGCAATTAATTACCACCATTGGAAACATTTAAAGTTTTAAACCTTTCCCTAAAAATATAACTAAAAGACAAAAAAAAATGGAACAAGTTTTCCTTTATTCTCAGCTTATTGCAACATATCGTTTTCGAAATAACTTATCTCTCTTTTCTTGCAGGGTTTTCAGTTAAGATCTAATTTTTCTCAAATTGAAAATCTACACCTGATGGAATAAATGTTTCTTTACACTGAACCTTTGTTGAAGCCTTGTAATCATTGTTTTCTACTTCTAAATACTTATTGTGAAAGTTAACTTAAACATAATTTGAAAAAAAATTAAATTTTAAGTCATAGAAAGCTAAAATTTTGGCAAAAATATAGCCGAGGTTTTTTCATTTTCGCTCCTAATTCAAGCCAGATGGTTCATTCTTTTCCGGCTATAAAATACGTGCTTTGTGTTAAACAGAGTGCATTACTTACGACAAACTTTTCTTTCGAAGCTTGATATTCTGCTTTTCGCAAAATGTTTCTCACTTTGAATATTTCCTCCGGAGTGAATTTTTTATAAGTCAGTTGATACAATGATTTTTCGGGAGAATGTGAAGGATGAGGAAGAGGAAACTAATGAGAAATACAAAACTGCTATTACTGTATTTATTAGAATTGTGCACAGACCAATACATTCAAAAATCACTAATTATTTTGTCTACTAAATATAGTGGTTGTGACACCACCAGAGGCGTCACTACCACTAATTGAGTACTGAGTAGATAGAATATTTAATGATTTTTGGATGTATTAGTCTTTGCATTGTTATTAAGAAAAGGGGGACATAGGTCAAAGATGGATGGCATACCGGGAGTCTAAGGGCGGATATTCTCGGAGTTGTAAACGGGACGACTGGCCCGAAACCAAACATAATTTGAAGCCCAAACCAGGCCCAAAAAAAAACGAAAGTTAAATTAGGAAAAAAAATGTATTGCTGCTTCTTTGTTTTTTAAATCACTTTAGTCTGCTGTGACTAAATGTTGATAAATCGTGATGCTCTAATAAAATTGAGTACTGTACTAATAATGGTATTGGTGCTTAAATCAAGTGTTCATTCAATGTTGCGAAGTTATTTTGACCGGCCTGTTGGTCGAGCCGTAACGCGTTTGTCTTTGGAGCGGGAGGTCTAAGGTTCAAATCTCGGGCCGGTCAAATCAAACACAGTATTACCAACGGTTCGCCACCGCTACGACCTTTCTTCAAAAGAAGCTATGTTGCGCGGGCGTAATGACGCAGAAATGGGCCCCGCAAACACGTTACACGCTTCGGCGTATTACAGCGAGTGTAATGAAAGATTTGATTTGATGACAAGACACATATCAGGTCGAATTAAGCCCGAAATTTTGTCAACCCTAAGCCCGAACCCAAAAAACCCGGCCTGACTTACAACTGTGGATTTCCAGCCGCCAAATAGGCCAATGGGGATCTGGATACTGGAGTCAAAGTACCAGCCGCCGGGGCAAGAAGGTCGGAGTGTGGTACCCCTAGCGCTTAGAAATGTTTATGATTTTTCAACAAAACTAACAAGTGATAACAAAAATACCTAATTTTAAAACTATTTTTGTTCAAATTTCTGTTCAGAAGACATGTGCCTTTAGCGTTGTAAACCAAACAAAATATGCATCAAATAACAAACTAGAAAAAAAAAGGTATAAAAATGATCATTTATATTTTTATCCAGCATCGCTGCTGCGAATACATCTAGCAATTTCTTTGTACTTAGTGGTTAGAAATTGAACTTACGACATCAGCAAGCTTGGGCATAACCACGGACGCTTTTTTTCCACCCACCAGCAAATTTTTATGAAAAACATCGTCGTAGTGGGTCCGATTTTCTCTTTTTTCCATGTCTTCAAATTTTAACAAATTGAGAGGGCGTTTTTTTGATTCGAGCAAAGACTGAACACATGAAAACAGATTCGTTTAAGGATAAGAATCGTAATTTCAAATTATAATAATTATTGGATTAATTGCTATAGAGTGTTAATCAACATCTGCCAGCGTGAACTTACTCTTAAAAATGCGCACTTTGGGACAAATTGGTTCCGCCTCACAATTGAATTTCGTCTTCATACGTACAATAGCAAGTTCAAAACATCACAAAAAACATAACTCTTGCAAAATCCCAAATGGAGATTAAAGAGAAGTGATCAATACTTAACAATCACCATTCCTTATTCTAATATCTAACCCAACGCTTTTTCCGTATTTAGCTTTCTCTGATCTAGTCGTTCGAATACGACACATTCCAAAACTTGAATTAGAGGATAAAATGCTCTCTTGTTTGTTGCAAAAAAGATGATCGGTAGCGTGGTCAATAAAGATTGACGAAACACTACACAGTATTTGGATAATTTTTTTGAAAATGCTGTACTGGGCTGGCGCGCAACCAGGATTTAGTTTAGAGGAGAAGAGGCTTTGAACCCAAGTTAAAAATTTGTGCTTGAAAAATGTCTCAATTAAGCACGCTGCCGAGCAAATTGGTAGAACTCAAGCGTGTTACTGTGGGCAAAACCTCCAGCCTTCGGAGGTCATTGGGATCTAAGGGCGAAGCCCCCAACCGCGGGGTGAGTTTTGCGTTTTTTAGAAAAAATAGCCGTTTTAACGCCAATTGGATCAAGTTTGAAATTTCGCCGGTTTTTAGAGCTACATTATTCTGAAAGAATTAAATTGCAATGATTTAGAAGCCAGTTGAAAAACTAAAATGCCGAGCACCTTTTCACTTACAGATTAAGTCTAAAACACGTTTACACGCTTGCATTTGGGGGTTAATTAAAATTTTAATGACTAAGCCAAAAGGGGACTGAAGCCCACTCAGACCCCTTGGTTGCAATTTAGTACAGCGTGCCGTTGTTTTTTTGACATCTCTTCATCTCTCCCAAACTTTTGGAGTCTGATCAATGCTAAAGATAACTAAGACTGTTTCTAATTCCATTATTCATATCGTCGAATGGACATACCCTATTAAACATGAATATTGTATAATGCATATGAATAATTACGTTTATTGAATTAAAATTATATTTACTGCTAACAATCGTGTATCACATAGTCATACATCATTGCTGGGAAGTGGAACGAAGTCGTCTTTGTACACGGATGATTGCGGGAAAGGCCCTGGTGGAAAAAGGCACTCACTCACTGGTTTACATGACTTCGGCCGGTGAAGTTTGCGCTCGTAAGGCTGAAAGTCCTCCTACAAAAACAAAACCCAATGAATCACATCTTCACAAGCCCTTGATGCTGCATTTCTTTATATTGCATTCAAATATATTATAAAGAAAACCAGTCAATGGACTATTAGCGAATAAAGCACTTTTCTGATGCCGAATAGCAGCACCGCAGTTCGATTCTAACTGGCATCAAAGCAAGTTCGTATTCACAGTTTCTAGCTAATTTGGAGTGCGGAGCTTGACTAAAGACAGATGCTTGAAGCGTGGCTTGAAAACTCCGAAGCTTTTAGCGTTTCCTGGAAAAATACGTTCGAGCTATAACTTAGCAACTACAGTAAAATTGATAGTTGTAAAACTTTTTTTCTTACTGAGCTTGTGGTTGCTGGTTGATATTTTTCATGTGGCTCGCTTCCATAGGCGAACAATTTTTTACCGCTATTTTGCGGAACTTTAAGTGTATTTTCTTCATCTTTGAGAACTTGCTCATTAAAATCTGCTCTTTGCGTACTTTCCAAATGCATTTCCGACTCAGAAGGTTGAATTTCTTGTGAATGAACAATCGGAATCAATTTGACCAAAGGGCTAGGTTTTCTGAAAAAAATTGTTTGCATTTTTGCATTATATTTTCATAAAAACTTTTAAGGAACATATCGAGAGCTTTTTTTGATGACACAAAAAGGCACAAAATAAAAATAATGCAAACAAGTATAGCCTGTAATGAGGATGAGGATGCGAATGATGTAATTTAAATGGTAGGACGCTTTCGTAACCGGACGTAATTTGAAATGAAAACGTTCCAGGGAGCAAAAAATTCACGCTCATAGTACTGTAGGTGATGATCTAAAAAAGATCTTCGCGTCCGAGTCAGCCCTTTTTTTGTCCAAACTTTACGGCAGGTTAAGTCCAGACAATGAAAAAAAGCACCCAGAACGCCCGGAAGATGGAGGAAAGCTGAATTTCGATGGAAGAACTGTATTTCTTGAAGGGGAGCGTCCCCTTACAGTGAAGCAACGCTTCAAACCAAATGGAGACAAAAAGAAACTTTGGGCTAACTTTTAGAATTGTTGAAAAACGCATTCTGTACTGTTTCACTAAGAATAAAAGAGCCAAAGCTGTAGTAAACATTTTATTTTAAAAGAGACGTTTCGACTAATTACTTAAGTCATTGTCAATCTGTAAATAATGCTCAAAAAAAATTAGAGAAATAGGTAACCTGCAATTTAAGTTGAACAACACCGGCAAAAAATACCGAAAGTAACACAAGACAGTTCTGCAGTGTAAAGACATCATTGCTTTCAAAAATGTGCCCAAACCAAGGTAATAAGTATTCAATTTTTAACAGCATATTAAATCTAACCAAGCGACACTCATCCATTCAACTGCCAAAGCTCACATCTAGAAACCGTCTTATACAACCCAATTTTATTGAAGACAGTATGAAAGTCAAACCAAAATTACAGAACTCGAGCAGTCACTCATAAATTGAAGGATACCAGCAATCAGTTCTCCTTCAAATCATCACTATATACTGTGCTGCTGACTATATGTAGTAATGCGTGTAATTAGCCAGTGCACCCTCACTTTCAAACACACCATTCGATCCACATATATCCCCGTAGTAATGCAGGCATATCCAACATTTACGTCATCAACCACACCAGTGACTGAAATTGTAAAAGTAAACTTTAAACCAAAATCTAAATAACTAAAATTTGCCAAAAGTTTCAAAAGGGTTGAAATATTGAGCCCCAACTAAACGTCCCAATAAATTCAGAAAAAATCCTACCTTGATCTGTCGTTTCTTGAAAGCAATATCCACGGACTGACAACCAAGACCAGTTAAGCTAATAATTGACATAAAAATATTTCAAATATTACTTCAAAAATTTTAGCACTTTTCACCGTTCAGTTGAATGCAAAATGCGATATCAAAAATTATTTCAGCAAGCAGGTAATTATGATAAATGTCAAAAACCAAGTGACGTCATAAACAAAAAATATAAGAAAACTTACGTAATTTAGCCAATGAGAACACCGAAATACCAAAATGAAGGTATTAAAAAAAATTACCAATATACTGCATAAAAAAATTAATAACAATAAAATATTTGGCAAAATTGCAATAATACTGTAGAAGACCATAAGAAAGGAAGTACAGTATAATAAAGCAATGAGTAATTTAAAAAAAATCAGTTTTTGAAAACATAGAGAGGCAGAGAGGAGTCATCAACGTTAATATCTGGCCTATACTGTTGAATTAAAATAGTTTCTTTGATCAACAGCTCTTTCAAATTTGAAGCTGATGCTAAAACGTCAGGGTGTTCAAAATCACTGGTATGCTCTGGATTATCAAGTAAATGTTTTGTAACATCCGTTTTGTAACTAAATTAAGCTTCAGGGTTGTGTTCTTCTATTCTGGATTTTATGTTTCTTCTAGTTTGACCAATATAGCAACTACCACACTAACATTTAAGACGATAGACAACATTACAACGTAATAATAACGGTTGCTTTTCCTTATCATTAAAAAATAGTCCAAGGTTATTCGTCACATGTATTATGGTAAGTTAAACTTTGTCTTGCAATTTCTTCCGAAAAAAATATTTAAGTTCTTTTTCGAGGTGAATAGAAGGTTCTCCGATATAAGAAAGTTTGAAAAAAATTCGAGGAAGTTAATGTAATTGAGAGATGGACTGAGAATGGAAACTATTACAAGAAGATTGTGCGAGATGTTTTTTGTTCATAAATTTTCGGATTTGATAATCTATGAAACGTCGCGGATATCCGTTATTAAGTAACATAGAGGAAATCAATTGAAATTCAAAATGCATAGACATGTACGAATTACAAATGCGATAAGCACGTTCAAGTAAACAAATCACTAAATTGCACTTGTATTTAACTGGATACAGACTAGACCATTTGATATAAAGACCAGTGTTGTTTTCTTGCGATAAGCTGTGGTTTTAATAAAGTCATTATTCCTAGTCAACAAAACATCCAAATAAGCCAGTTGGTTTTCATGTTCTAGTTCTTTTGTAAATTTAATGTTTACCTAAATTGCATTGAGTATGTTGAAAAAAATCATTGAGCTGCGCTTCATTATTGAATATACAAAACAGATCATCGACATACCGACATAAAACTGTAGGTTGATGTATATTCGCGTTATTCAATGCTTGATTCAAAACCCAGTTCATGCATACATCAGCCAAGCAAGGAGCAATCGGTGAGCTTATGCTAACCTCATCAATTTGTTCGTATATTTGGTTGTTGAATTGAAACATGGTTCCAGTACATGACCAAATCAACAACTTTTTTAGCTGGGTTTTAGTTAGTCCGTGAAAAGTTTTAACATCTTGCACATAATTTGGTCTAATATTAAATCGATTGTAAATTGTACTGGGATGTTAGTAAAAAGACTTTTAAAATCAAAACTAGCCATTACCTTGTTATTAATAGATAAGCCACTGACGTCATTTAAAAAATGGAAGGTATCTTTTACAACTGATGTGTGTTGACGTAACGTTGTGAGGATCTCTGATAACCAAGCTACACATTTATGATTGTAGGAACCGATGGAGCTTAAAATTGGTCTCATGGGGTTGTTATCCTTATGAATTTTTGGTAGTCCATATAATGTAGGTATTGTAGTTGATGTGGGCCTTTTTCTCTGATAGTCTTCTGGGCTGAGCGCTTTTTTCTTTTTCAATCGAGCCGAAAAACTTTGAAAGTATTTGAGATTAGATAGACTGTTATCGAAATCCATTTTCTTAAATTTTAACTGATCGTTCAAAATTACATTCATTTTATCAACGTATTCTTTTTTGTTAAGTACTACAACTCCATTCCCTTGATCTGGTTTGCATATCACTAAATCTTGATTATTGCGTAAAGATTTGATAGCAGCCAATTCTTCTTCAGTGAGATTGTTGTTTTGGTAGTTTGATTTTGCAAAAAAACAACCGGACTTATACTTGCTGTAAAGATTCATTAACATTCGCTTTAATTCAATTCTGTCTTTCCAAATCAAAAATGATCTTGTGTCGTGGTAAAGTTTCTCAAAAGTGGATTGTGTGGATAGAAAATCAAAATGTGTGGGAAGAATGCCATACTTTAGTCCCTTATTTAAAACTGAAAATTCCTGCTCTATGAGGGAATGGTCTGATAAATTAGTGATAACATTAGGATCACCTGTTAAATTACGCATATCCAATCCAAGATTACACAGTTTCTTGTGGTGAATTTTCATGATAGATAATGATCTTGTGATTCTCTTGTGATTCGCTAGCTTTTATAAATATTAATATGCCAATCCATGTTAAACTTCCAACCTTTGTTTTTAAACCATCCTGCAAAACTTTTATCTTCTGCTCCAATAATTTGATTTGTTTCAGGTGTTGAGAAATTTCAAAGTGAAGTAAAGACTTTCGATATGAAACGGTTCGACGCTGGTTTTGTTCAACTTAACCTTGCTGGTTTCCTATTTCTCTAATTTTTCTTGTGCATTATTTACAGATTGACAATGACTTAGTAATTAGTCGAAACGTCTCTTTTTAAATAAAATGTTTACGACAGCTTTGACTTTTTTATTCTTAGTGAAACTGTTTCCCAAGTCCAATTTTTATGCTCCAAAGCATTTTGTACTATTTGAGCAAAAATTAATACAAAGAAAAAACAACTTAATGCCCTTATACGCTAAAATTGTTAAACATAAAATTTCATGCAAAAATTTTAAACCCAAGCATTTTGAAAAGTTGTTCTGAGATCAACTGATTTACGCAGAGATTGGTTGGTATGGTCAAACTTTTTTTTCTGGGGCAAAAATAAATGATGATGTTGAAAGATCAACATTCCCTTTTTATTCTACACAGCTGAAATCAAGTATTATATACCGCGGTACGCGAATATTAAAAATTAATTTTTTAGTATAGGCATTCTTTGTCTTAAATCCAGACTACTGTACCGGAATACCACAAAACTTTATTGCAACTCCAAGCTCACTTGAACGTGGTAGATGTGGTGGTACTGTAACAAGGTTTGACTAATTCTTCGGGAGAGTTGATCAGAATTTTTCCTCCTAATCCGGAGTAGGGTGATTGCTTTGCTTGTTGAAACTCTGGCGAGGAGTACCTGCGATATTCGCTGCGATGCTGCGAGTTTTTTTTTTCAAAATCGTTGCCTTGCTGAAACACAAACTTCATTCAGCACTCAATAACATGTTAATGGGCTTACACCATAGGTGGGCAAGTTAATGCAAAACGTTAGCTTCGTTAACCATTAGTCCGTTAACAAACTTCACACCTCCGTTAACGTTAATCCGTTATTTTCAGCTTTAATTAACGGAAGTTAATAAAGTCCGTTAATCCGTTAACATTTTGAGTGTAATTTACATTTCTTGTGATTCACTTTCGTGTACTTCTAGAACACGTATTGACGCTGTTGAGCTGATTGTAAGGAAATATTTATTGCTAAGGTGGTCTTTTTGTGTTTTGAAAGTTACATTTTACAGTCTAATCTAATTTCAAGATAAAAACAAGTCCAAATGCACAACGAAGCTGAATGATATTAACGATAAAAACCTTAACGGAAGTTAACAGAACTTAACGGAAGTTACTTTAGTCCGTTAACAGCACTTAACGGAAGTTAATTTAGTCCGTTAACATGAAAAAACTTTTTAACGGATTAACGAGGTAATGAAAAAGTTAGCTTCGTTATTAACGGATTAACGATTAACGAACTTGTGCCCACCTATGGCTTACACCATAGGTGGGCAAGTTAATGCAAAACTTTAGCTTCGTTAACCACTAGTCCGTTTAGTCATAGGTGGGCACAAGTCCGTTAATTCGTTAATAACGAAGCTAACTTTTTCAGCAACTCGTTAATCCGTTAAAAAGTTTTTTCATGTTAATGGACTAAATTAACTTCCGTTAAAATGCCCGTTAACTTAACGACTATGGTTCATTAACTTACGTTAAGTTGCGTTAACATAAGATTTTCGTCGTTAATTTCTTGCACCATTCATTCATCGCACCGGCAGAAACCAGTTTGCACTGGTAACCCTTGTTGCGTAATTAGCGCGACTTTTATTGAAGAAAAAGTGAAGGAGCTGCAAGATAAGAAAAACAAGCGCGGGATCAATTAAGCAGGCGCTATAAGAAATGTTGGAAGTATAATTTTATCATATATGGTAGGTTAGATCTTAGATGAGTTGAACTGCGATACTGCAATAGGCCCATGATGCATCCATGAATAATCTGTCATTGATCGTAAGATGAAACTGACTAGCATGGCAGCGTTAGCAAGGAAAGTGGACAATGATAGTTAGTTAGCCTAACCTATAGCAGAAATGATCTCGATTATTATCGTAATATACAATCACTAATTTGTAATCGATTACGCAATTTTCAAATAATCGTAATCAGAACTCAGTTACAAAGGATCGTAATCTACGAATTGCAAATAATCGAGCCATTACTGGCTACTACTGTAGGCTAGGCTTCCAGTACCAAACAAAAGCGTGAATGATGATATAAGCAAGGATGGCCGTACGCTACGTTCAGAATTTGCATACTACGTACCTCGCACCTTGAACCGTACCGCACCAGCGTACCGTATTTCAGTTCAATTTTTGAAGCGTACCGTACCAACGTACCGTACCCGTGGTACCATTACAAAAAATGCGTACCGCATCAGCGTACCGTACTCCTTAGCAAAAATTGAGGAGTTTTGAACGGCACCAACTTACCGTACCGTACTGCCATCCTTGGATATAAGTGTATAAACTGCATTATGGTAGTGGTACCGTTGACCAACTACAGAACAGAATGCAAGTGCAAGACATGCATGATTGCAATTATTAGGAGTTACACTGTTTAACAAGGTACGTAGCTCTGAGATTCGAAAATCTCTTAACATCGAGCCGTTACTTTTCCGAATTGAAAGATTTCAGCTTAGATGGTTTGGCCATGTAAGCCGAATGCCTCAGGAAAGACTGCCCAAACAAGCTTTGCTTTCCAAAGCAAATTGGAGAAGACTAGTTGGACGACCGAAAACTAGATGGACTGATTACATTGAGGATTTTGGATGGAATCGCTTGGGACTTCACCCAAGCGAAATGATGGAGGTGATGGAAGACCGTGAGGTGTGGCGGCTTGCGAAATTTTTTTTTCTACCATGGTTTTGCAGATTTATTACGTCACATCCGTTGTCCCAACCTTGTGATTCATACTCCGCTCTCGCTTTTCGCTTGATCCGCTATATTTACAGGCTATTCGGTACGAGGGTACTGGGCAGTTAGGCTAGACTTTAGTTTGTAATAAAGTCCTACCGCAGGCAGTGGTAGAATAGGCTTGAAAGAATAGCAAAAAGCAATTATAGCAGTTAGTCAATAAGCCTAGACTTACGCTCTATAATCAAGTTAAAATATTAAGACAAAATTTGTGATACAACAAGCAAATCAAAATAGCCTTGCCTAGTAATCTTTTTCAAGCTTTGAAGGGTTGGGCTGCTGAGTCTGAAGCGATTTTTGCATTATAGACAGAATACCAGAGGGAAGCCTAAAACATATTTTATTAATTAATGCATAATTAAAGTTATTGTATGTGTATTGCAAAAATAAACAACAGATCTGAGATATCGGTACCGAGATGCTGGATGGATAGCCTAGTTAGATAATGCAGTTGGCTAGGTACCGTAAATGACTAGCCTAAATTGTGTAGGCCCTGAATCTGGAAAAGTGAAATGTCAAAATTATTTTACTACTGTAATTTCACCAATGTTGTGATTGCTTTCAAATTTAGAGTCAGAATTAACTAAACAGATTCACTTAGCCTACTGACTTCATCACTCAGTCACTCATCTGCTCATACTCCTCTCTCAGTACTGTCATAGTGGATGGAATTAGGACAAAGTTTACTTGGTACAGTATTAAACTACTAGATGGTTGAATCAGTTTGAAGGAAAACTTGCAAAAAAAAATTTACATAGGCTGCTAACTTTACCAGCTTCATGCAGTACTACATCAGATACAATATATCTGAAAATCTGACTGTTACATTATCCTGGTATTCACTTTGATTTATTTGGACAACGAAAAGACTGTGTAAGTCATCAACGTCTACTGTCACAAAAAAAAAAAGAAACTTGGTACAGTAACATGTATCAGTAAGAAACAGAACAGTAAGCTAAAATCTACTACTGTCACAACTCATAACAAAAACTCACAACATCAAACTTAACAATTTTGCTTTGTATCAATGTATGGCATATGCTCAAAAACTTGATTTCCTGGACCCCCTGATTCAATATTTTGTGTTCTTTAAATTGAGTATGTACTGTGATATACATATATAAATTCTGTAGTTCTTTGTTACACTTCAAGAATTTCATCTCTCTGATTTTCTTTAGAATTTGATTCCATATTTTAGTTCCATTATAGACCAGCAATTTTTTAGTTTGTGCTGTGTTAACTCTGGGCAGAAAGTAGTTGGTTTTGCTTTTTTTTTGAGTGTTGTAAGAATGTATTTCATCCAGTAGTATGAAAAGCCGTAAGTTAGACCTGGAAGTGTGAGATGACTTAGTGCTTATTTTGTATAATAAATCAATTTTGCTGTTTCCATTTTGTACATGTCATTTAACTGCAATAGATGTAAGCTTGAGAGTAACGGTTTAGTATCAGGTATGTGTCCTGATGTTGTTGTGAGTTATTATTATTCTTACTGCTTTTTTTGGAACTTAATTAAAGTGAAAGGGCTGATACTAAAGCATCACCACAGCTGCTAATACAGTAATTTGGATGAGAATGGATAAAGCTAAAATAAATCGACATTAAAGTTTTACAATCACCATACTTCGGTAACTGATACAATGCCCAACAACTACTGGCTAATTTTGAACTAACTTTCTGAATTTAGGGTTTCCAATTTAGTGAACGATTAATCAGGACACCCAAAGCTTTAACACATGTATTTATACTACATGTATATACTACGCAAACATGTAGAGTATTTGTGTAGACCTAACTGATGCTTTCAAATTGTAGCTACATATTCTATAATTGTTTAAAATACAAAATTGCATTTCAGGCAGAAAAAATAGCCTACTAAAGCTAGTTTGAAAGAAATGTAGTATTTAGATAAGTTTGCGTAAACAAATGGTTTATGATGTAGTGATTTATCGTATAAACTATGCAGCATTGACTGATTGATGCCAACTTTTAAGACAATGTGTTACCCAGGAAGATTGATAGGCAATCCACAATTATCTGGCAACAATGCAAGAAGTTTTAAAAGATTTTTTGGATGAAAAAATATACAGTAGCAAGATTTACTAAGTGTTTGGGTATGTTCTTCAAATAATGATTTGTAGCTTAGTTTTGTTTGCAATGATATTTCAAACTTGTTACGGTATTTGTATGAGATACAAGTTTTGGTGCTGACTGCAGTCTCACTTTGCAATCTGCTGACGGCAGATTGCATCAAGATTTAACCAAATTAAAACTGGCCAGTTGGTCAAGCAGTAACACATTTGTCCTGGATTGTGAGGTTCATATTTTTGGCCAGTCAAATCAGACACAGTGTTGCCAACAGCTTGCACCACTGCAACATTTCTTCAAAAGGAGCTGTGTTGCTCTTCACAAATGTGAGGATATTGCCTATGTGTTGTTCACTTCGGCATAATACAATGAGTATCGTGAAAGATTTGATGTAGTCAGAACCTCACAACATATAACATGGCAACAAAAGCTGTTTGTTTAGGTGATTACACTGGTCAATGGCAAATTTTAAACGGAGATTCTGGTGAGTTTATCTTAATGTATTTTTGATGCAGATTTCAATAATGACTTTACTTTTTTTCTAGCACATCAGGTTTTTGAGATGTTTCGGTTTTCTAATTTTAAATCAACTTTTGTTGTTAAGCATTTGACAGTCTTAATACAATAAAACATTTGCAGTATGATATCACAGAATAACATTCTTAAGTTGTGAAACAACATAAGTGCAAGCTTTGAGTGACAACAAAAGCATGGAAGCATGCAGTTTTGCAAGTTATTTAAGGAGTCTACAGGAAGTGTAGAAAGTGAAAAATGTAGGAACATATGCAGGCGAAACTAAAGGAATTAATATTAACAGTATATGGCAATATGTTATGTTAAATGAAGTAGTTATGTTTACAGGTGTAAAATAAGTATATATACATAGGCGTCAATTTTGGAGAGGCCGGAGGGCGCTGCTCCCTCGCGTCTGACACTGAAGCTGGCAAAATATGTCTGGCCCCTTCGGTTTTTTGGCAACTACGTAATACCCACTTGGCTAGAAGAAATCGAAATTTCGGACTGAGATAGAACCAGAATGCCGCAAAGACCTTTTTTTTTTGGTTTTCACCTGAATTTGGGGGCAAAATTTCAGACTAAAATAGGATTGTGAAGTTTAACCAAACTTCGCAAAAACAATTCGCCCCCTCGGAACTTGCGTAATCAACAAAAAACCGATGCCTATGTACATAAATTCGCAGTATTTCTAAAAGTATGGTTAGTTCCAATTGTATTCATAATACCTAGAAAGTGCATAAACCATCCAAATTGCCTTTGCTTTGTTTTGAAAAATTCACAAGCTTTGAAAAGTTTGCTTTGTAAAGTTCACAAGCAAAAACAACAAAGAAATATCAGTCATGATATCAAGAACATGTATGCGGCATATTTTGGTTGGCCATTAGGCGACTAAGATAAGACCTGGGCTGTTGCTATTTTTGTCTCACCAAAGCAAAGGGTTAAACGGAGAGACAAAATAACATATCGCAATTTGGATTCAGCAAGGACCCCAGTTCCTCATAATGGTTCAATGCCACCAACATTGCCTTCTCAACGTGAACTTGTTGCTACTGATAGCAGTGCTGTTGAAGACCGCACCGATGAATTAATTTCTTCCAACTATATCGATTCTGATACCACAGAAGATCCCATCTTATTTTCACAAAAACATCTAAATAACTTAATTAGAGATTTATGTATTTCTAAGGAAAAGGGGAGCTCCTTGCATCATTGCATCCTGCATTCAATTAAAAGAACGAAATATGATTGGAAAAAATGTCAAAGTAAGTTACTATGGGAAGTGCGATAGGGATTTATCTTCAGCCTTCAAAGTTGAAGGACCTCTTTGTTACGGCCATGATATTGAAGAGCTATTTCAAACTTTGGATATAGTTTACATTGTGAACGAATGGAGGCTTTTTATTGATTCCTCAAAGAGAAGCTTGAAGGCAGTTCTTCTACATATTGAAAATAAAAAACCCTCCATCCCTATTGCACACTCTGCCCAGTTAAAAGAATCCTGTGATAGCATTGAAATTTTGTTGAATATGATTTACTATTCTGACTACCAGTGTAGCTTATGTGGGGACCTTAAGATAATTGGAATTTTGATGGGATTGTAAGGGGTTTTGCAAAACACTTGTTTTTTATGCTTGAGGGACAATTGCGCCACTGCATGGCACTATAAAACATAAGAATGGCCGACAAGGAATTCATATGCACCGGAGTGAAAAATATCCAACGCATCCCTTCAGTAAATCCTGATAAAGTTTTGATGCCACCATTGCGTATAAAGCTAGGATTAGTGAAGAACTTAGTGAAAGCTATGGCAAAACAGAATTCGAATGGTTTTGAAATTTCTCTGTAAAAAGTTTACCGAGCTAAGGCAAGCAAAGTTGAAAGAAGGAACCTTTGTTGGTCCACAGATTCTGGAAGTTTTTGAAGACCCAGAGTTTGAAAAAGCATTAAATGCATTGGAACTACGAGCTTGGCATGCATTTAAATGGATTTGCTCCAATTTTTTTGAAAATTTCAAGTCAAATTCAGTTCAATGTGCTGCAGAGTAGCTTGTGGCATACAAAGAGATGGGGTGTCGCATGTCCTTAAAGATGCATTTTTTTCATTCACACCTTGAATTTTTCTCTGAAAATCTTGGAGCAGTTGGTGATGAGCAGGGTGAAAAATTTCGCCAAGATATCCAATCTATGGAAAAAATGTATAAAGGAGTTTGGAATGAGGGTATGATGGGTGATGATTGCTGGATGTTGCACTGTGATGATGCAAACCATCCATACAAACCAAAATCATATATCAAACATTTTAAAGTTTTCCTCATTTGAACTGGTATTGATCGCAGTATTAAGTGGTACCCAGATTAAGAGCAAACATATTCCACATGTTTTATTCTGAAAAACACTTTAATTGAAGCTACCCAAGAGACTTTTTCAAAATCACTCAAGTACAGGCTGTTTAATGGCTGCCAATAAGCAGTCTTTTTCAAGACTACAATAAACAAAAAAGAGTTTGCCCATTGTCCAATCTTTGGTCTATTGGTAAACAACCACACTTTATTAGCATGCTGTTATACCTAATTAAACAAATTTGAAAAAAAAAGATCGAACAAAAAAGATTAAACAAGTTTAATGTGCTGTTCAGTACATTAAACTTGTTTAATCTTTTTTGTTTGGTCTTTTTTTCAAATTCGTTTAATTAGGTATAACAGCATGCTAATGCGATTAGTAGCCTATGTCAAAACCTGAACAACAGCCATGATAATGGCAAGACGTTGTCATTTATGGTGTACAAAATGTATGCAATCTCACACACCATGCCCCTCATATCTCAAAATCCTGATGCGCTAGAAATAAATGATTGTGTTCTTGTTTAAAAAAAACTATTATTTTGTTGACCAGTGTAATTTTTGCATTTAGCAAAACTTGTAATGTTGTCAAGCCATGTTGTGAGTCTGATTATGGCAAGTGGCACATAGTTGCTTGAGCAAGAAAACATTTTACATTAGGTATGTCTTAATTATTTTTAGCCTTTGCTGCTAATTGCTTTCATTCTTTCAGGAAAAGGTTTCTGGGTCTTCAAGGAGCATAATTCAGGAGCATAAATCATTATAATAATAATATAAACTTGTATCAGTTATTAATTCATGACTTCTTGAGAGAGTAAGGGGTTGAAAGACCAAGCATTATGTGGCAGTGATGTGAAGGCAGTCGACTAGTACTCATACACTGCAGTTTGTCGATTGAATGATTTGTTTATTTTGCTTAAATACTTCCAGAAATTCTTCTACTTGAGTACTTTAAAAAACGACTACTTTTTTACTTTTACTCAAGTACTTTTCTGGTCAATAGTTTGTGCTTTACTTCAAGTAGTTTTTCTTTCAAGTAACTAAACTTTACTTGATTACAGTTATCAAGTATTTTTCACACCACTGTTAAAAATGTAGAAGGTGTTTTATACTGATATGGTTGAGACCAGAAGCAATGCAATACTATGCTGATCTCTGCTATGATGCTATGATGTCAGCAACCACTTGCAAAGATGCTTCACATTGCTCAATGTCCGATCAAAATACACTTTTAAGTTCAAGTTCAATTTATTATTTGTCACTATAAGATGCAATAAACCAGTGGTTCTCTACCTCTTTTCAAAGCGACCCAAATTTATTGAAAAAATTAAATGTGTGAAATTTTGCGACCCATGTGCAGTATATTCTGATGCATAGTTAAATTAAAAGCTGTTATGTAGAAAAAAAATTGATGATGACAGGTTTTTTGAAAATAAACAACTTTTCACTGGACATATATTTATGAATATTTGCTATTTAGCTTTGAGTATTGGTACCAGGCGCATAGCCAGAAATCTGCAATGTGTGGGCTGTTACGGGTTGTGGGGGCGGAGCCCCCAGTCCCATGAGACGATTGGGGGTTTGGGGCGAGTCCCCCATCTGCCAGAGCCTGGAGTTCTGGGGGCAAAGCCCCAGCCACCGGAGGCACGGGGCCTGGGGAAAGAGCCCCCAGCGCTCAAAGAAATTTTTTTGCAAAAATAGCTTAATTTTAGGCCTATTGTTTACAAGCTGGTAAATTATAAAATCCTTTATCGGTAGTTCAATAAAACTCTCAAGGAGTAATCTGTTTCGTTTGTATTTTATAGAGAAAGATTTAATTAGGAGGGCTATTGGGATAGGTAATTAATTAATAATAAATGAATATCCCTCCTCTATTCCTGAGCTTATATATTTTTTGACAAAACCTTTGTTAAACATTTTTCAATAAGCGATCGAATTTGATTACCAATTTTGGGCCATTTTTGAATTTTTTTCCGATCTATGAGGTTTGTTTTTGACAAAGTAATCCCCACCCCTAAATAGACGTTTCAAAGTATGCTTTAAATCATTTTTTGAGTTTATTTTAATGCAAAAGACAGTCTCAGAAGTGATGAAAACGTGGTATTTTCTTTATCCTGCATTTTGGTCGGTAGCCTGATCATACTGCTGATCGTTACCAATTATGCTTGACGTAGTCTGACATACATGACCTTTGATTTCCAATGTCCACGCACACAAAGCTTCTTCACTACGGGAGTTTTATGTGTTAACAAAAGTACTACAATACATCGTTTACTACTTCGAAGCGTTTTACAACTTTGCGGTCTCCAGAAGCTCAAAATTTCACTGCTTGAGTTTATAGTTTACAAAAATGCTAAAAGGGTTGATGACTATCTTACTATGAAGCGGCGTTGCGTTTATTTTATTATTTTTTCTGCAAGTTTCAGTCTGTGTAGATGTTTCCAAAAAAAATAACAAGTGACCCAAAGGAATTTTTAAGCGACCCAACTTTGGGTCGCGACCCATAGGTTGAGAACCATGGCAATAAACGAAACACTATATAGAAAATAGTTAACAATAGCAGAAACAAAAAATTCTTTTTTACGACCGGAGAATAGAAGGGACCTGTTAGGATCATCTAGTCAATAAGCCCCTGGTTTGTAATATTTTATTTTTTTGTAATTTTGGATTTAGATAATTAATTATAAGCATGCGCACAAAACAGTTAATAGTTTTTTTCTGCTTTTTTTTAAAGAGAGGTACTTCATGACAAAATTTTGGTTTACAAATAATGTTGTGGATTATCTGGTGACAGATACTAGTCAATAGTCATTCATCCCAGGCAGACTACAGATTTGTCCATTTTTTATTCATTTATACTCTATTAGTCTATTTGTGTCACTGCGTGCATTTGCATTAATTGAAAATGCAGTTAATCAAAGAACAGAGTTTCACAGATCGTATCTTTTTAGAAGTCTTGGACCATGGATTTCAGCCACAGAAAGCACCCACTACTTCCCAACGTCGAATCAACTGCTTTCATGTCTCTGCATTGACAATATTTTCGACTTTGCATTTGTGCAAGTGTTCATGCAACATTGCGCAGTCCAAGTCGAACAATATCTGCACATTACACCGTCAAACAATATCTATCACTAAAAATTGTGCATTTGCGTTTCATTTACATCTCCGGTTTGCAGCGTTTATTCCGAGCCAAGTCAACTGACCGCAACAAACTGACCGCGAATTGAAGGTTACCAGTGATCTCGTCACAAAGTGATTTCGTCACAAGGTAAGGGTTTGGGCACGATGGCTGTGGGGATAGTAAAATGTTGTTACGACTCCCTTCTAAGCCAATCGGGATCAGTTGGTTCGCGGTCAGCTTGTTCGTGGTCAGTTTGTCGCGGTCAGTTGTCGTGGACCCGTTTATGCAACCACACTATTTCAACAGTTGGTAATTAAGCTTGTGTGGAATGCAAGGTATTATTTTTGTTGAAATTTTAACGAGGACTGAAGGCAACATCAATGGAGTAGACTTCATTTTTCTCTACCCAGCCGTTCCACAAATATTCTACTTCAAGCACGACGTAGGGGTCTTCAAATTACAATTTTTATTGGCAACTCTGATATTTTAATGCAGTATTCTATCATACTGAGGTCCATATTAACGTAGCTATTAATACGTTAAAACGCTTCTGTGGCTTAGTAAAATTGCTGCATTGCCATAGGGTAGGACTAAGATGGCGTCGCCTGGGTTGAATAAAAATTATGATTAGAGAGGCCCTTACGTCGTGTTTGAAGTAAAATATCTCTGGAAGGGCTGGATCAAGAAGGATGAAGTCAACGCCGATCTAATCTAATACGATTGGCCTAACTTTTGATATCCCCGGTGATTTTATTTTCAGCCTGGTTCAAGTTGAGATTAAAGTTCAAATTTGAGGTTAACATTTATTGGAGCTGCATCAAAGTGTGTTATTGTTTATTATCAGAGGTGGGCAAAGCGCAACTTTTGAGCCTCTGCAATTGCTTCAGTTGCGTTTCACTTTAATGTTATATTTTGAGATGTTGAAGTTGCGCTGCGGACTAATGTACCCCAAGTAATTGCGCTACGCTTTCAAATTTTTTTTGTTAGTAGCTCTATTTTATTCGATGAACTTAATTTTGTTTCATTTCGATCCTAATGTTGTCAAATGTCGGCCATTTTCAATTGTAATGTCAAATTGGCTGAATTTGCCTCTAACAAGAGGTAGGTTGCTTGATTCGAATGATCGTCAGGTGTTTTGCAACTTCCCAGTCACTTTCTTAAACGAATGCTGATTAATTTTTACGTCGTGCTGTTACTGAGCGATGAAATAAATTTGTCTTGCCTTCAGCAAATTACTTATTCTTTTTCCGTCTAAAATTGTAAAAATGTGGAGTTTGCATCGTGTTGTGTTATTTTGTTTCCGGAAATTAAATTACTCTTTGACTTGGTATATGAATGGTACTCTTTGACTTGGTATATGAATGGTACTCTTTGACTTGGTATTTCGCTACTCTTTAGAGATAAAAATTGCGTATCTTGCGCTTTGCTTTAAATGGTTTAGAATTACATAATCATTGCCCTGCGCATTTGGTAAAATGTTATTCGTGTCTACCTCCGTTTATTGTTATAATTTCATATTAATTAACTGTACTCGTGAGTCGTATCTTATACTGTGAAATTATAACGCTGCAGCAGGAGGCAACTCGATCTCAGTTTGCTTGTTGAAGTGCTTCCTCCCAGAGATGGAGTCGAGGACACAAGGCTCGAGGCCAAGGACACACAAAAAAAATCCGAGGCCAAGACCAATTAACGACTTTCCCAGGACAGACTCTCTCGAAGCCAAGGACAGGAATGCTCAAGGACACAATGCGCAAGTGTTCGCAACTCCAAGAAAAAATAAGGTCTTCGCGTAGAAAGTCGCAAATTTTTCGTGAAATTTCAGTCGAGGAAAAAATGTTCATAACCTTGGCCCATTTTTAGCAAGTCAAAAAATAGTGCTGTCCTCAGCCAAGGACAGGTATTTTCGAGGACTTGGAGGCTTCGAGGTTAAGGACTTGACCTCGAGGCCAAGGACTCCACCTCTGCTTTCTCCTGTATTTTTTATGTTGTTGCACTGTAGAACTAACTATTTATTTGGTATTTCCATTTGCTAAAGTTATGAAGTCTCGTTTTTTAGTTTCAATTCGGAATATCACGTATTGATGCTCCTATATGTTTATTAGCTTTTCATTTATTTACCCTATTATACACCCTGGCATTTGATTGATGTGTGTGAACCGCGACTGCGAGTTGTCAATTGCTCACATCTTATCTTTTCCTTTATTGAAAGTCGTTCGGTTGCATCAGTTTTAGGTATGCTTGAACATAAACTAAATTTGAAATTTGCGGGCTAATGCCATTAGATTTTTTTGCGGATTCATTGTCCTGGGTTTTCTTTCAAACTTTTTTTGGTTAGTCGCGCAAGTTTAAGCTTAAAAGTTAGTGTTGTGTTTGTCGTAATATTGCCAAATGTTAGCCTTCTTTAGCAAATAATTTGCTTCTTTTTTGCCCAAAATTAAAATGCGAAATTCACATTGTGTGTTGTAACTTGATTGCGAACGTTAAGCTGCGCTTTATCTTATCCGTGTCTACCTTTAATAACATTATAACGAGGTTTGCTTTTGGGTTCATGCACATTTAAATTGTTTGCAAAGTTTTTGATAACCGCTATTTTGGCGAGCAAGTCGCTATGTTTTTCGAACCAACCACACATCAAAATTTCGCAGCAGGTTGAAACCTCGTTGGCCCACGGAAACTATGACAGTTTTATGCGTTTAAAATATTTCTACTTTTTCAACGCATCGTACGTGATATTGAGAATTTTTGGGTGTCAAAACTCAAATCTTTTTCATCGCTAAATTACGCCGAAGCGTATTACAACTTAGCCGAGCCCATCTCTGAACCATCGCGCCTCGGCGACACTACTTTTAAAGGTTGCGTAAGGGGCTTGCTATTGTTTCGAACTCCGTGTCCGAGTTCACTAACCCCAAATTTAAACTTTTTTTGCAGTATCGATGCTCCAAAGAAGAACGCGTTATTATCACTTAATCAATTTTGCGCCTGCGCTAAACATATTTGTCAGCTTCTCAGCGAAACCTTATTGATACGGCACCTGCTGACTACGATTAGCCTGTAGATTTCAGCATTTAAGAAAATTATTCTAAATTTGGAAAGATTTTAAAGTATGTTTTAAATGTTGCTTTTTTTTTCTGTAGTTTTATGCCGGACTTGTCAAATGAGTTTCATTTTTTCCATTTATTCGCCTTTCTGATTTTTCAAATGTATAAGCTGCTTCACTCGGTAATTATTGTATACCTTCTTTGGTTGATATTTTGGATAAATTTTCAAAAAAATCGGCCTGAATATATAATTTGAAATTTTGTGAAGCCCTGCGTTCGCTAACAAATACCGCTCGACGCTTGCTCATTCGTTTATCATCGTTTTTTTGCTGACTTGCATTATGTTTCTGTTGATTACTGCTTAATAAACCTCGATTTCATTACACCAAACTAAGTAGAATTGGAAAGCTTTATCGAGAATCGAACCCTTACGTATCACGAAAACCCAAATTGTGATCAGAGATGAGGAAGCGCCAATTTGCCAGTCGTTTCCACTTCTACTATGTAGTTCAACAACTTCGTGAGAAAGTTTTGAAGTAGAATTTTTTTTTGAAAATTATTTTGGCAAGTATGTTTTGTTCAGTTTGATGGAATCGTCGAAATGGTTTACATTATCAGACATAAAAGAATCGAATTGCGTTATTGAATTTGTCATCGCAGAGATTTAAAGTTTTTGCGTAGACAGAACTAGGAATGTGGATTGGAATGATTCAAACGTTTAATCGCATGATAACTTATACGTTATAATCACAAGGAGTAATCACTTCGGGCGCTGTGTCAAGGACAGAACACCCAGGTGACCCGGCACTCAGAGAGTTTTGAAAAGAGTTGCAACGGGAGGGTATTGCATGGCCGTTAACAATCTTAAGTGAACTAAATAAAGCCGTTACAAAGAGTTTGGAAATGCTGATCTGACAAACAATCTACCGTAGTTGTTGTTCAAGAGGAAGCGGTTCCCTTTTAAAACCATGGTTAAAAGCTTACCAACACCATGTGCTTCGCCCCTATTTGCAGTTCTGCTAATGAGTGCATAGTTACAGAAAAGCAATCATAATTTACTCAGAGCGTAACATCCTCCTGCAGCATCTGTGCAAGGAGCGAAGATACTGCAGTAGAGTATTTGTGTTGATTTAGCTTACTTTTAATTGGTTTCGCAACTTTCTAGCAACACACGAAGGTTATTTAATACATAAGATTCTTACGAAATAAAAACATCTATCAACCAATCACGCTTTATTCCTAAATTAAAAAGTGCTCAACGACTTGAAAAAACTTCAGATATGCAAGAAAAAACAAAAAAAAAGCTAACTACTGTAGACCTTATTAAAAAACGTTTGAATAAAATCTAAATGCATCGCCATACGTACAGGGGTCCAATTGTCTATAAAGATCATTGCTTGGTTGATACTCAAATTCGGCAATCTCTTATCAACCAAAGCACCACCATAAACATGTTGGAGGTTAGCTAAACAAAATATCGTAACCCTGCAGTTGCTACATGCCATACACTGATACGATATACATTAAGCTTTAACTCTCTTTCAATATATAGTTCTCTAATTTCAGATTTGTGTAATGGGTTGGCAGACGCTCGAGCTAAAACTTTTTATTTAGAAGCGTGAACTTTAGTTTTTTCGATAAAAAATTCATATACAAAATCAGATCCAGCACACTCGCATTCTTTTTGAAACGTTTCATTACTTAAACCTACACCTGTTACCAGCAATTCTACACTAGCCATTAAGCTCATGCAACTGTAGAATAATAATGGAGTGAATTTTCGTACCTAAGGGCTTTTGCACCAGACTAAATTGCCAGACCAACAAGTTTGCTTGAAGATTTACTACTTGAAATCGGTTTTATTGAGAACTGAGAACTACTGGAGGTAATAAAGAGGTGCCCCAAACCTTGTTTCACTACTTCTTTTTTTATCCTCAAAAATAAATTTAATCCATTGGACTCCGTACCTTTAGCAACTCTGCGTATCGAAATTTCGTGACATCATAAATGGATAACTAAAAAATTCTTATAAGAACGCAATGTTGACAATAATAATCGAACATCACGTTGCCTATTCTGCAAGAAATTTTGCTAAGCCATCCTGCTCTGATGTCACGAAATTTCAAAATGCAGAGTTGTTAATGGTGCGTTGTTAAACGGATTAAATCTACTGTTGCGGATAAAGGAAATAGTGGAAAAAGCTAGGACGATCTTTTCATTATCTCAAGCGATTTTCATTTTTTCAATGAAACCGATCTCGAGCAGTATCTTTTTAAACGAATTTAGATTAAAAGCGAGTTAATATTGTCAGCAGCAAACGCGTTAATTAAGCTCGAAAACACAAACTGTCGTTTGTTTGGTTTGGCAGTCAGATCATAGATAGATTCTTTATTAAGTAGACTAGAAACAAATGCACGAAGAAAAAGAGAAGATTGAACAAAAAAAGGTTGCTCTTGTTGCGAAGATTTTTTGCAGTCACGTGTATTCGACTGATTTGATTCGACATATTCGAAGAACAAAAGAATTGTGAAAAAAAAAAAAAACTGTCAGTTTCCAACTACTACTAAAAAGTCCTATGGTCACACGTATCACAGACGAACTCGCTAACCGAAAAAGCAGTACAGGTAACTAAAATAAAAAAAATGCAAGCTGTCAAGCGGCCAAGTAACAAAAAAATGATGGCGCTTTTGAAAAACAAAAAAGAACTTTGTAACAGATACGAATGAAAAAAATGAGTGACAAGTTAAGATATTCTAACAAAAACAAGAGTCATTTTGTAGTATTTTTTTCAAAAATCATCTTCTAGGCAATGATGAATTACATACACAAAAGTTGCTTACAATTTTGACAGCACAACTCAATTTAAATGAATTAAGAACAGCACGTACATACACAAAATGCTCAAAACAAATAAATGTAATAGCAGTAAAACTAAAATGCTGTTCAATTAGGGTGGTACAAAAGTCATTCTTCACTCTTTTTGTTTAACACTCGGAACCAGTGTATACATCGCCATTGGCATTATTTCTACTGTAGTTCTGTTGTTGCACATTTCTTGGAAGTCCACGATTCATTCATAATATTCCATAAGCTGTGTTCCCTCTAACTTATGGCTAATCGGCGAGTGCCCGAATTTTCCTTAAACAATATTGTGCCCAAAGCCCTAAAAAGACGTTTATGTACCCTAAATTTCATACCAATTCAGTATCAAAGTATACCAAATGTCATATTTCCACAAATTTGTCGAGTTTTCTAAAGCTATGTTTGCTGTATAGCCAAAAATATTCGCCCTTGCACCAACAAATCGCCGCTTCGCTGAAAAAAAATCGGCTTAGTGGGAACACTGTCCATAAGTACATTTCAAGATTTTGGTGATTTTTTGTGAAGATCAAAATGCTGCATGCACACTTGCAGAGTCGAAAATATTGTCAATGCAGAGACATGAAAACAGTTGATTCGACGTTGGGAAGTAGTGGGCGCTTTCTGTGGCTGAAATCCATGGTCCAAGACTTCTAAAAAGATACGATCTGTGAAACTCTGTTCTTTGATTAATTGCATTTTCAATTAATGCAAATGCACGCAGTGACACAAATAGACTAATAGAGTATAAAAGACTGAAAAATGAACAAATCTACAGTCTAACTGGAATGACTATAGACTAATATATATCACCAGATAAACTACAACATTACTTGTAAACCGAATTTTGTTACAAAATACCTCTCTTTAAAAAAACAAAACACAACTAAGATTAACTGACTTGTGTGCATGACCCATAATTAGTTAAATAAATGATCACGAAAGAACAATATAAAATACAAAACCGTGAAACTTAAAAGGGCATTTAGAATGGACACAGAGCAATGTAAAACAACTTTGCATATTGCCTTATATCAATAACCAAGATCAGCATAACGTTGCATCGCTTCTGGTCTCAACCATATCAGTATAAAACACATTCTACATTTTAAATTGTACCTTTCTGAATAATGCCGTCGATAGTTAATTAAATTTCACTATTCAAAAAGCAATCAATGAAATTCCACTTTCATAGTTTGCGATATTCTGGTAGTGGCCTGAGTAATCGCAGCAGAGTAGGTGATCTTTCTAAGGTAGTGAATTATAATCCTTGAAGAACCAGCAAATTTTTCCTAAAAGAATGAAAGCAATTAGCAACAAAGGCTAATAAAAAATTTTCTTGCCCGAGCAACTATGTCCCACTTGCAATAATCAGACTCACGACATGGCTTTACAACATTATAAGTTTTGCTAGATGCAAAAAATAATCAGCAAAATAAAGAGCTTCTGTTGCTATGTTATATGTTGTGAGGTTCTGACTACATCAAATCTTTCACGATACTCATTGTATTATGCCGAAGTGAACAACACATAGGCAATATCCTCGCATTTGTGAAGAGCAACACAGCTCCTTTTGAAGAAATGTTGCAGTGGTGCAAGCTGTTGGCAACACTGTGTCTGATTTGACTGGCCAAAAATATGAACCTCACAATCCAGGACAAATGTGTTACTGCTTGACCAACTGGCCAGTTTTAATTTGGTTAAATCTTGATGCAATCTGCTGTCAGCAGATTGCAAAGTGAGACTGCAGTCAGCACCAAAACTTGTATCTCATACAAATACCGTAACAAGTTTGAAATATCATTGCAAACAAAACTAAGCTACAAATCATTATTTGAAGAACATACCCAAACACTTAGTAAATCTTGCTACTGTATATTTTTTCATCCAAAAAATCTTTTAAAACTTCTTGCATTGTTGCCAGATAATTGTGGATTGCCTATCAATCTTCCTGGGTAACACATTGTCTTAAAAGTTGGCATCAATCAGTCAATGCTGCATAGTTTATACGATAAATCACTACATCATAAACCATTTGTTTACGCAAACTTATCTAAATACTACATTTCTTTCAAACTAGCTTTAGTAGGCTATTTTTTCTGCCTGAAATGCAATTTTGTATTTTAAACAATTATAGAATATGTAGCTACAATTTGAAAGCATCAGTTAGGTCTACACAAATACTCTACATGTTTGCGTAGTATATACATGTAGTATAAATACATGTGTTAAAGCTTTGGGTGTCCTGATTAATCGTTCACTAAATTGGAAACCCTAAATTCAGAAAGTTAGTTCAAAATTAGCCAGTGGTTGTTGGGCATTGTATCAGTTACCGAAGTATGGTGATTGTAAAACTTTAATGTCGATTTATTTTAGCTTTATCCATTCTCATCCAAATTACTGTATTAGCAGCTGTGGTGATGCTTTAGTATCAGCCCTTTCACTTTAATTAAGTTCCAAAAAAAGCAGTAAGAATAATAATAACTCACAACAACATCAGGACACATACCTGATACTAAACCGTTACTCTCAAGCTTACATCTATTGCAGTTAAATGACATGTACAAAATGGAAACAGCAAAATTGATTTATTATACAAAATAAGCACTAAGTCATCTCACACTTCCAGGTCTAACTTACGGCTTTTCGTACTACTGGATGAAATACATTCTTACAACACTCAAAAAAAAAGCAAAACCAACTACTTTCTGCCCAGAGTTAACACAGCACAAACTAAAAAATTGCTGGTCTATAATGGAACTAAAATATGGAATCAAATTCTAAAGAAAATCAGAGAGATGAAATTCTTGAAGAGTAATAAAGAACTACAGAATTTATATATGTATATCACAGTACATACTCAATTTAAAGAACACAAAATATTGAATCAGGGGGTCCAGGAAATCAAGTTTTTGAGCATATGCCATACATTGATACAAAGCAAAATTGTTAAGTTTGATGTTGTGAGTTTTTGTTATGAGTTGTGACAGTAGTAGATTTTAGCTTACTGTTCTGTTTCTTACTGATACATGTTACTGTACCAAGTTTCTTTTTTTTTTTGTGACAGTAGACGTTGATGACTTACACAGTCTTTTCGTTGTCCAAATAAATCAAAGTGAATACCAGGATAATGTAACAGTCAGATTTTCAGATATATTGTATCTGATGCAGTACTGCATGAAGCTGGTAAAGTTAGCAGCCTATGTAAATTTTTTTTTGCAAGTTTTCCTTCAAACTGATTCAACCATCTAGTAGTTTAATACTGTACCAAGTAAACTTTGTCCTAATTCCATCCACTATGACAGTACTGAGAGAGGAGTATGAGCAGATGAGTGACTGAGTGATGAAGTCAGTAGGCTAAGTGAATCTGTTTAGTTAATTCTGACTCTAAATTTGAAAGCAATCACAACATTGGTGAAATTACAGTAGTAAAATAATTTTGACATTTCACTTTTCCAGATTCAGGGCCTACACAATTTAGGCTAGTCATTTACGGTACCTAGCCAACTGCATTATCTAACTAGGCTATCCATCCAGCATCTCGGTACCGATATCTCAGATCTGTTGTTTATTTTTGCAATACACATACAATAACTTTAATTATGCATTAATTAATAAAATATGTTTTAGGCTTCCCTCTGGTATTCTGTCTATAATGCAAAAATCGCTTCAGACTCAGCAGCCCAACCCTTCAAAGCTTGAAAAAGATTACTAGGCAAGGCTATTTTGATTTGCTTGTTGTATCACAAATTTTGTCTTAATATTTTAACTTGATTATAGAGCGTAAGTCTAGGCTTATTGACTAACTGCTATAATTGCTTTTTGCTATTCTTTCAAGCCTATTCTACCACTGCCTGCGGTAGGACTTTATTACAAACTAAAGTCTAGCCTAACTGCCCAGTACCCTCGTACCGAATAGCCTGTAAATATAGCGGATCAAGCGAAAAGCGAGAGCGGAGTATGAATCACAAGGTTGGGACAACGGATGTGACGTAATAAATCTGCAAAACCATGGTAGAAAAAAAAAATTCGCTGGCGGCTTAATCTCGAGCTGCTGCCCCCGCAACCCTCACGGAAAAGCGGACAATGAAGAAAGAAGAAAAATAACAGCCTTATAATAATGATAATGCAAAACAGAATTGCTTGGTAGATTGCAGCCGAAATGCAGGATAGATTGCGACTTCGTATGTGCTGTTACAAAATTTTTTTTTTAATTTTGGCAAAGCGATGTAATCGTAATATCAATGATAAACGGTAAAATAATCGCAATGGAAAATCGATTACATGGGGGCGTATTTGTAATCGTAATCGACTAAATCGATATAATCAAACCATAGGCCATTGAAAGAACAGAATGGAGCTACCGGTACTAAAATATTGCTACAAAAACAGTGTTTGTTTTGAGCTAAATGTTATAATGTCATTCAAAAACTTGGAAGTGTTTGCATCCACGGATCGCAGATGGCTACAAAACGTTAAATTTACGTAGGCCTACTGTACAGTGGTTAGTGATAGGACTAAAACGAGAATGAATGACGAATATTCATTTGCAATTTTTTAGTTGCTTTTTTAAGAGTTAAGATTAAGCTTTGGGTTAGGTTGGATCTAGTAGCATGAAAGCATAGAGACTTAGAGTTATAGCATCTTGGCACTGAGTTAGCAACCGTCTCTATCTAACAGTTTCCATAATGTTTAATCTTTTAACTTTTCACAAAATAAACTTTTAACAAATTAACTTTTGAATGAACTTTTAACTTTTGAACAAATGAATGAACTTTTAACAAATTTTGATATCTTACCTGATATCATTGCTATAAGTGAAACCAAACTTAAATTGTTACAGGTATACAATGCAAAGTAAAGTGGGTACCATTTTTACCACAAAGGCACAACTACAAGATGGGGAGGAGTAGGATTTTTTATTAAGGAGTCTTTATCAATTTCAATTTGCAAGGAGTTTGATTTAAACATTCCTAACTGTGAAGATATGTGGATTCAACTAGATTAGGGAATAACAAAAAATGTATAGTGGGAGTAATTTACAGACACCCTAAACAGAAATTATCAGAGTTTTGCAAGAGTTTTGAATCAACCATTGAAAAATTGAATAGTAGAAAATTGATGTATTATATCGGAGGAGACTTCAACGCAGATTTGTTGAAAAGTAACTCTGATATCAATATTAAAGATTTCATGAATTTAACATATAGCTTAGGCTGCATTCCCTTAATTACACACTCGACAAGAATAACCACTACAAGCTCAACTCTTTTAGATCATGTTTATACAAACAATGTAGTGGGTGAACACAAAAGTTTTATTCTAGTGGAAGATGTAAGTGATCACCTGCCAGTGATGGTGTGTTCTAATTTAAGCCTGATTGTGAAAAAATCAACTGTGAAAAATGAACTGTCACCCTAATTCGTGATACAAAAAATTTTGAAGTAGAAAAATTTCTAGACAAATTAACTGAAGGAATGGAGCTATTAGGTGATATCAAAGAGGAATGCATTGACAACTACACTGAAAAGTTTATTGACATTTTTCATAAGACATTAAACATACATGCACCATTACGAAAACAAAGCAGAAAGGAAACAAAACTAAAAACAAACCATGGTTATCCAAAGGAATCCTTATATCAATCCAGCAAAAAAATTTATTGTACAAAAGAGCCCTTAAATTAAATGAGAGTAATACATGGGCACAATACAAAGTCTATAGAAATAAACTGACTCATATTAAGGAATATGCAAAACGACTTTACATTAAAAATTTAGTGAATGATAATACGCATGACACCTCGTCGCTTTGGAAACTTATAAATAAAATTATTCACTTGAAAAATGTGAAGAAAAATAACATTCCTAACAAAATGTATGCTTCCAAAAGTGAAAGTGCACAAGGTCCACAGGCCATCAGTAACTTGTTCAATAAATATTTCATAGAGATAGGAGTTAACCTTGCGTCTACAATCGAAACACCAGCTATAATTGATGGCAAATTTAATGCCACATCTTTGATTCAGAGTAGTTGCAATTCGTTTTTTCTAGAACCAATAGTTGAAGAAGAAGTAGTAAATTACATCAGAGCTATGAATCCATCAAAAAGTACAGGAAGACGTGGAATTCCTGCAAAGTATATAAAAATGTCAGGCTCTGTTATAGCTCCATTTCTAACTAACATTTTTAATGCATGCATATCAACAGGATATTTTCCAAAAGTGTTAAAAACCGCTGAAGTTGTTCCAATTTTCAAAAAAGGCGAAAGAGAGTTGTGCAGTAATTATCGCCCTATTTCTATTTTAAATCCTTTTGCCAAACTTTTTGAAAAGTGTCTGCTTGATCAACTAAACAATTATTTTGTGAGCAATAATTTGATTAGTCCAAACCAGTAAGGTTTTAAGAAAAATTGCTCAACAAATGAAGCCGTTTTAGATATTTACAATAAGCTACTTGACAATATGGATAAAAAGCTCATTACATGTTCTATTTTCTTAGATCTAAGAAAAGCATATGATACCATCAATCACACAATACTGATCAAAAAACTAGAAAAGTATGGAATTAGAGGATTACCATTACAGTTACTAGCAAGTTACCTGACTGACCGTCAACAGTATACAATTGTAAATCAATGTAAATCCAAGTCAAGAGATGTTATTTGCGGTATTCCTCAGGGATCAACTCTAGGTCCGTTGTTATTTAATATTTATATCAATGATCTTCCACTTGCCTCAAATTCCACAATTCATCTTTTTGCAGATGATACAAACCTTACTCTCTCCCATTCTAATGTTTCAACACTGCCACAAAATATTAATGATGAATTAGTCAATGTAAGCAATTGGTTCAAGGTGAATAAATTATCAATTAACTTTAATAAAACTGAGTTTATGGTAGTGACAACAAAACAAAATAAACCTGAACTCAAAGTATCAATAGATAATAATCCAATCAAGCAATCACATCACATAAAGTATTTAGGTGTTCTCATAGACGACAATCTAAACTGGAAACAACAAATCAAGGAACAATGTTCAAAGGTAGCAAAGGGATCTTGGGCCCTTAATCAATTAAAACACTTTGTAGATGAGCAAACCCTAAGATCTGTTTACCACTGCCTCATATACTCTCATCTACAATACTGCATAAGTAGTTGGGGGACTGCTTCAAAATCAACATTAGCACCTCTGTTTTTTCTGCAAAAAAGAAGCATCAGATTGTTAACTGGAAGTGGATATCGTGAGCATACTAATCCTTTGTTCTATCGAGCTAAATGCTTAAAACTCAAGGATATTTACTCTCTGGAAACTGCAAAGCTAATGTACAAAATTCACAATAATGTATTATCTTTTGCAAATTCAGATAAGTTTAACCTAATAAAAAACTGCTATACACATAAGACAAGATTGAGCCACGAAAACAACTTCTTTCTTCCAAGAACTAGAACGAGATTAGGGCAAAAGTCTCTATCATTCGCAGGAATTAAACTTTGGAATGAAATTCCAAGCAGTATGAAAGAAGTTTCATTCTACAGATTTAAAAAAGCTGTTAAAGCTCATTTTTTATCAAACTATGAAACCGATAAAAGCTAGAATAACAGCTTTCCATCAGCAATGCAGTAGTAATTACAGGAATCATAGTTGCATATTTATGCTTGATTTCAACAATAACCTATTCTATTGCTTGAATAGCATGAGTTTGGTGCATTCGTCTATCACACATTTATTACAATACGTCATCTCTCATTTTGATGTGCCCTTGAATTATTAGTAATTTTGCAATAACTGACTGAGGTTGATATATACTGGTATTGGAAATTGTACCAGTACTAATGACATATTGGCAAACAATACAAAACAAAGCAAGGAGGTTTTTTTTTTCACTCCAATTGCCCACTTTAAATTCTATAAAACATAAATAAGCATTATGAATTTTGTTAATTTTATTTCTATCCAATCTGTAGTTACAGCATTTTTATTTTTTTATTTTCTAGTATGCTTAGAGTTAGAACAATTCTAATGTTGCCTTGCATTTTCTTTACATGGTGACTGTGAGTTTTGTGTATACACTGTACAAAATGTACATATCTTTGCAACACTTTGTTTTAATTTTGCGTAAAATTTTTTATCATAGAAAGTAGCAGACTGAGAAAATCTAGAAGCTGTTTTTTTTAACCTTAACTTGGTGAGGTGGCAGTAGACTTAGATGACCTTTCGGTCCTTCGCTGTCTCCTCACCAAGTGACTAAATATCGCTTTGACTCTGCAAGTTTGTGTGTTTGGTTTTAAAGGAATTGCATATTTCGATGCTTTGGTGATAGACCTAGAGGAAGTTGCAGTTTTTTTTTCTTGTGATATGACGTCACTTGGTAAATAAATAAATAAATAAAAATGATGATGATGATGATAATCGTTTACGTACCATCTGGCCTAAAGGCTACCAGCGTGGAAGCCCAGGGAAGAGCCACCAGAACGGCGACTACTTAAAAACAAGTAGTGCGAAAAAATGGCTCTTTTCTGGGCTTTCGTGCTGGTAGCCTTTAGGCAGGGCCACCGAGAGGGGGGGCAGGGGGGGACAATGACCCCGGGGCCCATGGAGTTTAGGGGGCCCACGGGCTTCAGGGGGTCTATTAGAGGGCCCATGGAAATCAAATCAGTTTGTGGAACATCGAAGACCTTTTTCCTTTTTTTTTGAGATCGCATCAAAATCCGGAGAAAATTGTGGCATTTTCCTTTTCTTTTTTGGAGTTCACAATGCCGGAGATGCCCAATATTTGAGCTGACCCCGGGCCCACGTTTGGCTCTCGGCGCCCCTGCAAACAATTAACGAGTACATCTATTGCTTTTTGTGGCAAATAATAATAAGCTGCAGTCTCTCAAGTCTATTATTTATCGCTGTTAGCAACCTCCAAAGATTTTCCGATCGCAGCTTCGTTACTGCATATGAGCCTTTTATTATCTTGACATTATATTAGACTGTAAAATGTAACTTCCAAAACACAAAAGACCACCATAGCAATAAAGTTTTCCTTACAATCAGCTCAACAGTGTCATTACTAGGGTTGTACAAAGTAGAATAATGCAGTATTCTAGAATAATTCTAGAACAGACAATTCGAATCTAGAATTTCGAATACTATTCTAGAATAACTCATGGCAAACTGTGACAATACATTGTGACAACACAGTTTTATGGCAAAAATTAAAAAAAACACAATCCTGACTCCTGACTTAAGTTAGACAACTGTCACTTCTTGAGTGCGTGCCCGCTTGTTTAAGTGCAATGCACTGTCAATGAAATGCGACTAGACAGTTAGGTTGCTTCAAATTGCGTAATACGTACGGTACCTCTCTTTGCGCTTTGGCAGCCCTTTCAAAGATTTTTTTCGAATTCAATTACCGGATAAAAAATGCGTTTTGAGATTCGTTTCTCCGGAGATTCGAATCTCAAGGATTCGAAATTCTACTTTGTACAACCCTAGTCATTACGCCTGTTCTAAAAGTGAGTGAATAAAAAGAAATGAAAATTTTACTCGAAATGTTAACGGATTAACGGACTTCATTAACTTCCGTTAATTTCAGCTGAAAATAACGAATTAACTTTAACGGAGGTAGGAAGTTTGCTAACGGACTTGTGGTTAACGAAGCTAACGTTTTGCATTAACTTGCCCACCTATGCTTTTAGTGCGTTTACAAACTTTACACCTCCGTTAACGTTAATCCGTTATTTTCTGCTTCAATTAACGGAAGTTAATAAAGTCCGTTAATTCGTTAATAGTTTGAGTGTAATTTACACTTCTTTTGATTCACTCACTTCTAGAACACATATTGACGCTGTTGAGCTGATTGTAAGGAAATATTTATTGCTGTGGTGGTCTTTTTGTGTTTTGGAAGTTACATTTTACAGTCTAATCTAATTTCAAGATAAAATAAGTTCAAATGCACTATCGAAGCTGCGATCGGAAAATCTTTGGAAATTGCGAACAGCGATAATTAATAGACGTATGAGGCTGCAATGTATTATTTGTCACGAAAAAGAGCTCCTTTCTTCGCTTTTTTCTATAAAGCTCGTGCTAATACGCAACAAGTGTTACCAGTGCAAACTGGTTTGTACCAGTACGATGAATACTTGGTGCAAGATATTGGATAAAAACCTCAACGGAAGTTAACAGAACTTAATGGAAGTTAATTTAGTCCGTTAACATGAAAAAACGTTTTAACGGATTAACGAGTTAATGAAAAAGTTAGCTTCGTTATTAACGGATTAACGATTAGCGGCTTGTGCCCACCTATGGCTTACACTTACATGAATGACAATAGCTATTCTGTAACTCGAAAATGGCAAGTTATCTCAGTGCTAAATGAGAATTACAGTCAGGTTTGAGATAGCATCCTTTAACTGTGATATACCTTATGAACTTATGATTATATACCTTTAGCACAGTCAAAGTAGCTTACCAACACACAAATCATGAGCTATCAAAGAGGAAGAAAAAGCGGCATTTCCTATGTGGAAATATGGTGTTTCAGGACACAACAAAGATCAATCAAGTCTTACCCTGAAAATAGAGAATCCGTCATTTGCAAGAGACGGAAAATATTTGAGCAAAGCAAGAAGTTTTTAAAGGTAAAAAAGTATTTTGGAAATAAATTTTCACTAGTCCAAAAATGTGCGTTTTTAGTTTTCCTTGAAACTTTTCTTACTTCTAACACTTTATTTTCAGGAGGATTAGGAAGGCAAAGAGTTCGTACTGCCGTTGATTTTGGAATGTAAGCTTCACAGTACGTTGACTTGCGAGGAACCTCTATGTCATCGGATCCTAAATGCGGCAATTCGGAAATTCTGAAGAAGTTTTGCCTGTTATTAAATTTTCTGTATTCCCTTCAGACCGAGATGATAATGATAAGATATTTATGAATGGATTCCTGAATAATTTTTAAATAATTAGTGTTTGACTGGTTTATTTTGAGATTTTCTTTGGGAAAAAAACAGTTGAGTTTCTGATTTTAAAGCCCTGTAGTGCAATATTAGTAGAACCTGCCGAAGCATATTTGGCCTAGGCTTGAATAAAAGATAATCATCAGTTATCATGATCTTCAACTTGTTAAAAAGACTCGCTTGTACCACTCTTTTTTTACAAAAACAATTTTATAAAAATACAAGACTTATTTTTCTTTGAAGTTAAAGAACAAATTAAGCACAAAGCCAGCCTTTGTAAGAAAAACAATAAGAACTATGGAGCGCCGTTTGTGTACCTTAATTTGTGCAATGTTTTTTTGTATATTTAATCAATGACATAAAACTAGATGATCGGAAACTGCGCGAATGCGCTCATTTTATTCTCTGCTCGGTCACGCTTGGCTGCAGGCCTCACTCTTCTGCTTTTCTCTGGCACTGGCGATTAGTGCGCAGTTTGAAAAAGGTCGGTTGAAGCGCTAATAATGGGCTTGCAAAGTAATTAACGGTGGTTTGAAGTGAACTAATCGGTATTCATGTTTATATCATTCGAGTAAAAGCAATATTTTGAAAATTTGAGCTGTTTCTACAGGTCTTTGATAGCATATTCAGGGTAGGATCGTGTCCGTTCTTAATCGTTTAAAGGGTGTGAACGAAATAGTCGAAGTCTTACTCATCCGCACCAACATTTTTTATAGGGCATGAACTTTTGCTGTAGTCACTCGATCGATCATTCGTATGAATCAGGCACTTTGCGTCTGTCTTACCACATCAACGCCTAGCACAGGCGTAGCCAAAGGGGGGGGGGGGCAAATTGAATTGCTACCAATGATAAAAATAATGACAACAAAGTCTTTTTTCAGCTTAAGTTTATTTTAGCACTTTTGCGTTCAACAGTACAATATAAATATCCAACCAATGTAAACGTATTATCCGGAAGAAACTCAGGCTTTTTGTCCTAAAAGTTGCAACCTCAGTCCCTCATCTAACCTTTTTGTGAACATAATGCAATAACATGACTCGTAACCATCTTTTGTACCAACTTTGAATAACAATTCACCTCCATCTCAGCAGTTTTATCGCGACAAAATACTTTTGAAAAAACAATTAGCTTGGGAAAATGGTTATTGAACAAATTATTGAATTTGAATTGAGCGAGCTTGGGTCCTGGTCGTTTATGTACTCCTAAAACTGGCTATTTTTATGATAAAACAAAAATCTCCGAGGCAAATCTTTGAGTGAATTATTATTTACTAGCTGCTAAAAATATTGCAGGAGGCATTGCATCTTGCTTCACCCTACCTGGACCAAGCCACTTGCAAAATTTAACCTAAAAAAGCAAGATTTTAAACGTGTTTTGGACTTGACCTGCAAGTAAATGGAAGTTTGAACAATTTAATTTTTTCAGTTGGCTTTCAAATCTTAAAAATTTAGTGATTTTAAATGGATCTACAAACGTGCAAAATGTGATCCAAATGGCCTAAGAATTGCAATTTTTTTTAAACATTACAAAAAACATTACAAAAAATTTCTAAAACATTACAAAAAAACAGGGCAAAGCCCCCAAAACCCTACTCTGTGATACGTTTAAGTTACACTAGTTTACTCGCCATCTCTCCCAATTTACAATTTTTTGAAAACTTTTCAAGTTTTGGTTCAAGTCCTGACCCCCTTTAGCAAGTCCTGGTTACATGGTAACCCAGGTTTTTGCTTCTGATCCTCCATTTTACGGTATCTTTGTCCCATTAAAAATTTCTTTTGAAAAGTTCTGATGACGTCATTGCTTTTCGGTTTGAGCTCCACTAATCAAAAATCTTTGCTACGCCTATGACGCCGAGCACTTTTTTGGGTTCGGTTTGCAAGTCTTTCCTGTTGCTGGGCCTCCACTGCGGGTAGACTGCTTGGCTCTAATGGGAAATATGCGTCAGGTGTCTTTCCCAAGGACACAAGGACGTATTGCAGTCACTAATTCTGAAAAAAGGTACGTTGACGTTTTTTCGCAAGAAGTTGGTAAAATATATGAATCTTCAAAGGTATAGGGGTTTAAGTAAGACATCAAACGACATTTAGAGTTTTGATCGTATGCTGTAGCTGATGATTTATTTTTCCTTATCCTGCTGTCACGAAACAACAGTGGCGCTGTATATTAGACCAAACCGCATCTGCTTTGGAGTTTCTCTGCGATCAATTTCGAAACATAACCGTGATTTTTCACTAAATTATTTTGATGAATTCAACTTTTTTTCACTAAAACGTCTCAAAATCAACGGTTTTCTTAATGAATGAGCAAAAATTTCTTGAGCGGCGACCCTCCAAAATAAAATTTGCAACCAAAATTTCACGCAAAATTATTATGAAATCAATCTTTTTTGTAAAAAAACAAGATTTTTCAGCGGCAAAGACTCCGCATTCCAAAGTAGAAGTTAATCTTTTTTATAAAGATACTTCACTGCAGGATAACATATCTTAAAAAAAAGAGATCAAAAACGCACAAACTAACTGATCATACACTCTTTTCTAGAACAATTTTATAAGAACACTAGACTCATTTTGCTCAAATTTTGTGAACAAATTAAGAAAAATTCCAGCCTCAGCAGCAAAAATAAATTATAAGGACAAATGAAAACGAAAAAAAATCCAAATTAACACGAGAAACTAAATTCTGTACTGATTCAAAACGATAAATTTCAGTGGTTTTCTTGTATTTGCGAACAAAATTGCAACTATTACGAGATTAAAGAATGCCGTTGCGCTCTACGCGAGTAACTGAGAAAATTTTTGGCAGTCGTTCAAGTCGAAAAAAGAGTAATTTTCCGTTGCGGCAAAAGCAGTAAAAAACTTTCACTCAAGCACACAAAGCTTTGGGACTAAAGTTTTACAAATATGATCGCTAAAACTAACATCTCAAACAGTTGTACAAATGTGGTCGCTAAAATTATCATCCGTGTTTTCAAAATTTGAGAACAATTGAGGCCAAAATTCGGCAAAAAACTACGAACAGCAAGCCTTAACTTAATATTTATTGGTTCTTATAAAAAAATATACTATATGCCGTAAAAAACTACGGCAATTTTTTTGACATTATTTAATTCAGTTTATTTTTGCCATTTCTGGCATGGAAGCAACGAAAATTAACGTACGCTCTTGACTCTTCAAAGTTCAATGCTACCATAACAACAACACAAAATGAAACATAAAACTGACTCTTACATATTTAGAGTAGTTCAATCAATTCAGTGTGAAGCACTTAACATATTTTGACTCAGAAAAGCAGAAGAAATGAGAAACCACAACAATAAACAAAAAAAACAGAACACTTTTCATATGTACAGTTCAGTGATGTCGTAACATTAAATTGCAATAGCACGTTGATATTTATGTATTTTACGCAGCACTAACTCGGAAATTGGATTTTAGGAGGTAATTTAGTAGTTGACAAAACTTTACGTAAATTACGCAGAGCCACAACATCCAGAGACAACGATATTTGTATTGCTACCTATTGTTAGTTGAGCAAGGCTAAGGCTGTACAGTACAGTCACTGTCAGCAGTTTAGCGCGGGCTAAGACAGAGCAAAATTCCGCACAATAAAGAAACAAAGAGGAAAAAGAGTGGGAAAAAGAGTTGTGTATCATCTAGTTTTATGTCATTGATTTAATTAAATAGTCATTTTAATTAAATATACAAAAATACGTAGTCAAAGTCGACATAAATAGTCAAAAAAACTGCGCAAAATAGACTGTTGCAAAAATAAATAGTCAAAAAAACTGCGCACAAAATAAAGCGTTGCAAAAATGTGCTGCAGACTTTTTTTGTATATTTGTTAGTGGAGCGTGACGAAGCGCTCTCGGCTGCTCTTGGAGCGCATTAAAAGACCAGCCACGAGCGCATCAAAGAGCAGCCGAGAACGCTTTGTCACGCTCCACTAACAAATATACAAAAATGTCTGCAGCGCATTTTTGCAACGCTTTAAGGTACGTTTAGACTGGACGCGAAGTAACGCGAACGGAAGGTTGGCGACCTTCGCCAACCTTCGTGAGTGGTTGCTAATCTTCGCGACTGGTCGCTTCATTGGCTATTTTAATAACTTACTTTTAAAATGTATTCAATGAGAAGAAAGCTTTGTGTACTTTATTATTGAAGCGCTATTATAGTAATCACAGGTTCTGTTTCGTCACAGCGCGCTGGAATTAAAACGAAGATTGAGTTTGTATTATGTTATCACGCACTAACCGTGAAGAAGAGTGTAGACTAAAAGCCTAGGTAACAAAACAATCTTGTGAAAAAAGTTCGTAAAGTATAAGGGAAAAACGAAGTACAGTAGATCGAATTTGGAAATGAAAAGACTAGTCATTTCTTCAAAAACGTAGTAGTACTTAGCCTATTTATTAGCTATCAATGATTTGTTTAGATCCTTCCACTGAAAACTTGTCATGATCTGTTTTGACGATGACAGTTCTGGCTTTTAAGGTGCGTTTAGACTGGACGTGAAGTAACGCGAAGCGAAGGTTGGCGACCTTCGCCAACCTTCGCGAGTGGTTGCTAATCTTCGCGACTGGTCGCTTCATTGGCTAATTTTAATAACTTACTTTTAAAATGTATTCAATGAGAAGAAAGCTTTGTGTACTTTATTATTGAAGCGCTATTATAGTAATCACAGGTTCTGTTTCGTCACAGAGCGCTGGAATTACCGGTAAAACGAAGATTAAGTTTATATTATGTTATCACGCAATAACCGTAAAGAAGAGTCTAGACTAATAGCTCAGGTAACAAAACAATCTTATGAAAAAAGTTCGTAAAGTATAAGTGAAAAACGAAGTGCAGTAGATCGAATTTGGAAATAAAAAGACTATAGTCATTTCTTCAAAAACATAGTAGTACTTAGCCTATTTGCTAACTACCAATGATTTGTTTAGATCCTTCCACTGAAAACTTGCCATAATCTGTTTTGACGATGACAGTTCTGGGTTTTAATGCAGAAACGCAAAAAGCTGGAAGCAGATGTCAAAAGTTCTCTTTAGGTGTTTACTCAGTTAACAAATCCTTAAACGCTTTCACTATCCATGTCTCATTATGGTAGTGGTAGATCAACCGGTATCTTGTAGAGTGTAGACCAATAGGCTAGTATACAGGTACATTTAAAGCATAAACTATGTTGTTTTTTGATGTGATGTTTCTTTTTCAGGCAATCATGTTATGATACCTGTAGTAAGCTTAAACAGTAATTGTTTTTGTTTGCTATTTAGTGCTGTTTATGAAGACTCCCAATGTTAACGCTATGAGTGAATTTGAAAGCTGGAATTGTCATCAGTTATGTAGTGGATTTTTTGCTTATTGTGCAATGGATTGCTGTGTTGATTTGCTGGAGAAAGCAAAAAAACATTGCAGTTTTTGCATGATTTGACACTATCATCGAAGGACAAGAATTTAGCGCAGTGGTACCAGCCGTTGCTTTGAGGAAAAGTCAGCCTCTAAAACTATGTTTGATTTTTTATTCGCTTGCGGAGCGCTTATCGATGTTTAGTGCGAAGTTAAAAGCTTTCGATAGCATTCTATTAGTTTGCATTTTCTTGCAATACCAGTACGTTGCGACGGTCGCGTTTACCTCAAAGGGCTTCGCTCCAAACCACCGTTTGTAAGACACAGACAAATTTATAGCTGTAAGGTCAAGCCCCCTCTTCTCAGCAAGTTTTTGGTTATACCCCTGATAAAAAAACATTTAGATTTTTTTATGTGAAAATTGTTACTCAAGCATCTGAATAAAAGTGTTGTTAGTTCTCACATTTTCATGTAACTGACGCTACTTTTCCCAGTCAAATAATTATTATTACAAATGCTTTATCAAGTTTTTTGTTTAGTGGTGACTAATGAGAATGGAACAGTATTAATGGACTTGCTTGGCAGCTACTTCTCTAAAATAGAACTCACTTTCTAGTGGTTAGATATGTACTGGCTTTCTAGTTCTATCTGATTACACTGACTGTAATTGTAATGATTGAACTTCAGACTAAAAATTGTTCACTTTGTCACTTTATTCACCATGTAAAGCAGTTAAAATTTTAAGAGATACTACAAATGTTTTGAAATTCACAAACAACCAAATTCAGATATTACACAAAGACACAGTAAATGAATATTTAACACACTTGGCACTTTTATTTTCATCACATAGGACTGGAGTGAAAAATCACTACCAGACTGCAATATTCGTGATTATAAAATTTCGGGGAGTCCAAAACCATTGCTTCCAGTTCAACTTGATCACAGTCACAAACCTTCAGAAACAAGAAGACTTTTAAGAGGACATTCAGAAGAAAAAATTCTATGTTTGTAGCTATTCAAAGAAGTGATTACTAATTAGGCCAATCCAAAAGTTCATAGAAATTTTTTGATTTTTTGTATCTATCTAGATCTTGTATGTAGCTTGAAACCAATTCTAAATACAGTTTTATTCACCATGTTGGCTTGGCCAAGTAAACGGCTAAAAAAACTTTTGCAAATTTTTCAGTATTCAAGCAATTGTTGAATTGTGGTTACTTTTAAAACAACAAGCTAACAAACAATGGGTAAAAACACCATCAACCCACTCAAAACTAGCCTGTTGGTGGGTTATTTTATATTCTGTTGTATATTTTATATTTTATATTCAGTTGGTATTTGCAATGGTAGTAGCAACATCTACCTGTTGAGCTGCAGCAAATAGTTGCCAAAGCAAGTTGAATTTGTCAATCTGTTAAACAGACAAAAGCAGCGTTGAATTTGCCAATCTGTTATTTGCCAAAGCAAGTTGAATTTGTCAATCTGTTAAACAAACAAAAGCAGCGCAAATTAACAGTACTACAGTACAATGTCGACTCTTGAACTAAAGCTTGATCAAATACTACAGAAATTAGACGCGCTTGAGAAAAAAGTGGACAGCTTCAACACTAGAATATTCAAGTTGGAGAATAAAACAGCAACTCTCGAACTAAATTTGACAGCCAAGGCGGAAACTCTTGACATCCTTGATGATAAAATGAGAGAACTCGAAAAATTTAAATCAGACTATGAAAAAACGGCGATCATGCAAGAATCATATAGCAAACGCCTTAATGTATTAATTCACGGCATCGAGGAAGATGAAAGTAATACTTGGGAAAAGCGTGAGGAGACTGTGCAAAAATTTGAAACTTTCTTAAACGATGGATTGAATATTGATCCTGACGATATTGAGCTTGTCGATATTCATCGACTACCGCAATATCCGATTAAGAAGAACGGTAAAACCGTGCACAGGCCTATAATAGTTAAATTGACTAGCACTCAAGATAAAAATCGAATCTTTAGTTCGGCCAAAAACCTCAAAACATATAACGAGACGCGAAGAAGTTACGATGAACACTCTCCCTATGTGTATGTAACAGAACATTTGCCCGCAAAATTTCAACAACAAAGAAAATTACTCTTGCCTGACTTCAAGGAAGCAAAACGAAAGAAACAACCTACCTACTGGAGAGCCATTGATGGCAATTATTGCTTGTTTGTTGACGGCGACAAAATAGACTTACCAAAAAAAACGCCGAAAAATCGTTGATTTCCTAAGTTAAACAATAATATTGTTCATGAATTTCATCGTACATGATAACTCGAATCTAATGACTCCATAATGTAGCAAGCATAGTGTTTGTCTTAAATTAGAATGACTCTCTTTAATCACTTAGAAAAGTCCTCAACTTTGCTAATTCTCGACTGCGAATTTATTTTTTACTTCTTAAAATTGTAACTATTTACTTTGATGAATGCTACAATTTATTAAACTTATCAAGGCGATCTCGATTCAAGACAAATTACAGAAAACAAGAAAGATTAGCTGGCTTTCTACTTCGCTAAATACTTAAATAGCAAATGATATTAAAATCATAAATAAAAATAAAATAAAAAAATGATAATAAACTGTATCTTATCGCATATTAGAGCTTTTCTTCCAAACAGTCAATCTTCGCTTAGAATCGAACATAGTTACGCGCAATGGTGCTTATGCTGTAGACTGATTTTGCTTGCTGGTTTTGCGAAGTTGCCAATATCTGGTTTTTAGTTTCAGTCTTGCGCTAAAAGATTATGAAGTGCTTCTGACTTATTTTCGGTGTTGCTGTCTTTACTAAACTAACTTTGTTTTCACGATGTTAAACAAGGTCTATAGTTTCCACTTGGCACAGTATGTAGTCTAATTTGTTGATGATGCGAATGAAGAAACATAGATAAGCGAGCTGTTAAATTACCAGTATCAGACTAAGATAATAGTGTGTTTTTGATTTTTTTTTTTTTTATTCATAAAGTTGACTTTCGGTTATTCTTCATTCCGACATCGGCCGCTGTAGCTTTGTATCTATTACTTTGATTTGTGTGATAGTGGGATAGCTAGTCTACTTTATGTTTTTTACTGCTAAGTTCGAGATATGTTGGCGGTAGGGAGGAGGCTCTTGCGGTCGATGTCGGGATGTGGAATTCTTCATTGAATATGGCAAGTCTTTAAACTCTTGTTTCAGAATGTAATGCTGCTTATGTTGTAATCAATTTATCTATTCTCCTTTGCATGGTGACGTTTGTAACTAAACAGTGTAACGGTATTTGATTTTTATGGCAAAGTCCAAAAGCATCGTGGGCTGCGATGCAAATGACCTGCTACAGTATTTCTCGTTGGGTCAAGATGCCACTGATTCATCTCTTTTTTTGCATACACCTAATAGTTTTGCAGATATCATGTCACTTGTGCCTGATAATATTGCTCCGTGTAAATATCATGATTTAAACTCCCAAAACAATATGTTTAATTCCTCGAAAAATCTATTTTTGTTGCACCTTAATATCCGATCACTTCAAAAAAACCACGATAATTTATGTGAATTTCTAGACCAACTACCCTTAAAACCGCATTTAATTGGTCTCTCGGAAACCAAAATAAAACACCAGCCTCTCTTAGATATTTCCCTTCCCAATTATAACTTTATTCACGCAGCTTCACCCACTAATGCTGGGGGAGTGGGACTCTATATATCTGACTCTCTTGAATATGAGATTCTAGGAATCAATTCCATTGATACTTCTGGTTGTGAAAGTTTATTCATTAAGCTATCGAATTTAACTAGCAAGCACCTCGCAATAGTAGGAGTAATCTATCGACATCCGAAAAATAATATTGCTCTCTTCACAGATAAATTGAGTACAATTCTTGACTCATATTTAAAACAACCTTATGATATCACTCTTGTGGGCGATTTTAACATTAATTTGGACCCTGAAAAATGCCAAACCGAGGCTTGGCATTATCTCGATACTCTGTTAGGATTTGGATTATTTCCAGTTATCACTAAACCAACTCGGGTCACTGCAACCTCGAAATCATTAATTGACCATATATTCACCAACATAACAACTCGAACAATCTCATCAGGTATCTACCAAAGCGATATAACAGACCACTTTCCTATATTTTGTGTTATCCATACCAACGCACCAAAACACAAAAAAGTTGACCAACGTGGGTTTTACCGAGATTACAAAGTTTTTAGTCTACCACCATTTCAAGAAGACATAAAAACTATTTTACAAAATGAATCCGCATTAGTGCCTTTAACTAGCGAAAACAATGTTAATAGCGTATTGGAACAATTCATTTCATCATTCAAGTGTGTGGTTGACAAACACGCTCCCATAAAAAGAGCATCACGCAAAAAAGATAAATTATTTAAAAAGCCTTGGTTAACGAAAGGGCTTCTAATCTCTATTAAAAATAAACAAAAAATGTACAAAAACAATTTTTTGAATGGAAATGATGCTCAAAAACTGCTTTTCAAAACTTACTCCAACAAATTAACCAAAGTCAAACGCCTTTCTAAAAAAATGTACTTTTATAAAGAATTCGACGACAACCAAAATAATAGTCGAAAAATGTGGAAAACCATCAATTCACTTCTCCACAATAAAACAGCTGACATAAATTCTCCTCCCAAGAATATAAAAATAAATGACAAAATCTGTGACAATCAATTGACAATGGCTGAACATTTCAACAATTTTTTTTGTACCATAGGCAAACGTCTGGCCGAAAACATGGAAAACAACAGCAGCCAAAGTGTAACTCGATACTTAACTAACAGAGTTTCCTCTTCAATATTTCTTGAACCAGTTGATGAAAGAGAACTAATTAGCATAATTAATTTATTACCTTTGAAAAAATCGGTCGGGCATGATAACATTCCAGTCATTTTTATTAAATTAGTAGACAGAATTATAGCACCTTTTCTGGTTAAAGTAATTAATGCATCATTTGATTTAGGGATGTTTCCAAATATTCTTAAAATTGCTAAAGTAATTCCTATTTACAAGTCTGGAGACAAACAACTTATCAACAACTATCGCCCTATATCATTGTTATCCCCCTTTTCTAAAATATACGAAAAATTACTTTTTAATCGTTTTTACAAATTTCTAGATAAAAAATCGATTTTAATCCCAACACAATACGGATTTCGCCCTCACCACTCAACACAACATGCAATTTTAGACATTATCACAACTGCCTACCATAATATTAACAATAAAAATTTCACTGGGCTGGTAACACTTGATTTAACTAAAGCTTTCGATACGGTTTGTCACGAAAGACTGTTAATTAAACTCCATCACTATGGTTTTAGAGGAAAAGTTAATAAGCTGATTGGTTCCTATTTCTCGAATCGAAAACAATATGTTTGTCTAGGTGATATTAACTCCTCACAACAGCATATCGGGTTAGGAGTGCCTCAAGGTTCCACACTAGGACCACTTTTTTTTTCTACTTTATATAAACGATCTTCCTAATGCCACTAATAGTCTCCCTAGATTATTTGCAGATGACACATGTTTAATTCTTAGTCACTCATCAGTAGCCAAGTTGGAAAAAAACATAAATCAAGACCTAGCCAATGTATCCAGATGGGCCATAACCAATCAATTAACAATAAATCCGACCAAATCCCACTTGCTTATTGTTTCGCCATACCTAAACAAATCATCACCGAATGCCTTCATCACACTTGACTCATCTATTCTAAAAGTAGAGAAAAGCATAAAATACTTGGGTATAAATGTCGATAATCAGCTCCTTTTTGGAGATCATATCAAACAACTACGAACAATTGTTTCTCGTGCCGTTGGCATTATGACGAAGATAAGGCACTTTATTCCTTTACGAATACTAAAACAAATTTACTTCGCCTTCATTCATTCACATCTTACTTATGGCATTATGGTGTGGGGAGCCACATTTCCTTCTTACCTAACTCCACTAAAATCTCTGCAAAATAGAGCAATTAAATTACTTTCTGGAGTATCATCTAGGTTACAGAGCTCGCAACCCCTGTATAAAGAAAATAATATACTTAGTTTAAACAACTTATTAAGTCAAGAAACAGCTAAATTTATGTATAAATTCATTCACAAGCAACTTCCTGTACAATTCGATAACTATTTTGATTATGTCCATGCAATTCATAAAAGAAGTACGAGAACTTCACAAATGAAAAATCAACTTTACATTCCTAGATTCCGTACTAACAGATTACAAAGATCCATTAAGTATAGAGGAGTTAAAGTCTGGAACGATATACCTAACGAAATTAAAGATAACAAATGTAATTTTTCAGCTTTCAAAAGAATCAACAAAAAATACCTAATCTCACAAGTGATTTGATTTCTGCAAATAAAAGTATTGTTTTTTTTTGTTTTTTTTTCCAATTTTTCACTAGACAGCATGCAATCTGATAAGTAATTTTTGTAAAAAATTCATCCCGTTTATTTATACATAATTTTGAACTTAAAGCACGAGCTAATAGTTATTAAGCCATAACTATTGACCAACAAAAGTTAGGTGGCTGCTTGACTCGAAGACCGGCAGGTCACTTCGCAGCCCTCCTAGTCCACACGTATAAAAATATTAACCGATCCTCTCGTGAATTATTGTTTTAATATTGTGACAAAATAAACTATGATTGATTGATTGATTGATTGATTCTGAAAAAACAACAACATCATGTTAGTTTAAGACAAAAAAGCAAAAGCTGCTCAGCCAAAAGAACCACTGAACTGATACAATAGCTTCTGCTATGCTGCACAGAATAAAAAGTTTTGTTTCAAAAGCTAGACGCCGTGGGGCTAGGCCTACTGCTTTGGTGTATTCATTATAATGATGCTCTGAGATCAAGCATAGCTATGAAAAATCACTCTAGAATTTACAGACTTAGCAGTCTAGATTCAAATTAACTTGGCTAGCCTAGGGCTATCGCGAATCTAACTTTGCCAACAACCTACTCTTTGGACTGATAAATAGGCGCTAAACCATACAAATATACTATTTACATGATTTTCTAGCAAACTGCGATCATAAAACTCCGATCAGTGATTTAGTAGGTCATCTTACTACAGCCTGCGAGCAAGCGATGTTGCGCAACTGCTCGCGAAGGTTGCGACCGGTTGCAACCTTTCGCGAGCTGTCGATGACGTCAAATTTTGGTTGCTTCGCGTCGCTTCGCGATGCTTCGCGTCCAGTCTAAACGCACCTTTGTTTTGTGCGCAGTTTTTGTGACTATTTATTTTTGCAACGGTTTATTTTGCGCGCAGTTTTTTTGACTATTTATGTCGACTTTGACTACGTATTTTTGTATATTTAATTAAAATGACTATTTAATTAAATATGCAAAAAAATGCTCAAATTAAGGTACACAAACGGCGCTCCATAAAGAACACGGGCTAATCTATTAATTTTTGAATACAATGCATTCGTAAGTACACACTTTTTTTATTAGAACCAGTACACAGGGGCGTATTTAGGGGGGCATTGGGCCATGGCCCCCTCCTTTGGGTCGCCAGGACAGTATGATTAGCATAGAAAAGTATGCAAGATTGTGGCATAGCCCCCTCTTTGTAACTTGGGCAGAAGGTTTGAACACAGAAACGGTGGGCAAAGACCTTTTTTTGGCCAAAAACCGGACTAAATTTGAGTGAAGACCTTTTTTTGGTCCTCACCTAATTTTGGGCAGAAAAACGGATTTGGTTTTGGGCTGGAAAATTTTCATTCTGGTCTTCATTAATCTCAAATTTTCTGTCCCCCACCTTTCGAAAATCCTGCGTACGCTACTGCCAGTACATTTTGAGTTGAGGCTAGCTGTTTTTAGGTTTTTGCCATTTTTTAGCCGCATTTGTTCTTACATTTTGAGAACACTGATGTCAATTTCAGCGACCATGTTAGTAAAGCTGTTTAAATTCCCAATGCTCAGTCTGCTTGATTAAAAGCTTTTTTCGCTGTTTTTGCAAAGTCGTAAAAGTACAAAAGGGAAATAGAGAGCTTTTTCAGTTTGAACGACAGCCAAAAATTTCTCAGTTGCTCGCGCAATGCTCAACAGCACTCTATAATCTCACAATTGTTGCAATTTTGCTTGTTAAAGGCGGTGAATCATCCAGCCAATTCCGGTGGTTTACAGTTGCTAAAATTGAAGTATAATTTTTGATATGTTTTGTTTTGATTTTAGGACTCCAGTTGCAAAGATATTCAACAAATACAAAAAGATATCCCCCGAAAAAAGTTTTGGGAAACTCTGAGTTTTGTTCTTCCCGCCAAAACCACAGTAGGCCTAATAGTTTAGAGAACTGTGATAGGCCTAATAGTTTAGAGATAGATTATTTCTAAATAGTTTTTTGGCCTAACTATCTCTAAACTATTAGAGCTAATAGTTTAGAGATAGTTACGCCAAATAGTTTAATAAGATTACAGTAGGCCTAATAGTTTAGAGAACTGTGGTTTTGGCGGGAAGAACAAAACTGAGAGTTTCCAAAAACTTTTTTTAGGGGGATATCTATTTGTATTTGTTGAATATCTTTGCAAACGCAGCCCCTAAATCAAAAGAAAAACTATCAAAAACTATAGTTCAATTTTAGCTATTGTAAACCACTGGAATTGGCTGGATGATTCACCGCCTTTAATAATTTGTTTTGCTGCTTAGGCTGGCATTGTTCTTCATTTGTGCTTAAATTTTGAGCAAAAATGAGCATCAAGTTCTTGTAAAAAAAAAAAGAGTGTAATCAGCAAACTGTTTTCAACCACTTTTTTGTTGATTTGTTTAAACATCAGTGGCGTCGCTAAGGATGGTGACACCCGGGGCGGAATTTCATGGTGTCACCCTTTATAATGTATAGTAATCTGTAAAAGCTTATATTTGAAAGATATCGGTACTACTTCATTGCTGTAAATAGTGGTTGTATTTGACCAGCTCAAAAACTTCTCATTGCAGAATTCTAAAACTTGGAGTATGAGCAGCATACGTCTCGTAACAAACACGTAATCAAAAATCTGCAATGGAGAAAGGGACATTTCGGGGGTCTGGGGACAGAGACCCCAGCATTGAAAAAATTTCTATTGTTTTGCAAAAATAACTTAATTTTAAGCTTATTATGATAAAAATTAATGCTTTCAAAACATGGCGTAGAAATTGGAAGTGCAAAGCCATGATTAGATTCAAACGCACAGGCAGAAATGTACAATGGGGGGGGTGGGGTGTTTCAGGAATCTGGGGCACATCCCCTATTTGCCGAAGATTAGAGGTTGGGGAATAACGCCTCCAGCCATCACATACACGGGGGCCTGGGGGCGGAGCCCCCAGCGCTCAAAAATTTTGTATATTTTTGGCAAAAATAACTGCACTTTAGGTCTACATTTTGACAAAAATTAATCCTTTTAAAACGTGGCACAGAAATTAGCAATGTAGAACCATAATTAAACCGGATTGCATAAATGAGCAATGAATGGCTTTGTGGGACGTGGCTAATGGTAAAATTTCAGTTCTCTTATTTACAAGCTGTTAAATCGTAAAGTCTTATAGTTTAAGGAAACTCGCAAGGAGTGATCCATTTAGTCTATATTTAATAAAGATGTTTTGGGAAAGGGGAGAAGGGCTAATGAAACGATATTTAAGTCGAAGGGATTGGTAATCAACTATAAATAGCCAACTCCCTATTTCTGAGCTCAAGTCTTTTTTTGATAAATCCTATACCGGTATTCAGCATGTTTCAACAAGCAATCAAAATTCATTGCTTAGCTTTGGCACTTTTCAATGTTTTTACTCATTTGTAAGAAATCTTTTTGGCAAATTAGCACCCCCCCTCTAAATAAATGTTTTAAAAGATGCTTAAAATAATTCTTTTGCCCATTCTGGTGTTCTAAACGCTTCCAGTGATATTTACGTTACTGTGGTTTTGTTTTTTGTTTGGTATCATAAAATGGTGTCACCCCAAAATGATGACACCCGGGGCGGGCCGCCCCCCCTTAGCGACGCCACTGTTAAACATTATTTCAATAACCATGATTAACAACAAAACACTACTTTTAACCAAGCAAGAATGCATTTAGGTCACTTTGTACTCCTGCAAAATATTAGAACAGATGAGAATTTAAGAACAGCCATTGCCTCAATCCAACATTCATTGGTTCTTACAAAAAAAGTATGAGGTACGATTCTCACCTGATGTTATGCCTTGTTGCTTTAGGGTGACTGACGTAACTTAGCCTGTAGTTCGTTTTCAAATCAAGTGGAGAATCACGGTTGTAAATAAACTCTTCATTTTTTATGGGAAGTATGGCCGAAACAGTTGCTCTGGGAAGTTCTTGGTACACCTATATGTGCAAATCGACAAAAAAAAAAAAAAAACAAAAAAAAAAAAGAAAATTATTTAAAAACAGTTTTCAAGTTTAAAAACGTGCTAAAGAATTAATGTGAAACTTACCGAAACCTTGTTTTAGCATTGTTGTAAGAGCAGATAAAAAATGGTTCATTTTGCATTGAAATCTATTGTTCTCAAACAATAGATAGCTTACTGTAACACGCATACCACTGTAACTCTCAGCAACACAAGCAAACTCAATCATAATTTTTTGAAACCGGCCTGTAACAAACTGTAGGTCAGTAAGTGGTTGGCCGCAAACTTGAAGAGCTCGATGGGGTTTGGTCAGAATAGGTCAAAGATTAAATTCAGTTAAACGGATGTAAAATGCTGTAATTCACCGTAACGTTCTTAAGGGGAGGGGGACAGTAAATTTAAAGAACGTTTTGGCAAAAGTTGATAAGTCGCATTTCGCTGTTTCGAGAAAATCGCGTTTAAAGTTCCAAACTTTCATTTGACTTTTTTGTAAAGAGGAACATATTAAGCTATTTGTTGCCAAAAATGATGGAGAATTCAAATAATTTTTTCTCAGGTAAAATATTTTTAGTAAATATAACGCAAAAAATACGTTGTTTGAAAAACTCTTTTTTTGAAAAATATTTTTGAAAAAAAACTCATTTCTGGAAAAATTAGTTTTTTTTTTTTTTTGGCGAAATGCAACAACAATGGTGTGATACAAGAATAAATAAATTTAACGTAATAGTGCACTTCGCTACAGTTCCCTAGTCACTTCGTTGCGATATCTGTCGTCGTTGCGATATCTCCACGTACACCCTCTCAACGAGTTGTATGAAGCGATCAACGGCTACCCGTCAGCAGTGGCCGCTGATGTGGTGATGGGTGCCCAGCATTGGAAATGGCCGCTTTTCTCTCCCAGGTTCTCCGGCTCAATTGGGGTTCTGTGCCATAGCGTTTGCCCAGCACCATGCTTTCATCCACATGAAAGAGATGGGTCACTCCAACCATCCAACATCTCTGCGTCAGAAGAGGTTTACTGTGTAATCAATACGGTGAAACAGTGCACCCCGCTCATAAGCGTAGCCAAGGAAGCCGCCCCTACTTAAAATTCTATTAATGATAAAAATGGTAACAGCATTGCATATGTTGTCTTCAGTTGCAGTTTCTTTAGCATTTGCGCATGCAACATTAAATAACAATTATATTAGTATGGAAGCCTAGGGGCCCGCCCTCCCAATTCAAATTTATAGCAACCAATTTAAATGTATATGACCAGAGACAATTTAAGATTTTTGTCATAAAAGTTGCAACCCCAGACATTCATTTATTTTTTTATAAACTTAATGCAACAACATGATTAGTAACCATATATTATTCCAACTTTGAACGACCATTCAACTTTGTAAGTTTTTACACTACTAAATACATTCGGAAAAATTTGGTAGGGTAAATGCATATTGAACAAAAGACTTGCAGACGATAGCTGATTTAGAGGCAAGCCATTGTTTCACGCTTCCTCCTTTTTTGGCTGTGGTACAATGAAAAAAAAACAACATTCAAAACCCGTTAAAGTCCATGCAATTAGGGCAAATTTCATTTGCTTTTAGCCCAGCATGATAAATTTTTTGCAGCCTTGAAATCATCCAACTTAATGTAAAATCATTATTTAAAATAAGAGAAAAGCTGGCTATATTTTGTACCCAATAACGTTTAGAGGGGTCTCATTCTATTTTGTTCATTTCATAAAAACCTAAAAAAATCTGCTACACTCTATTACAATAGCTTGAGCCCCAAGGCTAATTTTATGCTTTTTTGCATTATTTACGTCGCTAAAGAACACGCTTTTTAATCGAAAATCAACGAAAATAGTCTCAAATAAAGTTAATGTATTTTTGTTAAAATATCTAAAAATTATGCTTGCTGTTTTGAACTGATAAAAAACAAATTTTTTTAATCAGAAATTTGAACAAATATAGCCCTAAAATTGAACCAATTTTTTTAAATGTCGTAAACATTTTTAAGCGCTGTCGGGGGTTTATCTGTTGCCAGGGCCAGTGGTGCAGCCAAGTCACCTACAGTAGAAAAATCACTTCAAAAATTTAACCCAAAAATGCAAGCGATTCAAAGTGCTTTGGACTTGCCTTGTAAGTAAAAGTTTGGGGTAAGGCGTCTGAAAGGGCTAGGTAATTTAATTTTTTCAAATAACATCCAAATCTTAGGAAATTAGATATTAATTTGCCATTTACATGAATGAGCTATCACTGATTTTGAATAAACTTAACATTGGATGTTTTATTGGTAACCGGTGCTTGAATAATATCATGTAGCCTATGCAGATGATATATGCTGTCTAGCCCCGAGCTTTACGGGCCTCCAAAAACTTCTTGATATTTGTTGTGAAAATGCAAATAGGCATGACATTACTTTTAACTGTACTAAAACTAAGACCATGATGGTTAAGACTAATCGTCTAAGCCTGTCTTTTGAGCCAAAGTTTTGCCTATGCGGTAACTCAATCGACTGTGTCAAAAAAATAAAGTATTTAGGTTTTGCATTGACCTCTGACTTAAAAGATAACGATGACATGAACAGGCAATTACGTTCTATTTATGGTTCTGACTATAAGTTACGTAGGACATTTTTTTGTTGCTCTAAAGCTGTAAAAAAACTGTTTATTTCGTACTTTGTGTCTTGCAGGCTCGGCGCCACGGGGGGGCATTTCGGGGCCGTGCCCCCCAAATCACTGCTTGTGCCCCCCCAAACGAGAATTGTGCCCTCCCAAGCGAGGATTGTGCCCCAAACAAAGCAACAGGCTTGGTGCCATTAGAGTGCAGTTCGAGGCCTGAGACCCTTAAAATACCCCAGAATTTGTGAGCAATAGAACCGATTTGTAGTAGTTTCTACATGGAAAAACTTTTTTTGATCTTCAGTCTCGAATTCGAGGGTACAAAGTTTTTGTGCCCCCCCAAAAATTGTTTATGCCCCCCCAGTCACGCTACTCTGGCGCCGGGCCTGGTGTCTTGTCTTTATAGGAGTACTGTTTGGTGTATGTATCGAAAATCGACATTTAATCTTTTAAGAGTAGGTTATAACAATGCTTACAGGATATTGTTTAATCTTCCTCGACGCACAAGTATGTCTACCACGTTGGTCCAAAATAATGTGCCTACTTTTGATGCTTTGATCAGAAAGCACACAGAAAATTTCATGCTTCGATGTGTCAACTCGTGCAACGTGTGGTTATCTGCGCTAGTAAGATCAAGTGACTTTAGGTCCGGTCCATACAATAATCATTTTGCGAACTTGCACCAGAATACCTAGCTTGGACCAAATACTGATAATGCAAGAACAAACGATTGGATTCTATCTTGCTTAAAGCTTTGTGTGTGTCTGGGTGTGATTAGTGTGTACTTGTGTTTATGCCTCTGTACTGCTGGACCGATCTTTTTTGAGTCCGTCAATAAATAAATTAATAAATAATTTCAAATGACTCTAAAAATGTGCAAATTGTGATCCAAATTGCATTAAAATAGCTATTTTTTTTCAAAAAATTACGGAACTCGCTTTGCGGCTGGCTCCCAGACCACCATAGACTCTGGCGGCTGGGGGTTTCATCCCAAGATTCCCGTCTGTGGTACGCTTGAGTAACACCAGTTTCGTCGCCACGCGGCTTCATTGAAACATGTTGGAAACAAAATATTTTGACTTTTGGTTCAAGTCTCTCTCAGCACCATCCTAATTGCGCACCTACTCAGGCCCAACTTTTGACTTTACAGCATTCTACGGTATTTTTTTCCCATAAAAAGTTCCTTCTTTTGAAAATTTCTGATGACGTCATTGCATGTGACTCGTGGTTTGCCCCCTACTACAATCAAAAACCCTGGCTACGCCTGTAACCACGCTGATCTGTTGCGAGCTATGAAAGAATAGAGCTAATATTTCAGCTGGTCTAAAACAGCAGACAAATCAATGCAGTTTTTAAAACATGTGCAATTATAGGCTTCTGTTAAATTATTTTGCGTTAACTCCGTTAATCAGCGCTGAGGTACGAACTACGATGGCACAAATGGCAATTAACGCCAGTGTTGCCCACTATAAAATCGTCATTGTTGCACTAAAGTCGAGAGTGCAACAAATCAACAAGGTGTTTGAAGCAGACTATCTCTGAAACCGCTGGATCAAGAAGAATGAAGTTAACGCAAGATTAACATACCCGTAGTATTGCACCAATAAAAAAAAGCTTGATCATCTATTTTGTCTGCTGTCCTTTTTTATTTCATATCTAACTTTTGAGCTGTTTAACTTACAGATGAATATTCAGAAGCGACGTTTTTCCATGCTTCAACGAGCTCTCCATCTCCCAACTGCAAACTTCGCTTTTGAGGGATATATCTCAAAGTAGGTTTGCTTAGCATCTTATCTTGAAATGCAGAAAGCAGTTCTTGAACAAAAAATATTGAAGGAATATCTTGGATTTTGCTGCGAGTTGTATCGCTTGTAACGTCACAATATCTTGCCACTCTAATTACTCAGTCACTTCCTTACAAAAATTAAAACTGTTGATTCAAACTTGAGTTTATCGCAACTTCAATTTTCATACATTCCACAGTTCTTTGACAACGCAAATTAAATTTAACACAATAAATGCACCTACTTAACAAATTACTACAAGCTAAACGTTCCTTGTTACTTATCTCATCCTGCTACGCCCAAAATTTGGTAAATGATAAATTATTACCTAACAATTCATTAAGCATCCTCAGTGCACTTTCCCATGAAAAGATTTGCTTTTCCTTCGCTAATGCGATTCCGAGTGGGAGTATCGAATAATGCCAAAAATAGACTTCTATCATTTTCAATCTGAACATTCAAAAGTATATTAAAACTGCAATATGACTATTAACTTTTGCGTTTTATCATAGAAGTTTTGCAATCAAAAATTTAGAACTATACTATGCAGTCAAAGTAATTAAGAACAAAATATCCTGTACGCATCATCGATGGTTAATAATTTTTTCGTACAGGCGAAAAAGTAGCAACACCGCTAACGTATCGTATGTTTAATCTTCATTATATTGTTGCACAGTAGGGCGGTTCAAAAATTTTTTTTTTCTTGAAAACACGCTATCACCCCCTAAAATCGTGAGGTTGGCTGAAAAAAACTCACAGAAAAAAATTCGGTTCGATTCCTCCAACATCCGCCACGGAAATCGAATTTTTGTTTTTTCTTTAAAATCCGGAAAAATCGGGGGATTCCCCTAATTTAAACAAGTAAATTTTCTAATTCTTGTGCTGTTTTAGACAATTTTCTCGAAATTTTTTAAAGGAAGGTTGTTACCAACGGTTGAGTTAGGTCACACTAATTGTTTAGTGTGACGTCTCAAGTTTAGGGGAAATTCCCCAAGCAATTCTTCACATTTAGAGCATTTTTTACAAAAAATCTGCATTTACCGAACTAAACTCGATTTTTGGTTTTGAAAACATTGTATTTCTTCAATAATTGATAAAAAAAAAGGGGTTTGTTCAGTAGTTTCATATTGCATGTGTTAGTTAATTCAACGTCTTTTCGCAATATGAACAGCAATACAATAAAACAAAGCAGATTTTCAGCAACTTAGAGTTTTCTTTCTACAATCTGTATACTTCTGCCTTATGCTTTCGACGCAATGCATCAAGATCATGTTTCGTTGTTCCTTGTCGGTAGTTTGAACGTCTTTATAGTCTTCAAGTATTTTGATGCCCCTTTCAGCTGTGTCAGTTGTCGCTTTTATGTTAAATACTAATCGTTCAAGCCTTTGGTATGATTCAGACTTGCACCATTGGCTTTGAGTCCGACGCAGAAACTGGACATCATCGATGGTGAATCGAAACCGCTGGAACAAAAGCACAGAACGTCTTCCCGCCAAATCTGAAATCCGTGTTGTCTCTATGATGAGGGGCAATACTGGTTTTTGTGGTGCGAGCACTGTGAGTTGATTTTCTCGATAGAGTTGGAACATCTTACGAGCTAAAACTTCTTTTTCTTCACATGCAAGTAGCTTAGAGCACAGAGCAAATGGTATCAGTTCTTCGGTCAAATACCATAAATGGCGTGACGGGGCTTTAGCAGCGTTGTGTGCAATATTGCCAAGTTTTGAAGAACTCTGATATTTCAACATTGTTTTGTAAAACATAAGATCATTGTATGCTGCCTCTGATGCTAAAGGAGACTGAAACCAAAAAGACGAATAAAATATAGCAACAAAGTCTCCAAAACTTTGCAGTTTTTCAAGATCAGTTTCTTCAACTTAGAGTTGTCCTTGAAGCAATAACATTTTTAGAGAGTAAATACAAGAGGACATCCATCTTGCTCGGTGTTGAGCTCCAGGGCGACGAAAAGAAAAATTTGAAAAATCGTTTTCAAATTTTTGTTTTTGTCGAACAATTCTAAGATGAAGAAACTGATCTTGAAAAACTGCAAAGTTTTGCAGACTTTGTTGCCGTATTTTATTCGTCTTTTTGGTTTCAGTCTCCTTTAGCATCAGAGGCAGCATACAATGATCTTATGTTTTACAAAACAATGTTGAAATATCAGAGTTCTTCAAAACTTGGCAATATTGCACACAACGCTGCTAAAGCCCCGTCACGCCATTTATGGTATTTGACCGAAGAACTGATACCATTTGCTCTGTGCTCTAAGCTACTTGCATGTGAAGAAAAAGAAGTTTTAGCTCGCAAGATGTTCCAACTCTATCGAGAAAATCAACTCACAGTGCTCGCACCACAAAAACCAGTATTGCCCCTCATCATAGAGACAACACGGATTTCAGATTTGGCGGGAAGACGTTCTGTGCTTTTGTTCCAGCGGTTTCGATTCACCATCGATGATGTCCAGTTTCTGCGTCGGACTCAAAGCCAATGGTGCAAGTCTGATTCATACCAAAGGCTTGAACGATTAGTATTTAACATAAAAGTGACAACTGACACAGCTGAAAGGGGCATCAAAATACTTGAAGACTATAAAGACGTTCAAACTACCGACAAGGAACAACGAAACATGATCTTGATGCATTGCGTCGAAAGCATAAGGCAGAAGTATACAGATTGTAGAAAGAAAACTCTAAGTTGCTGAAAATCTGCTTTGTTTTATTGTATTGCTGTTCATATTGCGAAAAGACGTTGAATTAACTAACACATGCAATATGAAACTACTGAACAAACCCCTTTTTTTTTATCAATTATTGAAGAAATACAATGTTTTCAAAACCAAAAATCGAGTTTAGTTCGGTAAATGCAGATTTTTTGTAAAAAATGCTCTATGTGAAGAATTGCTTGGGGAATTTCCCCTAAACTTGATGACGTAACACCAAACTATTAGGGTGACCTAACTCAACCGTTGGTAACAACCTTCCTTTAAAAAATTTCGAGAAAATTGTCTAAAACAGCACAAGAATTAGAAAATTTACTTGTTTAAATTAGGGGAATCCCCCGATTTTTCCGGATTTTAAAGAAAAAACAAAAATTCGATTTCCGTGGCGGATGTTGGAGGAATCGAACCGAATTTTTTTCTGTGAGTTTTTTTCAGCCAACCTCACGATTTTAGGGGGTGATAGCGTGTTTTCAAGAAAAAAAAAATTTTTGAACCGCCCTATTGCACAGGGTCGACACGAAACATTTTTTCCCTTTTCTCCACAGTGCTTTATTTGGAATTAAAATTATGTTGCCCACCAGGCGGCTCGTAAAGAGGCGATCTACGGGTGTCCATCAGAAATGGCCGCCAGAATGATGACGGGATGCCCATTCTTCGAGTGGTGGGCAAATAGTCACTTTTAGCTCTCGTTCTCCAGCCCAGCTGGAGTTCTTTGGTGGTGCATTATCAATTACACCATGCTCCCACCCAACGAATAGGGCCGGGTAGCTCCAGCTAACCAGCCATGTTATAGTATATTTTCCTCTGTTTTTGTTCCTTTCCGAAACACACGTTTGACAAAGTGGATGCTCAGGCCTACATACGGGTAATTGCTCGAACCACAACTTCCATAAAAATCGCTACTACACTTTTATTTACGACAAAAAATAACGCTAACATAATCGTACTCGATTCAAAAGAGCTGACCACAGTGTAACCAGGTGGCCAGACGACATCATGCGCAAATAGAGCGAACTGTTCTTCGTTTTTCAAGTGACCAAAAACGTTTTTCTCCAAAAATTTAAAAAACGAGAAATTATATTGATTTGAAATGACTATAAACACACACTCTTTTTTACACTAGCTTTGTCATGCATCAAGATTTATCGCTATTATAAACTAAAAAATGGGAAAAAATTCTTCCAGATAAAAGAAATACCGGATCTGAGTCTTAGTTCTACTGTATCATACAAAGCAATTATAAAAGAGATGCTTCAAAATTTCTTCAACTTCGCGTGTGTGACGGGAAGCAACAGCAACATTGCAGCAAGGTGCAGCTGCAGGCCAGCAAGAATTACGTCAACAATCCAGTAAAGGGTAGACACAAAAAATCTGGAGTTTTTTCTTGCTACAAATTCATTCGCAATACTTCCCAACTCCCAGCTAATATTGAAAATCATACGAATTTTGAAATCACGACGCCTGTGGGAGAAAAATTTCGTTCAAACCGCAACAAAGTCACCATCTTACAAGTGGTATTATATTGCAAGTCACTTTTACCAAAAGCCTATCATTTAGATTGTAGACCATCAAAAATGCTAAAAAATTTGGTCAAAAAACAGGCTAGATGATATTGTTCGCAGGTAAATAACTTTTCTAAAATGATGACATCTTCAGTTTTCTTTATTGATACTGCATTTGGAGAGCAATTTAGTCACGTTGGTTTAAGAATCAAATTTCTGAATTGGTTTAATTTGGTGAAAAATGCAAAGTACACGACGCAAACAAGAAACATAAGAGACACGAAGTTGCAAGCGGTCAGCAAAGTCAGGTAAACGTCATTTCCAAATGACGCGTTAAATAAAACAAGCAAACGTAACCGTTTTACTCAGTAGGGGTTACTACGTGATACATCATAACTGATACGATAACTTAAACTCTCTAAAAGCAAAACTACGACATCGTGACTTCTCATCAAAGCTGCATACTACAACCCTTAGACCGTATCATAAAGAGCTTTGTAGTACTGTATTTACGATGCCGTATGTTTTTTTAAGACTTAAGATCTCGTAACACTTACACTGTGTTGTAAAATGACCCCGAAAAGGAAACAATATCCTAAGCTCTCATGGGTCACGAAACACTCTCATTTCTCAATTGTGCGGGGCCGCCATCCCGCAGGTAAGGAAATACAAAGCTATAGAGAACTGCTAATTCAACGAAGGGGTGGCGGCCTGCAACGTGGGGGTGCGGATCTTCAAAGTTTCTCCCTCTGTTATTTCTTTGAAGGTCGCATCATACCACCTCGCGTGACATCATCCTGAATTCCTGGCACTGGGTTATAGGAACCTCCCTAAAAATGGTTTTGGATGACTTTGTGGTTGACCAAACAAACTAAAACGTGTTACTGTTGTTGGAAATACACTTCAAATTCAATTTCGCGTCCACTGTGCAATCAATTTGCTAAAACAATGCGTAATTCTGTGTGTCATGAAAAATATCCATCAGGTAGATCTCAGATGTAGTTTTAGCTTCACTTATTTTTAGATAAAGAATTGGTTGGATAAAGTTCAGGGAATACAGCGAAATACTTCAAGCCAGAAGGTTTTCATTGAAGATGAAAGGAAAGGTTTACAAAAGTTGTTTAAGATCAGCTATGTTGCACGGAAGTGAAGCATGGTGCTTGAGAGAAAAAGAGATGGCAATTTTGACAAGAACAGAAAGAGCTATGATTCGATCGATGTGTGGTGTAAAGCTGTAAGATCAAAGAAACAGCGAGGAGATGTTGGGCGTAAAAAAGTCTCTAGATAGGATGGTTAAAGCAAGTAGTATGCGGTGGTACGGTCATGTTTTGAGGAAAGAAGATGAAAATGTGATAGTGAAGGCTTTAAAATTTGAAGTTAGCGGTACTAGAGGAAGAGAAAGACCAAAACAAACGTGGAAAAAGCAAGTAGAGAATGAGATGAAGAAAAATGGACTGGTGAAAGAGGATGCATGTAATCAAACAAAATGGCGAGGCGTGGTAAAGACAATAATCATACGAAATCCGGCCAACTCCGTGGACGGGAACTATACCGGATCCAACATGAAATGATGATGATGAAAATTATTTGCAAGAGTTGATCAAAACTGTTTCTTATTGAGTAACTGGGTGGAAATGGTGGGTATGAGTTCAATTTCAACGTAAAGAAGTTGACGTATTTAAGCTGTATTGAAACTTTCACGAAAAGCAAAAAACCCAACTCAACATTGGTATCTACATCAAACCCACAATGCACTTGTTGCATTAACCTGAAAAATGTAACGAGTCGATGAGATCAATCACATGCTATTGTACTTGGGAAAAATAAACTTCGTTTGTTCAGCACTGTGGTTTGATTTGTTCGGTAAAATTGACCCTAAACCTCCCATTAAGAAAGAAACAAACAACCAAACACCAAGCAGAATAATCAGAGACTATTTTTCACAAACAGCAATACATAAATCAAAAATTAACTATTTTAATAAGATGACATGACGAATGCAAATACATGTGACACTGTGTAATGCGTTAGTGGTCAAGCAAATCTTTTTGTTGTGTAAGAAAAAATAAATCAAAACTGTCCTAAATATAATCGCCATGTAACTGTGTTCATTTCAAACAAAGTAGGGTCCAGCAGAATTGAAGCAGGATAGAAAAAGAAAGGCTGAGAACTTACCTGTCCCCCTGATCTGGGAGCGAGCATTTCAGCCGAGGTAGCATTAGCGGCTGATCCACGGTGGAGTCGGGCGCTCACCCGGCGTTCTCGTTCCGATCTTGACAGCGGTCGAGCAGCATCTGAAAATTGAATATCATGGTTGGCAGCGTTTTGAGTCTTGCTAATGTAAGACGGGTTGCGGTTCGAATTCCAACTACAACACTATTGATGTTTGTTTCAAAAGCATTTGAAACGGAGGGAAATTGTAACGTCATCTTAATTACCAAGCTGCCTTGGCCAAGAGACAGCGAAGGGATCTTTAGGTCTTCGAGCCAAGACAGTCACCCGTGCGCCACAAACGTTGGAGGCTTTACACTATCAATTTTATGTATTAGGGGCTTCACTGTCAACTTTTAAAAGCAGGAAGCTCTGAATAGCAATTTTCAGTCTTTGATTTGACCCAACCAGGAATCGAAACTGAGTCTAACGTTTCAGTGGCAGACGCTCCATCCACTCCACCACTGATTGGTTTAAACGCTTCAAAAAACGTCTAGTGGCGATGATATGATGCAGTAAACTGGAATATTTAGACAGGTCCCAGTCTCTGCTCGCAAGAGTGTGATGTAAAGCAGATGAGTGATAAACCAGGCACGTAGCCAGAAATCTGCAACGGGGAAGGGGCTTTTTGGGAGGTCTGTAGGCTTCACCTCCAGCCGCCGGAGTTTGGAGGTAACGCCCTCAGCCACAGAAGGCAAGGGTCTGGGGCGGAGCCCTTGCGGTCTAAGATTTTGTATTTTTTTTTAAATACTTAATTTTAGGCATATTTTGGTTGAAATTTATCCTTTTGAAATGTGGCATAAAAATTAGCGCTGCCTGCGAAAACATAATTAAACTGGCTGCGCAAATGGGCTATGTGGGGCTGAGCGGTGAGTAACTTAATTGTAAAGTTCATCCCTTTCATTACAAACCGGTAAATCACTAAATCCAAAATTCGAAAAAACTCAGAAGTATTAACTTTATTCGTTTGGATTGTATAGAGAAAAATAATTTATTTTGAGGTAGCCAATGGAACCAGATTTTGAGAGATGCGATTGATAATTAACTAAATTAAATACCAACCACCCAACCTCATAATGTTTTTTTGATGAAGCAAGCCTACGCCGTGTGTGGTAGACAGGTGGGCCGGTGGCAGCTTAACTCGAAGACCGAAAGGTCCCTTCGCTGTCTCCTGGCCAAGGCAACTTGGTGAACAAAATGTTACTACAATTACTACGTTAAGCATTTTGCGTCAAGAGATTAAATTTGATTATCTTTAGCCATTTTCGATGTTTTTACTGATTTGCAACCTGTATTTTTGCCAAATATTACCCCCCCTCTAAATAACTGCAAGTACCTTTAAACCACTTTGAAGTACACGTCACAACAAAAGACTGTTAATAGTCTACGAGCTGGGAGCTGTAATGTGTCGTTACGTTCCGACTCTCACAGGGCTACTTTTTAAAAATAGATTTAAGAAATATACAGTCACACCAACCTCCAACAAAACGTTCTCCACTTGAAACCCTACAGTATTTTTGTAATGCCATCTTGAGTATGGCCAAACGGATGAATATACCTACGGAAAATTACTGCGCAGACGTGCACTATACCGTGACGCATTCAATCGGAACTCGACTTTATCGCGCAACTTGGCCTCTTCCCTCTTCAGCTATTTCCGTCTACTAAGTTTCGAGCAGGACCAGCTCATTATCTAGTAGTGCAGTTAGAGAATGAAGTGAACAAGGGTGTAATCGGGCGAAAAAGATCGAAAGTGAGTGCACATGCAACGGTTATTAGACTGGCAGCCCAGAAGGTTTATTTACCCCAAAGACGGCGGAAGGTTTGATGCGCCTAAAATACACGACTCTACTCACCTTTTAAGAAAATGTTTTACTGGCAAGTCAAAAGTTCGGCTAAGACCCCCCAAATCCACAATTTATGGGGGGTCAAAATGGCCTTTGTTTACCCCAAAGACGGCATGGATAAAAATTGCTTAAAATCGTTCTCTGGGGTCCACTGAACAATGAAATGGCGAAGACAGTAACTTTAGGTTCGGCTAACCCCCTGACAGCAACGAATTTAGGGGGGAGGCTCAAAAATTGCCTTTATTTACCTGGAAGACGGCAAGGATAAAAATTGCTCAAAAACGTCCGTTGGAGTCCACTGAACGCAAAAATGACGAAGACAGTAACTTTAGGTTCGGATAACCCCTTGACAGTAACGAATTTAGGGGGGGGCACAAAAACTGACCTTTTTACCTGGAAGACGGCAAGGGTAAAAATTGTTAAAAAACATTCTTGCAGTACGCTGAACACATAATTAAAACAGTTACTTTCGGTTTGGCTAGCTCCCTGACAGTGACTAATTTAGAGGGAAGCTCGAAAAATTGCTCTTATTTATTTGAAGACGGCAGGGGTAAAAACTGCCCAAAAACGTTTCTCGGGAGTCCACTGAAAACAAAAACAATGGCAATAAACTTTGGTATCCTCAAACTGATTTCTTACTCTTACTGCAAAAGTCATTGCACCACTAAATACGGCTTTACAGTATTGTTTTTGAAAAAAATCATTTTAAGTTGATGGCGTTATCAATCATTAAGTAACGGGATGGTCGATTTGGGCAAAAATGACGTCATGTTGCAGTGACGTTGTCTTTACAAGCGATCTAGATTTTGCGTATCAGCTCGTCTTTTCAATGTGAGTCATATGTTAGAAAATTGTTGATAGTCAATCTTCTGAAACAGTGCTCGATGATGTACAAAGTAAAATCAGAACAAAATACAACTATAAAAATCACAGTAAAAGTTTACTAAAAAAATTACAAAAATTTACCGAATAATTTTCTCTATATTACTTTAAATAACGAAGTATATAGGCTTTGTTAACGAAGTATATAGGCTTCGTTATTTAAAGTGATAAATAGAAAATTATTCAGTAACTTTTTATGGGCCATATCACACGACAAAAACTGCTTTGAATTATAGCACAGGCTCAAAACAACCCAGAGCATTTCAAAAAAAATCTAAATTCTGTGATAAGTTAATAAGTCTGCGTATTACCAATATTCAAAATGCTCTTTTCGTTATTAAGTCTTTCGTTAAGTGCTTTGAGTCCTACGTTCTCTGAGTCTTTTGCTAACGCGTATTATGCGACTTTTATCAACTTCATTAATTTCAGAGTTCATCGTAATAAGTGCCCTGTTGCAAAAATTTTAATAAAATTTTTTCTGCTTGCAAATAATTTTGGAACAGGTAAACGCATAAAGCTTGGTTGGAATGAAAGCATTATTCCGAAATGTCACATCATAAAACCCATGGCATTTTTAAAAGACTGAAGTAAATTCACTGAGGCTAGGTAAACTTAGAGCAAACGTATTTGATTAGATCGGTGTTGACTTTATCCTCCTTCACCCAGCCGTGCCAAAGATATTTTACTTTAAACATGACCAATGGCATCTCTGGTCATTATTTTTATTGGCAGCCCTAGCTGACGATGATAACATCTGCAACGCCATTTTAGTTCTATCCTACGGCAACGCCACAGTTAGACTAAACCACAAAAGCCTTTTAACCTATACAGAGGTTAATATATGCCTCTGTGGGCTAGGCTACTGCATTAAAACGTCAGGGTTACCAATAAAATTTTAATTAGGAAGGTTCCTACGTAGGGTTTGAAGTAAAGCATCCCTGAAACGGCTGGCTCAAGAAGGATGGAGTCAATTACGCCAAATCTAATCTAATACGATTACCCCAACTTTAGATACCCCATTGATTTTGCCTTCAGTCCTCTTTCATCATAAAAAGGCGCACGATAGCGTCTAAACTGGAGGCAGATGCAGAAACGTAGCTAATGAACAAATTTGACAGGATTTTTGCAATCGCGCACATTGAAAATGCTTTAAAACTTTGAGACTATTATTCACATGATGTACTCAGCAGCGTACGCAGGATTTTGAAAAGGGGGGGCCAGAAACTTCAAAAAACTTGAAAGGAACATAGATCAGAATTTGAAATTGTCACACTCAAATTTCGTCCCATTTTTCGCCCAAAATCAGGTGAAGAGCAAAAAAAAAAAAAAGGTCTTCACTCAAATTTCGTCCCACTTTTCGCCCAAAATCAGGTGATTTCGAGCCCAAAGCCTGATGCCCAACTTGTAAAAGGGGGGTGCCATGCCTCAATTTTGCTCACTTTTCTATGCAATTTTGCAATCCTGGCGACCCAAAAGGGTGGGCCATGGCCCAATGGCCCCCCCTAAATACGCGCCTGGATGTACTGCACAAAAAACTAAGGCTTGTTGAATTTAAGTTGCAGCAAGATCACACTATTCTAGCATTGAAAACACGGATTTCGTTTAAAACCACGTTCTACTCTGGCAATATTTTAAAATTCTTCATTATTTTTAGTTTGAACTTCTCAATAGACACTATTAGGGATTAATAGCGTTTATTTTGGGTGTTATGAGGACACTAAGGACAATGAGGTGGTCTCTATCAAATAGATCAACGAAATTACCACATTAAATGATGACGTTAATAACGACAGCAACTTAATTTTCAATATTTGGTAGGCCTCTATGTAAGAATTAGTCGTTCAATTTAGGCCCATTCTACTACATTAGGCGTAAACTCGTGCGCGTAAGAGTGTGTTCTTAGTTAATTTTAACCGACTGTTGTCTGTATGAAATAAACTAAAATACGCTTATTCGCTCACGATTTTACACCCAGCGTAGACCGGGACCAACAGTTCATCAGGTTCTTGGAAGGCAATATAAGGCGTTTTTCCATAAGTGCGAAAAGGTTTGGAATATACCATAGTTATTGACTACTGTATAATCCAACATTTTAAGATAAAGCTTATGTTTTTGCTTTGACAAATGCTGGATAAAAGGGCATATAGAACACAGGTTACATTTGGCTCTTCTGGTATTTTAAGACACGAATCTTCCAAAAATTGTTTTGGTGCCTTACTCTTCTAACATCTCCGTTTGATTAATTTTTATTTTTTATTTGGGATCGGTATTTTGGTCTTGCTACTGCAGCGGTGCACCTTCTGTTGAACTAAAATAACCTCACTGTTTCTTGCTTTTCTTTTTTTGTAGGATAGAGCATTCATTTGCAAATGGTTTGAAATTTTGTTCTCTCCCTTTCCTTACCCACATTCCATTATTCAATCATTGCTTTTTGGCAACGAATACTACGTCCGGTAGTTGCTCTTTGAAAATTTAGTCTACGAGATTGTCCTTTGCTCATGTTGCCAGTGTCCACAAAACTAGGCCCGATTGACGACTTTGCCAACTCTGGCTCCAAATTCTGAACTCATTTCTATCTCTATAATGGTTTTGTCACATTTTCAAACACCCCGCATAATCCTTTACATAAGCTCGTTCCAACTTACTGTATAACGTTTGTCTTGTCTCACACCATAACCCCGATGTGAAAGAAATATTTTATAGCAGAGGTCAGTTACCCATTTTGTGCCATGGGCCAGTTTCAAATAAAAAAAAAATTTGTGGAGCTATCCTCAACAAGATACAATATGGTGCCATTTAGCCAATTCGCAGGAATTTGTAGCCATTTAAAGAACCGGTTACAGATATAATTCCAGCAAAACTTGAGTAGCCCCACTGGATTTACAGAATTACGATCATCCATCTTGACTTAAAAAAGTGAAACAGGATTTTCTCTAAAAAAAGCTTTTTCTTTTGTGTTTGACAACTCAATGTTCGTTTGTATCTTTTAAACAAAACTTGATCCTTTTTTTATAACTTTTACATGTTCCAGGTTGCAGATCAATGTAAAATAATACTCAGAATAAAGATTCGCGACCCGGAAGCAAATTCCTCAAGGACGTGTTTACTAACAATTGCTGATGTATGAAAAATTTGTCAAATAGATATGCATGATAGTTGCGAGCTGTGATACCGTACTATCTGACACTTTTCCGCCGTTTTATGCCAACCTATCTCTCCTATTAGTAGGCCTCTGTTTCTGGATTAGAACTAGGTTCTGTTGCATTAGTAATGTAATCCAATATGTTAATTGATATTTTCAAGAACACGCATGTTGGACTTACGAATTGACTACTCAAGCAAGCATCCTGCTGTTTGTGCTAATAATAACAATTAAATGTTTTCAAACATCTCTGCTTCTTCCAAAAGAACTGCAAATTTACGATCTTTGAATTTATTTGAGCTGATAAATCTAAGATTTGTCATCATTAAAATTCTCTGCTCTGAGCGATTCGTGCAATGTTTAATCGAAATCGTAAACTAGCCAGCGAGTATTTTGAATGCTGGTAATATGTAAATTTATCACATTTTTTGAGATTCTAGATTTTTTTGAAATACTATACTCGAATTAGTTGCTTCGAGACTGTGATAGAAATTTACCGCAGTTTTGGTGGTGCGATACAAGACGTAAAAAATTTACTTAATTTTATTTTTTAAGTAGCACAATTAACTGTGCGGGGCCGGTGCGTCTTGAAATTACTGCAATTGTAATTACATTTTGTTCACCAACTTGCCTTGGCCAGGAGACAGCAAAGGGACCTTTTGGTCTTGTAGTCAAGCTGCCACTTGCCCACCAGTCTACCACACGCGATGAAAGCTTCACACTACCCTTTCAATACTGAAAGTCAAGCAAAGAAGCTGTGAGTAACAATTTTCATAGTCTTTGGTTTGACCGCGATCGGCAATTGAACCCAAGTTTACCGTTTGAGTAACAGACGCTCTATCCACTCTAACACTGATCGGCTCAATGACGTAATCTATACTGCAAAACAGTTTTGTGAGCAATCTTTGAAGTTGTACGATTTTTGTAAAAACGAGTTAACTGCTCACATGTAATGTCATTGAAAACGACGGCATTTTTGCCCAAATCGACCATCCCGTTACTTAATGATTGATAACGCCATCAACTTAAAATGATTTTTTTCAAAAACAATACTGTAAAGCCGTATTTAGTGGTGCAATGACTTTTGCAGTAAGAGTAAGAAATCAGTTTGAGGATACCAAAGTTTATTGCCATTGTTTTTGTTTTCAGTGGACTCCCGAGAAACGTTTTTGGGCAGTTTTTACCCCTGCCGTCTTCAAATAAATAAGAGCAATTTTTCGAGCTTCCCTCTAAATTAGTCACTGTCAGGGAGCTAGCCAAACCGAAAGTAACTGTTTTAATTATGTGTTCAGCGTACTGCAAGAATGTTTTTTAACAATTTTTACCCTTGCCGTCTTCCAGGTAAAAAGGTCAGTTTTTGTGCCCCCCCCTAAATTCGTTACTGTCAAGGGGTTATCCGAACCTAAAGTTACTGTCTTCGCCATTTTTGCGTTCAGTGGACTCCAACGGACGTTTTTGAGCAATTTTTATCCTTGCCGTCTTCCAGGTAAATAAAGGCAATTTTTGAGCCTCCCCCCTAAATTCGTTACTGTCAAGGGGTTAGCCGAACCTAAAGTTACTGTCTTCGCCATTTTTGCGTTCAGTGGACTCCAACGGACGTTTTTGAGCAATTTTTATCCTTGCCGTCTTCCAGGTAAATAAAGGCAATTTTTGAGCCTCCCCCCTAAATTCGTTACTGTCAAGGGGTTAGCCGAACCTAAAGTTACTGTCTTTGCCATTTTTGTGTTCAGTGGACTCCAACGGACGTTTTTGAGCAATTTTTATCCATGCCGTCTTCGGGGTAAGTAAAGGCAATTTTTGACCCCCCTAAATTCGTTGCTGTCGGGGGGTTAGCCGAACCTAAAGTTACTGTCTTCGCCATTTCATTGTTCAGTGGACCCCAGAGAACGATTTTAAGCAATTTTTATCCATGCCGTCTTTGGGGTAAATAAAGGCCATTTTGACCCCCCATAAATTGTGGATTTGGGGGGTCTTAGCCGAACTTTTGACTTGCCAGTAAAACATTTTCTTAAAAGGTGAGTAGAGACGTGTATTTTAGGCGCATCAAACCTTCCGCCGTCTTTGGGGTAAATAAACCTTCTGGGCTGCCGGTCTATATCTGATCATAAAATGTACTACAATGCTCTGATATGAAGTTGAGGTGTTACGCGTAGTTTCAGAGTGAAATTATGGTATTTACACTCGGCCATACCATAACTAGATGGGAGTTTGCCAGCAAACCCAGTGAACGACCGACGCATAGCTAATGCTGTGACGCTCAAAAGTACTTTTTGTCTCCCATAAAATCAGCAATTATTCAAAAATATCTGATTATGGAACCTCGAGAAAAATGGAGTCAAAATATTTGTCTGTTAAATATCCACTGATATCATAAAACACTGGCATCCTAGCTTGAGCCGTTCAAAAATTGATTTTTGGGGGGTCCCTGGGGGTGGCACCCCCAAACTATGTCAAAATATTTGTCTGTTAAATATCTCCTAATATCATAAAACACTGGCACTCTAAGTTGAGCCGTTCAAAAAATTGATTTTTGGGGGGTCCATTTGGGGAGGTCCCTGGGGGGGTGGCATCCCCAAACTATGTTAAAATATTTTGTCTGTTAAATATCTACTGATATCATAAAACACTGGCACTCTAAGTCAAGCCGTTCAAAAAATTGATTTTTGGGGGGTCTATTTGGGGAGTCTCCGAGGGGGTGGCACCCCCAAACTATGCCAAAATATTTGACTGTTAAATATCTACTGATATCATAAAACACTGGCACCCTAGCTTGAGCCGTTCAAAAAATTGATTTTTGGGGGGTCCATTTGGGGAGGTCCCTGGGGGGGTGGCACCCCCAAACTATGTCAAAATATTTGTCTGTTAAATATCTACTGATATCAAAAGAAAGTAGAACTCTAGCTTGAGCCGTTCAAAAAATGGATTTTTGGGGCCCCATTTTGGGGGGGTTTCCGGTGGAGTTGCCCCAAAAAATTTCGAGAGAAAAAATTGCGTTTGCAGCTCAACAACTTTACACAAAAATTAGATTTCGATGTGTTGTGGTTTAGGAGAAGAAAAGCGTACAAAATTTAGTAAGAAAAAAAAGGTAAAAAAAAGAAATAAACCTCATTGCGGCCAAAAGTGGGTTGGTTGGGATGAAAGGGTATCTTGAGACATATAACCCAATGAAATATTTTTTGCCGTACTTAAGCCGTTTTTGACTGAGACCGCTTTTTACGCCAAACTTGCGAGGCGGTTTTCGGGTTCTAAAACCGAAGTCAAGTGACTTATTGCCTCGAAATTGTGTACAAACATACGAGGTCTGTCCAAAAAGTAATGAGACTGATTTCATAACTCTTCACATGATAATGCTGCAGGGAAATCCTTTTGTGTACACACCTTTCAGACACTCACAGAAGTTCAGTTCACGCAGCAAAAGTCTTCCTTTGTCATTAAACAAATGAAATCAATTTTTGCAAACCCACTTCGTCATGCACGTCACAGAAATTGATCCTTTTTTCATTTTTTGCAGATATTAAAATTTAATGTTTTCGTAGGCATTTTGTTTTAGTAAAAAATGAGTAATTTCAAATTTGAGCAACGTTGCGCGATTAAATTTTATTTCAAACTTGGAATGAATGCTACAGAAACGTGCGGAAAACTTAAAGAAGCTTACGAAGAAGACGCTTTGTCACGAGCCCAAATTTTCAGAGGGTCGAGATTTGGTTGAAGATGAGCCTCGAACGGGTAGACTAACAACATCAAAAACTGATGTAAATGTAGAACGAGTCAAAAGTCTTGTCCGGTCTGACCGGCGCTTAACCATCAGACTAATAGCAGAACAACTGAACTTGAACAAATCAACTGTTCACGATGTTTTGAAAAACAACTAGCAAATGAGAAAGGTTTCTGCAAAGCTGGTCCCCAATAATTTAACTGTTCAGCAAAAAGACAACAGAAAAGATATTTGCACTGATTTTATTGAACGCATTGAACAAGATCCAAATTTTCTGAAAAGCATTATCACAGGTGATGAATCTTGGATTTTTGAGTACGATCCGGAAACAAAAAGGCAAAGTTTGGAGTGGCACACAGCAAATCCGCCAAGGCCAAAAAAAGCAAGAATGAGCAAATCAAAAATCAAGTGCATGCTCATTTGCTTTATGGACAGTACAGGAATCATCCACAAAGAATTTGTTCCTCCAGGGCAAACGGTAAATCAGCATTTTTATCGTGAGGTTCTTGAAAGACTCAGGAAACGTGTTGCTCGTGTGAGGCCAGACATCAAAGAAAAATGGATGCTGCACCACGACAATGCACCTTGTCAATCACAGAATTTTTGGCAAAGAGGTCCATTCCTGTAGTCCCATAGCCTCCATACTCACCGGATCTCAGTCCGTGTGACTTCTTCCTTTTTCCAAGGTTGAAGAAATGTTTGAAAGGACGTCATTTCGTCACACTGCAGAATATCCAAACAACTGCAACCGACCTCCTAAAGAGCATTCCAGCTTCAGAGTTCCAGCACTGTTATGAAGAGTGGGAGAAACGTTTCCGACGCTGTGTGGCTTCCCAAGGAAATTACTTTGAAGGAGATAAGCTTGACGTGTGATTTAATTGTGAATAAAAGTGCGTGTAAAAAAAGTCTCATTACTTTTTGGACAGACCTCGTACAGTACATTAATATCAAACTGCTGTCAAAATTTCATGTACTTAGACCCAACCGTTATCAAGTTATAAGCAAAAGTCTGAAATTTCGCACTCGTTAGTTGGAAAATGGCCGAGTAAAAACAGAGGAACACGCGACGCGAGCGTCGGTCGTTCCAATTAGCTCCTACAGTGTAACTACTGGTGTAAGGTAAAAATACTAAGAATACTGTACCAATAAGCCAAGCTGGCTAACGAGATTAACTCTACCAGAAGACTGTTAAGGTCATTTCTCTATTTTAGGGCAAGAATATTCCTACTACCAAAGGTAGCTTGGCTAATCAACAGCGAAATTTGAACTTAATACATTGCAACTTGTGCATAATGGTAGGCTTAACCCAGGCACAATTAAAGTTTTCTGAAAAAGAGTGAAATGAAACTGCCGTTGGACTGTACCTGGTGCTAGTGGACGGCAAGTACGGTATATCGACAAGTCTGTAGCAAAGCAATTTAACAGAAATAAGGTCATTAAACACCAAAAGTTTTGTTAAACCAACTGTAAAGGTAGGTAACCAAACAAAAAGTAACAAGTGAACTGAAGTGGTTATAGTTCAAATCATATATAGTGTTTTATATTATTTGCTAATCGCAGCATGTGGTACTGGTAAGTGGCAATATTGTATAAACTAAAGGGCTGGCTACTGCACATATGCTCATTAGTGGTAATATGAACTCGTAAGCTACGACAGTATGTTCTACTGTATGTTAGGCACTTGGTACTTTGAAATTAGTGCTATGCTAAATTTAATGAGTAACCTTTTCATTCCTTTATGTGATTAAAGTAACTGATAAATTTTAAATGTGGAATCAAAAGGAATCATTGTTTACCGGTACTTTGATACAATTTTCAAAAACTACTGAGGGTACCTGTACTAAAAAAGTCCCGCAATTCTTTAGCGAAAGTATAAAAACACATGTTTGATTACAGCGCGATCTCCAAGAGCAGGTATTAGAGCACTTGCCTTGCCAGAAAATTGCAAGGAACCCCTACCAACATAACATTACTGATACCAGATTATCTTCCATTACATCTGCATTATACCAACAGCACGGTTTCATGTTACAGTGTACATATATGCAAAACTTTTGATGAAGCTGGGAGCCATGATAGATGATACCTTTTGTGGTCCCACTTTTACATACCGGTACAAAATATCTGTCTGTGTTAGTTAAGTTGATGCGGCATTTTTCAACGTGACACTCTGATAGGTTTCCAAGAATTTTCTAGTTGTACTTTGCATTCCTTTTGCAGAGCAAATTCTTGCTCTATTGATTTTGTTTTTCCAGCTGAACAGAACCAGAGCTTGGATGTTGTAGCAGCAGGGCATGTGTCTACCAGGAAAACATCGAATTATAATTAAGGCTGCATTTAAACTTCCATCTAATTTTATTTTCTAATGGCATCACTGTTTTTGCTCAATATATCCAGTGATCAAGCTTCCGATTGCAATGATGTTGAGAAAATTAATGCCATATTTCGTCAAAAGTGATAGAAGAGAAGCTAATCTCCCAACCCAACACCCAATTTTCCAATGGAAAAGATGAAAAAGTTAGATGAAGAAATGATATAACTATTTTATTTATTCTTTATATAAGTGATGTTGTCGTGTTTAATCTTCTCTTGCCGTTACGTGGCAATTTGAAAGGTATGTAAATACAGAAAATTATCAAAAGCACAGGACACTACTTTAAGTATCGTTCATAAACGCAGGAGAATATTATTCTGTTTAAACATGCTGGAAATACGATGCAACTTAAAGCTGGCGCCGAAATCGCAACCCTTAAGCCCGCAATTTGACGAGCTGTCCCTCTTTATTGGCAGGGATGTGAAACACGGCGAGATGCTGCCGTTTAAGTGCAGTTCTATAGTTACATTGATGGCACTTTGCTGCATGACTTTTGCTGAAAACAATGATTAAAAGGATAGTTTAGTAACTAACATAATGCAGTTTAATAAATAGACTCCCAGTTAGGGAAACCTCCTGTATACGCACGCGTTTTTAAAGTTGCGTCAAACGTAGGCAGTATTGTTATGATGAATGTATTTTTCAAGCGCTTCGATTGGACGCGTTGTCTGAACCGTAGTAACTTCTGGCTTGCGTCGCTCTGATGTCACTTGTATTCATCCACTTTTCAGATTCAAGGGTCGGTTGAAAAAAATACAGCAGGATTTCCAGTGGAGAACTTTTTTTTGGAAGTTGGTGTGACAATATAAATATACTTTCCAAATTTAATTTCAAAAAGTAGCCCCTTTAATTTCAAAAAGTAACTTTTTTTCTAGAGGTCGCAGAATTTTCAGCTTACAGACTATCACCAGAAGTGCGAAAAACGTGGTGTTTTCCTTATTGCGCATTTCGGTCGACAGGGTTGGCTACGCTACTGGATCGAGTGGACAGGGTCTGCTATTAAAACAGAAGACACGGGTTCGATCCCAGGTCGGGTCAAACCAAAGCTTACAAAAGTTATACTGTATTCACAGGTTCCTTGCATGACGTTCAACATTGAACGGGAGAGAGCGACGACTCCATGGTGTATGGTAGGCAAACAGGTGGGTAGATTGATTCGAAGACCAAAAAACTCCTTTGCTGTCTCCAGTCCAAGCCAATATAAGCGCAATCAAAAAAATGGTGAAGTAGATGCAAAAGCAAATTATTTAATGATTTCAGTCCGGCATCCAACAATGTTATTGAAACTTCAGCGTAAATTTGTTGACCAAGCGTGGTCTTTCGACACAACTTGGAAGTGCTTGAACTTCATGAGGTCAAGCGAGTCCATTTCTATGACGTTTTACCGTTGAGGTCAAGTCTTGAATAGAGAGACATACTTGAATAGAGAGACATACTTGAATAGAGAGACATACTGCCGAGTAACTGTATATTTCAACTGCCAAAATTCATTAAAATTGGACAGGAGCTCGGCAAAAAACCTGCTGGAAGAAACTAAATGACAAAGCGTTAATCAACGAAACGCGAAACGCATTACGTCACAACAAACACAAGACAACGGAGTGACGTCACCGAGCAAATACAGTTCAGCAGACGCAAAGTAGACGCTCTTGGCGTGAAAGCACCTCATGTACTGTGTGAAGCGTCATTTAATCAGTCAATCGCTAATCAGCTTGCTATGGTATGCATTCTTTTCTACATTTTTTTTCAGGTCATTTAAAACTGTCGTTATCTTTTAGTCTCTTATTCCCATGGCACATGAAAAATCACATGTGTCAAAGTGTCCCGCAGCTCCAGGACATACGTCATAATTTCCAAGTAAAATCGAATCACTTCGTAATTACGCGGTTAAATATATATCAGCCTATAAGCTAAATGAGATTAGGTTAAACGTTAAATTTGGCATTTTGACAAAACTGCAAAAATGAACTGAAAGTTGATCAATTAAATTGCAACATCGTAACAAATCAAAGAAAGTATGATGCTTTATCCTATTGATTGCTATAGTTAGTTACATAAGTTACCGGCCTTACTTTGTACGTTTTGTGACGTGGATTGTCTTGCCCCACTCCCGGTTGCCAACCCTGAAGATCTTCGTTCATCTGCATCTGTACCACTGCTACGATTGCCCTGCGAAAAACAGAGAAACTCGTAATGTTTTCCACGGTATAGAATTTAAAAAAGTGGAAGGTAACACTAAATGCAGACTCGATACTTCAAATATACGACTGTAGTGGTTTGTAGAATTTTACACTAAAAAAGCACCTCCTATCCTTCTGTCAAGACATATCTCGTACTTAACTTTAAGCTGATTGTCAAGCTTTGGCAAGACTCAGGAATTGGTAAGGCTTATAATAGTTTCTGATATTTATACCATAATCAAGTGAAAATATTTGAAGTACGAGTTTAAGATTCGAACCTTTAGCGAGATCATTAAACCAATCGAAAGCAATAAACGTTTGTATACGTCACAAAAAGCAGTTTGTGTTCTTCTTCGTCACATATCTACCCCGCAGGCGTCACAAAAGACAAGAATTAATAGCTAGTTGGTCAGGCTTACTAAACGATTCAGCTTGTGATAATAATGCGTGAGCCAAACACCACATTAAAAAATGTTAAACTATCTTTCACAGAAGTGCCCAACAGCACTGAATCATAATTTTTCCACATGCAACAAAATACGAAGATAAAGTGTTGATACGAACATACTCTCAACTCAATACTTTTTCAAAATTTTCGGCTTAACTTTTAAATATTTTAAACAAACTTTTTCATCCCGTTATAGAGTAAGTGATGATTAACGTTACAGCCAGCAGCATGTGGTTTAAAGTTGGGCAACAAGTGCCGAGGTAGATGAAATGTCGCGCAATTTGTCACGAAGTGTAACATTTTCAAATTGGTGTTGGCAATAATCAAAGATAACCATTGAAAAATTTGGAAAAATATGTAAGAACGAGGTTGAATATTAGGGCCTATGGAAAGAAGTTAGTTGCGCAATCAATATTTTTAATAGCTGCTGTTTTCGACAAGGCAATACATAAACGCACGCTTTGATAGGGCTGAACAACCGGTACATACTCGCATATACTTCGGATTATAACATCAAGAAGGAAAAAAGAAAAAAAACATATTGGTGAAAAAGCGGCTTTAATTGGAAACTTTTTGTTTTCAGCAATTGTTTCAATACCACATTACACTAACTGCCATTCTGTCAAGCCTGAACAAAACGGCAGAACCTACATACAAACAGCACTGAAATTCTACAATGCATTGGCCGTCTGCGACCAGAAAGATCAAATTTAAAATTGTATGCCATTCATAAAGTAGTTTTGAGCGTCAATGTACTTACACAGTTTCAAAAAAAGGCAAACAAACAAAAACTAAACCAACTGTTAACAAAGAGACAGTTTTAATATCCAATGATCATGTGTAGGCCGTGGCCAGTGCTTTCCTTCCACGGCTAGAACACTATCGTACTATGCGTGAGTATTGCGCAAATATCATATCCTCAAAACGACGTGGAAGAACCAATGATGATACAATTATTGCTTTGTCATGTAACAAAACAGTAAATCAGTCTACGATCATAAGTCATTGTGACGGGTCTTACAAAGCTGAATACCGGTACATTAACTTTTGTAGTTCAAGCTTTTGACAGACTTAATTCTCATTCAAGCTAGAACGCATTACGTAGGGTTTCTTTCTACCATTCCAACGTCAACTTTAAACTGTTGTATTGCAAAACTAAGTTTTGCAAGCTCGGTGAAAAATATTACACCGCAATCATGTGACCAATTTGAATCATAAAAGTTCCGAAAAATCGTTTTTTAAAACTTTTCACTAACATATTCAACGAACGACCTAAAATCAAAATTTGGCAGCACTTGAAACTTCGTGTAACCAATTCCAAACAAAATCTTAAAGCGACCGAAACTTAGCAGAGGCAAGAGGCCAGGTCCATTTTGGTAGCCACTTTAAAGTGTTCCATGAAAGACGATAAGCAACCTTTTGCCTTTTCTTAATTCTAGTCTTTTTTTAAAGAGCCCACTGAGTCAGATTAGAAAAATGAGCTGCGGCTTAAAAAAGGTACAAACAAACTAACTAGTTAATTTCCTTTGTAAACTATGGCTAGTTAAAATAGCCACTTCGCAAATCAAGTAATCAACCAAACGAAATCACGTTGCCATTGTCCGACCATAAATAATACCAAGCCCAACTTTCAAACTTGGCTTGTTAAGCGCGTCAAAACGTAGCGCACTGAATCAACAAGCAACCGCAACAGATACTCAGCGGGTAATAAATCATAATTCACCAGTGATGCATTGATGTTGATAACTCAATGACTAACATCCTTTCGCCATCCAAGTACAGCTCTTATCAAAGCATTTTTTTCACAAAGTCTGTTTCAAACACACTCAAAACAACACCGCATTATTTTGATAACTGTTGGTTAGAGCCTTGTACTGCTGTTGTTCCGTGTTTCTCCGAAAACAATATAGCCTTTTAGTATTGGGACAATGTTACGAAAACAAAATTAGGCAGCTGAAGTAATTTGGAGGTTGAGGAATATGGCTCCATGCGCGGGATTTTTTCCCAAATTTGTTTGTTTTTTAATGGAATTTATTTGGGGCTTCAGGGATTTTTTGTGACCATAACATGGGATATTTCGCCGCGTATAAAAGTGCGTTTTTGGGAAAAACATATCATTTGGGGAAAATTCGACTTCAGAGCAGAGCAAGACTTCTATTTCTTCAACTACAACCTCAGACAGATTTTACTGCATCAAAAACACTCATTTGAGGTTGTAAGGGCTTTGATTTGGGGTTTTTCATCGAACTGATCTGGCAACACTGATTAGGAATAAATCATTATAAGAAAAAACAAAATGCTTGGGAAAACTTTTTGATTGAATGTATCCAAACAGCTTGGATATAACGAAAACTGTGTTTACAGTGTAGGCAGGGTGTATAGTTCGGATTTGTAATCTTAAATTTTACTTGGCTTCAATACCTGAAATATTCTTCATTAGTAAAAACTCAAAATTTGAAACTACAATTTATGCTACGTTCCATTTTGCACAAGCTATTAACATGAAACCTCAAGAGAAAGATTCATCTATATTATACTAAACTTTAATCTAACTAATTACTTAAAAAATACCAACTTAAACTAAAACAAGAAAACCAATGCAAAACCGCATCGATTCTCAAAAACCAGGCCAATTACTGATGTACACCGGAACCGACAAAATCCTGAGAAACAGCGGTAGAAGTAATATTATCGGTACTTACAAACTTGAGCATGTTCCAGTCAAAGACGTAATCGTAGGTGAAGCCTTGTCGGTGGAAAAGGTTACGGAACAACTGGCGGAGGTAGGAGTAATCTGGCTTGTCGTCGAAACGAAGAGAGCGGCAATAATTTAAGTATGTGCCAAATTCAGCTGTTAATAAAAATAATTCTAATTATTGTCCATTATACCAAGGCCAAAGTACCTTCAGCAGGTTAACAAATGGAACTTGCGGTCTTCCACACCTGTCTACCATACACGCTGAAAACCCCACCTTGCTTTTTTTTATGGAGTTAACTTCCGTCAGAAAAGATTAAAATACCAATTTTAAAGCCTCGTTTGACCAATTTGGAAATCGAACTCAAGTTTATCATTAGTAGCAGAAGCTCTAAACACTTGATCACTGATTGACTACAAGTGCTTACAAAAATGTTTTAAACTGATATTGAGCAGTACCAGTTGGAAAAATGGATAGGGCATCAAAACAGTGCACTCGGGTTCGAATACGGGTCGTGTCAGACTAAGAATTGGTAAGCTTTACTAGATTACGTTCTTCAAAAAAAACAAAAAAAAAAAACAGCACAAACCACTACCTGGTTTCAAAGAGGCAGCCACCAAATAGCTTGCCTCGAAAATCACAACCTGCATTTGCAGCATGCTTGCGAATGCGAATTTAAATCTGAGTTCTTATCCTGTTTTTGGCAAATAATCAGTCACAGTAACCAAACTTGGTATGTTGGGTGATTTGTGTTGTGTGCAATCAAAGTTCACTAATTTTACATCAAAAAATGGGCATCTCCATAATATTAGAACAAGAGGTATAGAAAAAGCAAATAAATAATTTTCAGTCGGAAAAAATGAAGATCTTGAGCTTGAGTACACTAAACAATGGAGCAACGTTCCCTCTAAGACAGTGGTGCTCAACCGGGGGCCACAGGACATTGGAAGAAAAACTCCCCTTCTTTGGACATGGAAATTTGGGGTAAAATCACTTCGATTTGAGATGGAGATCTTTTTTTTTGGTCTTCAATGGAAATTCGGGGAAAAAATCCCTCCGATTTGTGGTGAAGATCATTGGAGTAGACGATTTTATAGCCACGCAGGGGACCACAGGTGTTGAGAGTCTCTAGAAGGGGGCCACAGACCATCAAAACTTGAGAACCACTGCTCTAAGAACTTGCATAGTGTGCGCGGAATGAAAGGCCGTGTGAGCTCCAAAAATAAAAGTCTTCGCCGCAAACTGGTTCTATTTTTGTCCGGAATTTCGGAATTTCGCCCCCGAATTCAGGTGAAGACCAAAAAAAAAAAGATCTTCGCGGCAAATCGGTACTGCCTTGGGCCGGAATTTCGGATTTATTGATTACACCTTGATTTGGTAAAATAAATTTTATCAAATCTCGATTATGGGACCTTGCTTTCAATTAAAAGCACGTATTTACCTTGTCTTATCAACACTTATCTCGTGCGCGGCAGAACTAAATTACTGCGCAGGGGTTCTAGGCTATCTGCGCGGCCGCGCAGCTTACAGGGAACATAGCATTGGAGTCTATTCGATTAAAAATAAAAAAAGCAATACGCGGTTAATAAAGCCATGTATGTGTTTATAACTTCGCGGAGCCACAGCCGGCTCCAGAACTTAATCACTTTCACAAACAATTTGAATTTGTCAGGGCTCCCAGCCAAAAATGATGAAAAAACCGGAAAAGGTAAGCAGTCCAAAATCGGAAACGAGAGGGCTGAGAAGGGGGTCTGGGGGCTCCGCCCCCAGAAGATTAACGTTCAAAATACTTCACTTTGGGATACTCTTTTAGAAGTCTTACGGCGGAATTACTCTAGGCCGATTCTGAGAATCAGCGTAAGGTACGTAATTCCACATTTACAGTAAAAACAGCAGCAATTAGCAGTAAAATACTATTAACGACAAAAATAATTTTATGATTAAGCTAAAGGGTCTGGGGAGTATTGCAAGCTCCCCATTAAAGACTTGGGCGTTTTTAGTTTTACATGGTAAAATGCAGCATCCGGTAGTGCCGTAAGCTAATAACGCCCAAACTAAAAAGTTTTATAACACGGTAAGTGGATATGTTAGTGATACTACTGTAGAACAACCCAAACTTTACAGCTTAGTTACGGTAACCTTGCAAAGAGTCACACTCGTAAGCAAATACTGCTCTGTTTAATGACGAATAAGATGAAAACAAATCACTAAGTATATGAGTTCACGGCTAGCACGAAAATAGAAGCAGCGGTCGTTTCGGAAAAAATTAGTAATACGACTCGCAGAGCAGATACCACGTCATGACCCAACACAACATCGTAAAAAGAAATAGCTAAGAAGCACAAGCAGGAAAACGATGAAGCTACAACTAATATTATGGAAGGTTATAAAGCGGTACAACCAAGGCCTCAGAGAGAAAAGTTTCCAGGGGGTACGAAGGTCGATACATGGCCCCCTAACCTTATCGGGGGCTCATGCCGTTAAATCATTTTTTGTCCGATGGGTGTAGATTTTCATTTAAACGTGAGAGGATAACGATATTCGCATACAGTTAGGACCTATGAAAAACACAACTAAACATAAAACTGGTTATAATCCAGCTATGGGGTTTGGAGGAGCACTGTGAGCTCCTCCAGCGGGTCCGGGGCAGAGCCCCAAAAGCTTTAGCACTTTTTATGTTTTTTTAGGGTAAAATACAGCATTTGATCAATCCCAGCACCAAACTTGCTTGAATTGACAAGCAGAAAACGTGATATACATGAAAGAAAGTATGTGAAGTGGGGGATGATGACATCGACACGATATGATACAATATAATGACTTTACTACTGCAAATCCAAATATTTTACTGATAAAAGTTTTAAAAAGTCATCTGCAATCATAGACTTTACAAACTCAAATACCTATTAAACTCATACAGATAGAGTGAGTTACCTAATGATAGTAGTATATTGTCAGCTTTGCCTCCGTTCTCTGAGGTTGAAATGCTTTTGGATCCCTGGAAATGTGGGCCCTCGTGCATTGTTGTACCGTAGAATTAGGGCTCTCAAGTCAGAGAAATGTAACAAAACGTTAATTTCCGTGCAAGTGTATGGCTTTTCTTACATTTTCCTCTTTTTTAATTAAATCGACCACTAGTGGATGCCCTAAAGGCAAATAGGCTGACTGATATTTTTACTGAAGGCAAGTTTGATTACGGTGTTTTGGTGCGATACCAAAACTTAACGTGGAAACCTAACTCTTCCGGGCCCCCCTAGGCCCGGTCCGGGTACGATGTGCCACCTGAACCCCTCTCTCACAGGCCCTGGGTACAACCGGTACATAGCTATATATAACACAGACAGGACCTGGTATGGAATAGCTTAAGAAGCTTATGCAAGCGAGGAAAAAGTGGTAGAGGACTGTGAGGCACGGCGACTCAATCTCGAAGTGCTGCCCTCGTGATCCTTCCGGAAAAGCTCATGAAGAAAATCGATGGAAGAACAAAAAGCTGACTTTCTTTAATTCTATTTCTTTCTTTTCCTTCAACGTTCGAGGAGGTCACGCATGGCCAATTTTCGTTTTCGCCTGATCTCCTTCTCAACGAACATTGACTTCTTCCTCTTCACGGCCATATCATACTGTGCCGCAGATAAAACAGTTCGTAAAGGGCGCATTCTTCTGGCCTTAGACAGAGAATGCTGGTAGCGGTTGTGGGAAGCGCGGAATATCGACACACATCATTTTATCAATAGAAGCGCTCGTATCTTTCCACCCAAATAATTCAATCGAACGCTTGTTGTTATTCAACAAATGGTACTTTACTGTTTGAATTGCACTGAATGGAGAAATTTGGGTGCAGGGTTTCGAAAAAGAGAGCATCGTTTGCATGAGGCTGAAAGAGCTTTCCACTCGCGGACCATGAAAGATCGTAAAGGCAGCTCTGATCACATGATAAAGACAAAGATACTCCCGTTTAATTAGGGGATGGCATCAAAACTCAGCCGCAGTTTTATTCCGCAGTAAAATAATTTTTTATCTTAGCGCCAAATACTACCAATGCTGACCAAAACTAGTCAAACCAAAAGCTGTGCCGTTATTAGCTTACCTAACGACATCCAAAAAATATTGCCTAATTTTTCTTCACTGGTGATAAAAGTTCTATGAAACAGAACTGTGAGAGTGATTTCTCTGCGATCTATTTCTAATCGAAACTGCTGATAAAAAATTCTGGTACCAGTTCATAGCGTGTTAAACTCCTTCATCGCTCATCGAAGCATCAATCATTGCTAAAGTTTGCACGTGGCAAAACGCTAGCAACAACTGAATTTTACTCTTTTTTTTTCTCTTACCTACACTATCCAAAAAGGTAGTGACTATTTCACCGAAAATTTTCAACTTTAAGAGAATAAAACGAAAATGAGAAATATTCATCCGCGCTTTTTTCATTTGCTTTTTTAGGGATTAAGATTAGTGTTTAGATTGGGGTTTGGGTTAGGGAACGATTTGGGAATAGTTTTAGAGTAAGCATTTGAGTTTGGGTTAGATATGAGTCAGAATTAATAAAAAACTAGATAAAATTTCCAGTGAAATAAAGCCTTCCGTCCAAAAAACAGATTCACAGTGTCGTACTTAGAGATCAAAGTCAAGTCTGTCGATTTGAGGAGCGAAAAGCACTACGCACCAGCGCAGTGCGCAAACTGAATGCGGTCATTTGACAAAAGAAAACATCAAACTTTCAGCCATAAGTTTTTTGTTATTACGTCAAAAAGCACTTGCAATTATAATTTCACCAGAAAGCAATACACAAAATATTATCCATTGTCTTGTCTTGTGATGCAATAAGAACAACTTGCTATAGAAAGTTTCGCATTTAGCTTTGCCTAACAACGGATCGGTTGTGAAATAAGTGACGAAATTCGTACAAAAACGTGCGAATAAAAGCGAAACGTCATATATCTAATGTAAACAAATTCCGACAGATGGTGCTTAGGGGGGGGGGTAGGTACTTTAAAAAAAAGTGCATTTTTGGAATAATATCGGTAGGTGCCGATTTGAAGTTCAAAATACCGGAAATACCAGAAAAACCGGAACTCTGGGAGCCCTGATTTGTTTTATTTTGCAAAAACGTTGCTAGCAAGAAACTTTTTTTTATATCGTCTTCTTTTCTCCTCAAGGTAGAACACACGGCTAACTTTCTACGCATGACAAATAGTTAAGATGACGTCATCACTGTCGTACAAATTTCACTGCAGATCGTTATCATCCGAGCAAAACTGTCTAAGGCAGTAGCGTACGGTGAAGATTTTACAGGGAGTTCAATTGTTCATTGATGAGCTATTTACAGCGCTTCGTAATAATAATTTAATCAGTAAAGAACTCAAATGCAATTAGTTAGCAATAAATTTTAGTACTCAAAGACTACAAACTGTAAAATGATAAATGACACAAAATTTGAGTATATGAAAACAAATTGGAAAGCTCTTATTCACAAAAAAATGATTAAGTTAAAATCTTTTTTTTTTAACTAACACTCGGATCATAAATTCATAAAATTTTCAACTTTACTCAAATGAAATCTATGTGCAAATGTTTTGTGCCTTTCTCGTGCTTAAGCATGAGCGCACGTTCAAAGCGTCTGACCTATAGCACATGCCGAATTTGACACTTTTGCCATTAAATTCAATTACTGTAGAAGCCTCAGCGAAAAATTCAAACCAAAACTCGCCCAAGCTCAGCGACAGGGTTGCCGGAACGTCGGCAGGTCAAGGGAGGGGGGGCAGCTTTTTCAAAGGGGCACTTTCAATACTGTACTTAGGGTCATTTAACCAACATTGCTCTTTAATAGGCCTACTGTTAAAACACTTAAACAAAACCAGAGTACTGAGTACGTCACATAAACACTAACGAATAGCAACAAACAAATTATCAATTAAGTAAATGCAAGTTCAGCCGTTGGGGGTTTGGGATAACGCCCCCAACCGCCTGAGGCAAGAAGGTCTGGGGGCAGAGCCTCCAGCGCTCGAAGATTTTGCAATTTTTTTGCAGAAATAACTTCATTTCAGGCCTATTTTATCAAAAATTAATGCTTTAAAAACGTGGCATAGGAATTAGCAATGCAAAAACATGATTAAACTGGCTGCACAAATGGGCTATGAGGGTGTTGGTTAATGGCAAAACTTCAGCCTTTTTATTACAAGCTGGCATAGGCGTCGATTTTTTGTTGATTATGCTAATTCCGAGGGGACGAAATGTTTTTGAGAAGTTTGGTTAAACTTAATAATTCTATTTCAGTCCAGAATTTTGGCCCCAAATTCAGGTGAACACCAAAAAAAAGATCTTCGCCGCATTCTGGATCTATCTCAGTCCGGAATTTTGGGTTTGTTGTTGCCAAGTGGGTACTACTTGCCAGAAAACCGAAGTGGCCAGACATATTTTGCCCCCTTCAGTGTTAGACCCGAGGGGGCACTGCCCCCAGGAACCCCATAATCGACGTCTTTGTAAGTTGGTAAATCACAAAATAAAAAGATAACAAGGTTTAACTTAATTCATCTGCATTTATAAAAAAAAAAGATAATTTTGGAGATGTTCATTCCCACCCCCACCGAGTATTTTTTTGTTAAGTCGAGACAAGAAATAGATCTTGCTACTGTTATTGCAGTGAAGTTTGTGTGTTAGAAGTTTTTCTTATATTTCTCCAGTTCGAGCAGGGTGTCCGAACTCCAACAATCCGCCACTGGTAACGCCAGGATTTTTGATTGGGGGGGGGGCAAACCACAAATCGCATGAATGACGTCATGAAAAATTTTCGAAATAGGAACTTTTTGTGGAGCAAATAATCGTAGAATGGAAGATCAAAAGCCTGGTTTGGCATCGAAGATTTTGCTAAAGGGAGAGGGCTTAAGCTAAAAGTTAAAAAGCGAAAATGCCTTAAGTGGGAGACGTGTTGAGTAAACTAACGTTAAGTCAAACGTCTCACAGACGGGGATCTGGGGGCGGATTCCTTAGCCGCTGGGCAAGTTTTTGAAAAAAAAAAAGCTTTTTTACTGCCACTGGATCACATTTCGCACTTGTTCAAATCCATTTGAAAGAACTAGATTTTTTAACACTTGAAAGCCAATTGAAAAAATCAAATTTTCAATCATCCTTTCACTTGCAATTTAAGTCCAAAACACGTTCAAAATCTTGCAGTAAAATACATTGCCTCTTGCGATATTTTAGCAGAAAATAATAATCTACTTCAAGATTTTTCTTAAAAATTTTTTATTTGTCATGAAAATAACCAGTTTAGGAGTACAAATACGACTGGGGGCTCAGACCCCCTCAATTTTAAATTTAATAATTTAATCAATGAGCATTTTCCCTGGCTAATTTTTTTCAAAAGTATTTTTTCGAGTAACAACTGGCGAGGTGGAGGTAAATTGTTATTGAAAAATGGTACAATAGATGGCTACGCCAACTAACCATGTATTTGTTACGCCTACTAACCTGGGCCGGATTTACATTGCACGGGGTCTTTGGCACTTAGGAAACTTTGCAACATCTTCCTGCCAAATATACGTGAAGACCAAAAAAAGTCTTAACATCAGATCGCGGGGCCCCTAGCATTGTGCCATATGGTAAATCCGCCCCTGGTTATTATATTACGTTCATAAAAAGCTTACGTGAGGCCCTGAGGTAGCAACTTTTAGGACAAAAAACTTTAAATTCACCCGGTTTATACATTTAAATTGGTTGGCAAAAAATTGAATTGAGGGGGCCAGGGCATTTGATCGTCAAAGTGTTGTTTATTACTGTTTTACGTGTGTACTGTTGGACGCTAAAATGCTAAGAGAAACTGAAACTGAAGAAACAATTGGCATTTTTGTCTAATTTTTATCATTAGTGGCATTTCAACTGGGGGAGCCGGACCCCCAGCCCCCCCCCCCTGTAGCTACGCTATGGGTAACGCTAGCGTCGATCGTTCTAACTAGGGCTACAAACAAAGTTAGAAACTTAAATACCTGGAGATTAATGCTTAGGCCTACAGACATACGATCCTTGAGTTCCAAATTTGAAATTTTGTTGCACCCTATTTTCCTAGCGTCAGTTTAAACTGACATAACTAAATCGGATGTCACAGGCTAACCACATGCATTCTACAAGATTGCTCATTCATTTTACGTTATTTAGAAATCATTTAACACACGCAAAATGTTAGGTAGTGACAATTTCATCGAAAATGTTCAAGTTAATGAGAATAAAACAAAAATGAGAAATATTTATCCAAGCTTTTTTCGCTTGCTTTTTTAAGGGTTAAAAGATTAAGATTTGAGTTAGGATTTGGGTTAGGTTTCGGGTTAGTTTTAGAGTAAGAAAATGGGTTGGGTTAGAATTAAAAAACAGATAAAAGTATCCGGTAAAAAGTCTATTCAATTTGTAATTATTGATTTTAAGGAATTTTTAGCGTCACTTAGTGGCGAGTATATGTTTATAATAAAAGATATTTTTTCATAAATTAAAAATTGCAATGTATTTTTGAATCGACAAAAATTTTTTTTACGTTTTATTTCTAGAGAGGGCTCTTTTGGTTCACGAAACACTAAACTTTAATCACTAGAATGTTTTTTGTAGCTCCAGTACTCTTTTGCGAGTTGTCAGTTTAGTCGGGCTGTACTGCCCCCATTGCCCCTCCAGGTAAAAGGGCCGGGAGGGCAGCTGTTCGATCAGGCAGATCCGGTCCGGATTCGCATCTTCTAATAAAACTGAATCCAGATCCGCAAAAAAACATGGATATTCGGGTCCTCTCCGTATCCGTTGCCACCTCTGACTCCTGGAGCTCAAAAACATTCGAAAACAAATCCAGCTGTCACGCAGCAAGATTATCTTTAGGACACATGAAATTTTCAGGATAGACAAATGGAAAAGATAAAATTTGACAAAACTTTGGGATACCACAATGGGGAGGTCTTCCTCAAACAGCACTGCCAAATTAACAGTTTTTATCCACTTTAGTTACAGGAATGTAACTTTCAGGATAGGTAAATATAACAGAAAGTTATAATTACAAGATTCGCATAGGCTAGGAAAAACTTTTGATGGAAAACTTTTTTCCTAGCCTATGCGAATCTTGTAATTATGATGGCTTAATAGTGATCCTCGGTTAGCAGTGATGCGACTGAGCAGATTACTGCCACCCAGGTCTTTTCGACGGAATTGGTGTTTGTGATCTCCAATTTTGTGGCTAATCCCATCTTTTCTTGATGAATTTTTAGACCTATCCACTAATTAGAAACTTATAATATGACAAAATTTGGGGGTACCAAAATGGGGTCCCTCAATTAGGTACTCAAAAATTTAAACCTTTCAACCATTTAAGCTAGGCATAAGAAAGATTTAGAATAGAAAGGAAAGATAAAGTTATGACTAATTTCAGTTGCCACAATTGGGTAATCCTCCTCAAATATGTCTTTCAAAATTTTTAACCATTCAAGCTTCAAGAAAAATGAAATTATCAACGTAGGTTAAAAGATAACATGAAAAATTTGGGGGATGCCATATTATAGGTATTAGGGTGCTGCAGCCGCCCCATACATTTGAAAATTTTATCGTGGCAATTTCTATCTTAGCTCAAATTGGAGGCTTCACACAAAAACCCTTTTGGTCAAGTTTCGTAAAAGTTTATCAATGTTTAGGGGTTGCACAGTGACACCAAAATTTTGGCAATTTTCAAAAGCGTTTTTTTTCATTTTAAATGTTTTCGGACTATAAGTCGAACCTATGATCCCTTTTTATCCTTTCTACTGTTTTTGGTAGTCGTAGTTTAGTACATAGCCAACAAGAAAACTTCTTAAATCAAAGTCATCAAAAGTTGCATTATTGACTTACTGCCACAAGCATAATTAATACCAAATTATTGCATATTTTTCTAACTTATTAATTAATTTCACATCTGGTCCTGATTTTAATCTGAAAAGTGCTCGTTATTGTTATCTACCCAATGTCAGTTTTTTTTTTTTATTCAAGACAGCTGTCTTAACAAAAACCAACTTATTAATAAGCTGTTATAATTTCCGTTTCTTTTCTTTAACAGCCAAAGTTTTTCCCATATTCTCGATACTGGTTTTTTAATCAGACATCGTTCTATGCAAAAATGTTTTTTCTTCATTTTTCAATCACGTTAAGGCGTTAGTTTGATGACCATGATTTCATTGTTGTGTTAAATTTTTTTTCAATGTTTGAGAAATCTTGAAAATATGGCAAAGACTTTTTTGCATGCTTTGTTGATCTCGATAAAGTATAATATGATTGCGTTTCTAGAAGAAGAATGGCGTTGATGGTCAGTTGTTACATGCCATTGAGGCATTCTATGGTGCCGACTGGAGTTACGTGGTTGAGTAAAATGCAGGTAATAAAAGCTTTCCATATATGCATTGAACTCCAGCAAGAATGCGATTTGTTTTTTCTCTTCTTTATTGTTTACATGAATTGGATCGACAAATGCAACCAAGCCGATGAGTTTGCCACGATAGGAAATTGAAAAATCAGTTGCCTGCTATCAGCTGATGATTTGATTCTGCTTCTACAGAATCTGGTTTTCAGTGAACATTACATAGGTTTGCACCTGCTTATGACACTGCAGGAATAAAAATAAGCTCGGTCAAAACTGATTTGCTTTATGTTTCAAAGAAACACTAACCAGTGCTTGTTCCAACTGAACGGAGCGACACAGAAACAACTATACAAGTTAAAGTATCTTGGGGTTGCATTCACGAGTGACGGAAGGCAAAACAAAAAACTGGGTATCCCAACTGGCAAGGCAATTGCAATAATGAAAGCTTTACACTATTCAGCAGTTATGAGACGATTCAGTAGTTGTAAAACGAAAATTGTCAAAAACGAAGCAAAGCTCTCAATTTTCGAAACAATCTTTGTCACTTTTTACCTACTCTATCTCCGTATGGTCATGAAAATTTGGTAATGATTGAAAGGGTGCGATTGCAAGTGCAAGCGTCCAAAATGAGGTTTCTCCAAAAAATCAAAGGAGTTACATTATTGACAAGGTGCACATCTTTTAAGATTTGAAAATCTCTAGAGCCGCTACTTCTTCAAATTAAAAGATCTCAATTTAGATGATTTGGCCATGCAAGCAGAAGGCATGAGGAAAAACTTCCAAACAAGCTTTACTCACCAAAGCATATGGAAAAAAAAACAGTTGGACGACCCAGAGCTACTGTAGATGAATCAATATTATATCGAGGATCTTGGGTGGAATTGTTAGGGACTTCACCCCAGTGAAATGATGGGGTTTATGGAAAACCATGAATCTGGTAGCTTAATCTCGAGCTCTTGCCCCCGCAATCCTCACAGGAAATAGGCTATTAGGAGAGAGAGAATTTTCCTTGAAGTTTTCAATGGTTTTGTTTGCTTTTCTACTGTTTGTTCTGTTAAAGTTGCATTTGTACAAATTTTTCATTTCATCTACCAGCTTCTTTACTTCCTCAATTATTTTAATTGATGAATTGTAGGAATTCCAGCTTTGTGGCGGGAAAACATGTGCTTTTAATAATATTGTCATCAGGTTTAGAAACAGCTCCTGGCAGCCAACTGCGAGAATTTACAAATCTAGTAATAGTATATTGCTGAAAGATTTACTAATGTCTATGTCTTTTAGAGCTTATACCAAGTAGATTGCACTAAACTCCGTATCTTACACAGCAAAACATAACAAATACGGTTTTAGTAAGCTGCTGCTGTAACTGTATAAGTCAGAACAGCAGTTTCATAGATTTCAATGACTACACCTAAAGTATAGTCTGCACCGTTATTCTTTAAGAAAGTAACACTGTAGGCTACGTTTCACTCTGTTTTACACAGCCAGCCAAAATAGATACTGCACGTCTAACTCAAATAGAGTTTCTGTTGTAGTTCCCAGCTCATAAACGTGATAAATTTTGACTACTATTAATTCCGAAAAAAACAAACAAAAAACATACATGTAAACAGTTTTAGAAGTTGTACTGAAGTTTTTTTGAATGTATAAGACCAAAAGTGAATGTTCAATTTTGCAACGACTCATTAGTAACAAAGATTTCACATAGCACCATATAGCGGCACAAAATAAAACAAATACCAAATCCTGGGTAAAAAAAGTCTCTGTGCGACCCCTAAACCTCAATTTTTTTTTCTCAAACTTTGTATCCTTGATTTTTTTTTGGCAACCTCCTAATTTGAATAAGGTAGAAAAAATTCGGAAGAGGTCGGGGCAACTGCAACACCCTGATAGGGATCCTCCAATTATATTGACACCTGCCCCCATTAACAACAAAAGCTAAACAAATTAAATTTATTGGATAGATTAAATTGAATACAAGATTAAAGGTAACAAAATTTGGCGGACCACATTGAAGAGACCATGCCTAATGGGCCCTATAAGCTAATCGCATTCCCAATTTTTCAGTGCATAACTTATGTAAGCATTATGATTTCCCAATTGTCAGAGAATTTACTAAATCGATCGTTTTACCCTGGAAGCTTTTTCTCTATGCCATCATTTTGATACCCTCATCTGTCAACACGATAGTAAATGGACAATAGTATGTAGCTTTTATCTGAACAAAGACACATAAATAATCGAAGTTCGAGCAGATAAGACGCATTAGCTGACGGCAAGAATAGCTTGTTTGCGGTCGGCAAGATTTTTGTGCTAATTTACTGGTATCCTATAGTTTTCAGTACTTTACTAATTAATCGTGTTTTAAATTATGGAAAGTAATTCGGGAATTTAACGAAAAATGTTGAAAGTGGTCAACCACAAACCTGATCGAGTAAATGGACCAGTATGAAATTCGAAAGCAGAGTATTTCAGATCTGACTATCAACAACCATAAACACGCTTAACGCAATTGTAAAGTTGTTTAGTTCAATAAAGTTAGATACTTTCGTGAAGACCCCGGCATGGACATCACAAGCTTTCATTGAACACCTTCGCCATACGTAAAACGGAGTACACGATAAGTCACTCAACTGAAACTGTGTTACAAATCAATTTATTTATTTTGAAACTGCAAGAAAAAAGAAACAGTGACAATGTGCCAAATAAAAATATTAATAAACATAGAACTAAAAGCATATTGGTTAATAATTACACCGGCGTTTCGCAGCGACTGCAGGGTGTTTACTGAACACCCAGAGAATACGCCTATGGTCCAAGGAATACAGCTCAAGGCCGTGACACGAGAGCTAACTTAGCCCGAGTCCCACTTGGGGTGATGATTCAATGCGCCGAAAAATTTTTAAATGTTTTTGACGTTTGCAGGAAAAAATTAGATAATTTAACTATTTAACTTTTGATGATCGAAGTCGGTCATGAAAAACTCAACTCCAACTTTAGTCGCAATGCAATCAGTATTTAAATTTCTATCACTGGTAAAAAAAACAGCAATGTTTCGGAGAACTCGGGAGAAAGTGGCTGTTTCCACAGCAATCAAATAATGGGAGGCATCAATACAGCTACAGTAATGGTACGAGATACCTTACCGTCCATTCGTGGCCTTTTACGAGCCGCTGTATAGGCGTCTTCTCTATTTCTCCCGAAGAAGCACGGGGTTGACAATTATTGGCATCGTATATTTTCAACACGATGTTGTTTTGGCACATCTCAATTCCTATCAACGCCCGCTAGTCAAATTGGAAAAAAATTACGCCCGCTTACCTTTCGTAGATGTACATTTTGTGCAGTGTGCGAATTAAAGTTTCTTAAATAAAATTAGTGACACAGCAGGTAGTCAGTCATATTGATGATAATGGTCACATTAACAACGTTCCAATCACACGCATGCAATGATTATGACGTAATTACAAAGCGCCACTTGTATCAATGCTTTTCCTCATGGTAGCAAGCTTCCTCAATTGACAAAACGTTATGTAGAAAATAGATAATAATCTGATAAGCCATTCCCCATCTATATCAAAACTCTAACTTAGCGTTTCTCACCATGGGTTGCGACCTAATTGTGGGTCGTTTAGGCTTTATGAATGGATCGCTGACACAAGTACAGGCCTAAGTACTTGGCTATTTTTAATTCATAGTTAGGCATTGATTTTCCAATTTTTGTATTCTCTTTGAAAACAAACATCCAATATTGTATGAAGAAGCCTTAAAAATTATACTCTCTTTTCCATGTTCATATTTATGTGAGATGGGATTTTCTGCTCTGGCATTTACAAAAGAAAAACATAGAAACCGTCTGGATGCAGAGCATCCAATGCGCTTAGCGTTGAGTGATGTTGAGCCACGATTTTAAACATTCGTTGAAGCTAAATGGCGATAAATATTGTCTAATAAAAGTTCTGTTTCTTGGTTTTGTTTTTTTTTCGTGTGTTTTTGTAATTTTTTAGTTGGGTCGCAGCTGCTCTTGCTGATAGGGTGTTTGAACGAATTTGGGTCGCAGAAGAAAATGGTTGAGAAACAGTGCTCTTCTAACTCAAAGTGACATCATACAACCAGTCTGTGTACAAAATCCAACACGTACTCGATGCTACAGTCCGGAATAGTATCAATTTTGTAGTTGTTGTAAATTTAAACGAAATCAATTTCAATGTAAATTTAAAGGGAATCAATTTCAATGCACAAACAGTCAAACACAGATGAATTTTTTTCCTGAAATTCGACAGCTAAATTTGGCCAACTCTTAGCAAATACAGAGCACAACAGCACTTCAACTGGCGCTAAGTCATCTTCCATTAATGGCAAAGCACTTTTTGTATCTTCATGTTGTTTTGAAGGGCAGCAGCTTTAACAAAACACTGTAAGCCACAGATTTGCAAAAAAAAATGTAAAAATAAGTTACAGCTGTCAAAGCACTTACACGAGACCTTTCAATTACCTAAAATATATTCGCAAGTTAATTTTTTTAATTATTGAACACTTACATGGATGTCCTTTGCACAGTGTTTCAATCTGAGTTGACATTTTTTTCTCACTGATCCTTTCGTATTTTTGTCGTTTTGTAGCCGCTTTTAAGCCTTGCCAAGGAAGCGAACCCAGGTTGAAATACATTAAAATGTAACCGAGTGATTCCAGATCGTCACGCCGACTTTGCTCTGAAAAATATCAAGGATAAAAAATATAACTTATTTGATCTAGTTCGATATAATATATCACGTTCCCTTTAATCAAACCAAACTGTAGATCAAAAATTACACTATTAAAGAGCTTGAAGTAACAATGATAGTTTTTTTTTTTAATTTTTTGTTTGAGAATTCATACCTGCAACATGAATTTCTAAGCGAAATCTTTTCACAAACCACAGGACGAACAAACATCCTGAACCACGATCTTGATAGCTCAAAAACAGATGATACTTAGGCGATAATTCTACGTAATAGTCGAGACATTTTCGATCTTGACCCAATTAACGAGAAAAAAGTGAGCAAAAACAGCAAATATGAAAATTTATCTAATATCGTGGCAAAAAACTCAGTAGAAGTTTGGTAGGTTTATGTTGATTTGAATTGACAAAGGCACTTAACGCAGCTCTGTGGGTGAAACAAACCGGAAATACATTGATTGAAAAGCATTTTACGTCACAGGCATTAGTCAAATATTTACATTAAATGTCCAACAATAGTTGATTGATAAGAGGCACCCAATATACCGATTACCTAATTACTGCTGTTGTCTATATACGTACGTAACATTGAAATAAATTGCACGCATATGAACTGTAACATTGCAGATTACAACAAATCCACTGAAATGAAAATGTAATGGGAATAATGATCTAATAATGACCAACCGTTTGCTGCGTGCATTCTGGCCGTTCTAGCGACGCTTCCCTAAGATTCCACGCTGGTAGCCTGCAGGCCAGAAAGCACGCAAACGATTAAACCTGTTGATCTGGAGTCTGGACATCAGAGTAAAGCTTGTGTTGGGACAAGTAGTGGTCACTGGTCAACAATTACAGCGTGTACAAAAGGCCTACTAAACGTTTCATCATTTTAAGATGTTTTTTGTCATAAGTTTCTTGTAACTCAAACACTACTCAAATCCTAATCGGGTGCAGAGTGCCACAAAAACTACATTCCAACTGATGAAAAAACCTCTATCAATGTATCCTTGTGTCGAAAGCTTTTTGATTACCGCCTATATATGCCATGATAACTTTCAACGAAATCGATCCACCTTGAGAAATACAAACATAACACACCCTTTCAATTTGCAAAAATTATTTTTAGTCGCTCTTACCGATTCCCAAATGGGTGTTTACTGAGGCGTATCGGGCAGTGCCTGTGAGGTTTTTGTTTTCTCTATACGGAATATGCTGGTGTGTGCGGGCATCTCGGTATTTTTTCGCCAGACCGAAGTCAATGATGTAAACTAAATTTCCTTTCTTTCCCAGGCCCATGAGGAAATTGTCTGGTTTTATGTCGCGGTGAATGAAATTCTTGCTGTGGATGAACTCAATTCGGCTGATCTAAGCAAAAAAAAAAACTTTTACACTGATATTCCAAATCAGTCCATTTGCTTTCATAGCAAGATTTTATATCATACGAAAACAAGTAGAAAGATTTAACAAACTCTTGCTGCACTCGTGCTACGAATAGTTTTGGTAGCAAGACAATGTCTTATAAACAATATCGTCCACATTACACCGTAGTTGTAACGTTTTGTTGAATCTGATATAAGGTATGGCATCTTACAGTGCTTGCTGCTGCTATAAAATTTGCAAGATTACACAGAACGATATCTTGCTGTGTAACTTGCCAAGCACCTATCACAATGGATAAGGAAAACGCTAAGATATTTTGCAGGATTAAAAAAATTCTTCTATTAGTCAAAGTTCTGAAGCAAGTAATCATCCATCACTTTGAAAATTCTGCTTTGGGCTGAGAAATCATGTTCAATCGACAGTTATATATTGAACATAATTAACAATTAATTGTAACTCATCCTTAGTATACACGCTTCTGTAACATGATATCACAAGAGAAAACAATGGAAAGCCATCCTGCCACAAAAGAATAAGAAACGATGTGACCAGTTTTCAGTTACTCTTATAAAGCCACTGCATCTGGTAACGAAGATGCAAAATCAGTGGATTATAATAGCCAACGTGACATCATATCGAACCAGATCAGACTCTGGCACCAGTGACAGCATAACTGTTTAACTATTTATATATCGAGCTTATGTGCAACACGAGCGTTTTTGAACACTGGCGTTTTTGAATGTTTTTGCTCGAAAAATGTTTAAACTGGCAGCAAGAACGACATTGGCCGAATTACGATGATCAAGAACTTTAAGCACATCCATTTATGGTCCAATTATATCGCAGTCTAGAAAAATTATTCCAAATCGTACCTAAATTTACAACAATCTGTTAATCGGGATATTTTCTTATTTATCATCATCATGATCTAAGAAGGAACAGCAATCAGTGCAGCAACACGTGTTAGTTTGCCTGCTTGACGCGTAGCTATAAAAAGGTCGAAGTTAAGCAACCCTCCATTGTGTGCAGCAGACAAAGACCAAAAGGTCTGTTTTCTTACCAAGCTAACTTCAAAAAAATAATTCCGATTACAGTATTCACCTTTACATATGAGTATCAAAGACTGTTACTTGACACTAACAACGCATAACTGGTAGGTTTGCAATTTGCAAATAATTCCAGTTTTATGATGGCTCACACATTTTTAAACAAAAACAATACACGCAATAAGTATGCAGAAATTATGTTTCTTTAACTGCTTAGCAAAGCGTAGAAATATTGCAATTGTTGTACAAGTACTGGTACGGTATACAACAACATTCAAATTGCAATAACTTACTAGTTGATCAGCAAGTAGCAAAACTGTTTTTAAACTGAATTTCCTTGAACAAAAATTAAAAAGATCTTCTAAACTTGGCCCCAGTAATTCCATGACTAGCACGTTGTAATCACCCTCTGCACCGCACCATTTCACCGTGGGAATTCCAACTACAAATAAAAAAAAGGTTAACAAATAAGACAGTAATAAACTAAAATAAGTAAACCTAATCAGCAAATTAAAGTGAAACCCCATTAGTAACTATCTCACATTTCATTACGTAATTATCCCTGCTGGAAATTAATACTATTTGATAATCCCAATTTTTGTCCGTCTTTTGCATGAACTGAACCCATAATAACATGACCAACCTAGTCAGATGCTCAACCAGGATTTTGCTTCCAGAGGTGGAGGGGGGTTTGAGCTTTAAAGTTGAAATGCTTTGTTTTAAAAAAGTCGCAATTGGGTGATGTGCTGAGCAAACTAGTATAATTGAAGCACATCACAGATAACGATTTGGGGGTACTGCCCATCAGCTGATGGACAATTTTTCTGACTTTTAGGGAAAATTAGCCATTTTAACGCCATTCAGATCAAATATTGCAAGTTTTTAGAGCCATTAGAAAAAACTAACTTGCTAAAATTTGAAAGCCAGTTGAAAGATAAAATTGTTCAACCCCGTTTACTTACGTAGGTCAAATCCAAAACATGTTTCAATACTTGCATTTTTTGGCTAAATTTTCTAAGTGACTTGGCTAAGGGTGGAGGCCTCCTTTTCCTCCCCTTGGTTGCCCAACTGAACCTCGTTTCTGAACAATGACCAACGGCATTGTTACAAATTTCTATTCAACAACAATGAACCCTTTGCATCTTCTTAATCACTTTTTCTTTTTCAGTTTTGCACCAGTTTAGTTCTTGATCAACTATATACCTGTAGCTATATCATTCTCAAGTGATTTGTCGATCAAAATGTAAAAAAATTAGAGCATTGTTAGCAACTTGCAGTCAAAAAGCACATTTTTTCCAAAATTGTTGAGTACATATATAATTAAAAATGCTACAATTAACTTGCAAACTAACACTCAATATATTAAACAAACTAATATTATGATACACATATCACCCAATTTAGATTTTTTTGTACAAAAACATTTTTTTATGGCAGATATGCGACCATCATTGACACTAGCCTAAACAAATAATACTGGTCACATTACTGAAATACAAAAATTTTTGTACAAAATATGTCGACTTCATTTTAAATCGGAACGAAATCGCTATCTATTAGCACTAATTTGAGAGGCATGTGGATACATTTAATTGCTTTCATTCCAGTAATGCAGCCACCAATAAGTATTCAGTCTCAATGGTGGTTGCATTACTGAGATTCCATTGTAAATTAATTGCCTTGTCTCACTGTAAGTTTGACAACTTCACACATTAACAAAATTAGTTTCTGAAACTGGATCATTAGGATGTGAAATTCTCAAATAGCCATTCTCAAATTTATCATTAGTGTTTAACCCATTAAGTGCAGAAGTAACATGACGCTATTGCTGGTATAATGTGAAAATAAACTTGCCACTCGCTCATTTTTCTGGTTTCATTTTTAAACAGTCTCGAAATATTGACAAAAATCTTGTGTCCGAGATAAAACAGTAAGTAGTTTTCAGAAGGATAGTGCACGCACAACTAGCCTCTGTTTTCTTAATGTCATTTCAAATTCTCAATAAAATGTGTATAATTGTAAACAAAGTACAATGTAATTATGATGAAACAAATAGCTATGTAACTAGAACACTACACAGTTGCGAAAAAGTTTTGATTTCACATACAGAGAGAGCGATTGGTTTTGACAATGTCACAAACATATTCGTTTTGCACACTGAATGGTTTACTGATAGAAATTACAACTTTATAGACACAAAAAAGTACTGGTACAAAATATATAATCAAATCATCGTACCTCCTCCTTGCATCATTTTGTAAAACTTGCTCTCAATGTGAAGTTGAGGATGCTTGGTTTTGACACATTCTAGCTTAATTGCTACCTCCTCTCCATTGGAAATATTGGTTCCTGCAAGTAACAGAAGAATAAAATTTATAACATCAACTAAATCTTGTTTTTTTCATCACAACCCCACAAAAGATTAAACAAATATGAGTCTATGACAAGAGACTAGCTACAAACACATTTAGTCAAAATGTACCACAATTCTAATACTTTTAATACTGGCTTTAACACTTAAGGCAAGATAGGATGGTTATTGGACAATGGTTATGCAGGATTATAGTAGAAATATAGTAATAATTCCTACACAAGAAAACTTAGGCTTTTCAACTATGACACAGTGGACAAAGTCTGAATGTACAATGTATGTAACAATTGATAGTATGAGCAATTAACATAGAATACACTCAGTACTGCACCTAAATATATGTCTCCAAATGAACCACTTCCAATTTTTCTTCCAAGACGATATTTATTCCCAACTCTTAATTCCATAATATTAATAATAATTAAACATGAACCATAAAATTTTGCACTTTAATCTGTTATACAAACTACAAATCTGAATTATCTAAGGAATAGCTTATTTCTGATTTCACTGAAAATTTTTATTTGCTTAACCGCTTTTTACTTTTTTATTGGGAGTCATGGACAATAGCCTACTAAAAAGTGGAAATCATGCTAAATGGCAGGACAGTAGGAAAAAGCAGTTAGGGTGAACTCTAACCTGCCTTTTAGTGCAATTTCTGCCTTTTACCATTGTCTGGGAGTGATTATTTCACCGGAAAATTTCAAGCTAAAGAGAGTAAAACAAAAATGAGAAATATTCATCTGGGTATTTTTTATTTACTTTTTTTAAGGGTCAAGATTAAAGTTTAAGTTAGAGTTTAGGTTATATTTAAGGCTAGTTTTAAAGAAAGGATTTAATTTTGGTTAGATTGGAGTCAGAACTAACACTGAACAAAAAACTCTGAACTAGATAGAAATTTCTGGTAAAATATAGTAGTGCAAGTTAAATTATTCCTGAAGTGAAATAGGCAGAACTAATTTAATAGTTCACAGAGACATCATGTCTTACAATCCTACTTCATTTGACAACACCTTAATGCTGTCTCCGTGTCGAAATGGGCAATCATTTCAACCCATAGTGACGCAGGTGAGGCGAAGCCCCCTATCGCGGGAGCATTCCCATGTTTGGAAGTCAACTTACTTCATCATCAGTGTGAAGAAGAGTCGACACAATGCAAAGAATTTTGATCCCTGAATTAGGCTAACTCAACCGGTAAATTTGAATAACCAAGCTATCGGTATAGGCTATCGTCTTCATCTCGTAACTTCAGCTGCTAAAAAGGCTGACCTATTTTTTCCCCCACGTACTGCTCTGGACTCGAGTTTCGCGTAATACCAACGCTCATCGGCAAAGCTAAACTAAGCTGGCCTGCAAACCAAAATCAATAATAATAATTGAGTGCTTTATACTGCTTAACATGTACTGCATGCATTAGTTAAAAACTGTTACAGACAGTTGCTCAAAGCAGTTGAATAAACAATTAAAAAGATAATGCATCTAAAAAATCAAATCAAAATTTCAGCAATACAAAATTCGAAAAATTGACATCAACGACTCTCACGCAGTAGGTGTGGTAATGCACTCTCACAGGTGCAGGTAAAAATCATTTGTATAAAATCTAAAAAGTATAAAAATTAATGTTTCCTGGTAACACTGAAGTGTACAACATACACTCATTTTACACAATATAGAGACACATCAATTACAAAGCACTACCATAACTACCGATTCCATAGATACTGATCTGCTTAATACTGCAATGGTATGTCAATTATCATAAGCCAATTTAAAATAGTGTGTTTTAAGGTTGGATTTAAAAGCATTTCGAGATTCAATACTACGTAGTGTTAATGAAAGATTGTTCCATGTTTCAGTCATTTTGGTAAAAATATTCTTTCGTGAATCAGCATTGCGATTGGAATTGTGTACAAGCATATACTCATCCCGACCAACACCAACCCTAAGATTAATAGTTGTAGTTGGTTGGTAGGTTTCAAATAAATCAGTCAAATAAGATGGTGAAGTATGGTTCACAATGTCGAGTGATATCAACCACAATTTGAACATAATGCGATACTTGACTGGCAAGAAATGTAACTGTTTTAAGTAGGGTGTAATGTGTTCTCGTCGCTTTAACATAAATGCAAAACGTACTGCACGATTTTGAATTTTTTGAAGTGGTTTTAAATCTTTGGCGGTTGCACATGCTAGGACTGCATTGCAGTAATCCAAGGTGTTAAGTATAAGATTGGATATCAGCATTACTTTCATTTTCAATGGTATACAATTTTCGATATGTCGCAGATTACGTAAGTGATAGTTACACACTTAGAAGTGTACAATTGAGTGTCATCTGCATACATTTGGACAGACATTTTATGTTTAACTGCTATGGTTTCAATTTCTTTTGTATACAGATTATATAGCATTGGCCAAAGTAAAGACCCTTGAGGAACACCAAACATAAGTTTATTATCCTCACTGCTTGCATCATTAACATATACAGAATACCATCGATTGTTTAAATATGACTGTATCCACTGCAAGCAGTCATCAGTTATAGCATAATTTTAAAAAAGACGCTCAAGTAATATGTTATGATCCAGAGTATCGAAAGCTGAAGACAAGTCAAGTAAAATTAAAGCTGTGCTTTGCATTAGACAAGTATTGGTTTGAATGTCACCAACCACTTTAAACATTGCTGTCTCACACGAGTGTTTTTTTCTATATCCAGATTGGAATTTTGCATATAAATTGTTAAATTGAAGGTGGGCAGCAATTTGATCATACGCAACTTTTTCAAGAAGTTTTGAAAGAAAAGAAAGGTTGCTTACAGGTCTATAATTTTTGTAGGCTTCAGAATCTCCACTTTTGTCTTTGATAACAGGAGTAATTGCAGCATGTTTAAGTAAATTAGGAAAACAAGATTCATTGAATGTAGAATTTACCAAAAAAGTGAAAAAAGGATACAGTGAATCAACAAACTGTTTCAGGATATCCGTTGGTATAGGATCAAGAATGCTAGTTTTACTCTTCATGCCTTTGATGTAGTCTTGTATTTCTGAACAAGATAACTTTACGAATTTTGTGAGTGGAATGATACTATTAGAAAAGTCTTCTGAAGCATGTTGTCTTAAATTAAATTTTAGGTCAGAATTCAATTGTAGGTTGAAGCAATTAGCATTTGGGAAAGTTTGTATTGATTCTCTTAGAATTTTCACCTTCTCAAAATAAAATGCGGCCATTTCATTAGAAGTGTGTTCACTTGGAAGATTAGTAGGAAACAGCTATTCTTTTACATTTCCTGTCAATCTATTCAAGATTTTATACAGAGCTTTAGAATCCTTGGCAGCATTTGACAAATGGTCTGCATAGTAAGAGTACCTTGTTTCCTTTAATTTAAAATTGTACTTATTTCTGATAAAACAAAAATTTTTTCTGTTTTCTTTTGAAAGTTCTTTTTTAAGTCTTCTTTCAGCTCTTCTCTTATCCCTTTTTAAGTTCATTAATTCATCATTAAACCACTTCGGTTTTTTTAGATTTTGGTTCTTTTTCTTTTCAACTATTGGACAATGTGTATTTAGTAAGTGTTCCAAAGTATAATTATACAGGTCAATACATTCATCAACTGACAAATTACCATAAATTGTCTTGTTACAAAGAGGACTGGACTTGAGATCTTTGCAAAATTTTTCAGAATTCATTTTTTGGTAGTTTCGAAACCAAATACGTTCTAATTTACTATCATTTTGGGTAGACAAAGATTGAAGAGTAAATGTAACGGGATAGTGATCCATAGGTGGCAGAACCGGGGGGGCCCCGGCCCCCCCACTTTTTTTTCAGGGGGGGCCCTGGGGGGGCCCTAATTTATGTGATTTTTTTCTAAATTAACACTGATGAAAAATGTTTTTGCAACTTATTATCATAGATGTCGAAACCAGAAGGCGTAGAGTGCAGACTCACACTCCTAACCGAGTGGGAAGGCATTGGATTATATGCATTGACTTTTACGACGATGACTCAAAATAATTTTTGTTGCGTCATTTCTCCTCTTGAGCTTAACACGAGATCGATTCCATTCCCATTTGTGATGCTCATGTTAAGAGTACGATACCTTCGGTTTAGGTTTAATACCTGTGCGGCTGTCATTTTTGCAACTATACGATGTTTACGTTATGTTGAAAGTGATTTCAAATCTCTAAAAATAACCTCCCCTCTTCATGGTTATTGTACCCAGCCGCCATTCTTTGCATTGTTACATAATCATTATAAGCGTCACGGACGAAATAGGAGCGAATTTGATTGGTGTGCAGCTGATGAACAATTATAGGTTAATTTGTGGTGTAAAAAATGAGTACTATGCTACATTATTTTCTCAGATAATTCATTCATTTATTTGTTCTTGACCACCACAAAAATAGTAAATAGCAAATGGATACTAATGCAAAAAGTAACATGTTGAATCTGGAAAAGAAGAGACGCAATCTTCATATTTTGCACTCACGCGTTTCATGTAACTTTTGGAAGGAAGCCAAAATGGAATGCCTCAAACGAAGCTTGCTCTAAAAAGCGTTGTCAGTAGTGTAGCCAGGGGGGGGCTATAGCCCCCCCCATTGGCATGTCGACCAAAATGCAAAATGAGAAAAACACTACGTTTTTACCACTTTTGAGGCTCTTTTATGCACTGGAGTGGACTAAATAGTGATTCAAAACATCTTTTGAAACATATATTCAGGGGGGAGGGCTAATTTGTCAAAAACAAAACTAACAGATAAATGAAAACTTTGAAAAATCGTCAAAAATAAGCAATTAAATTTGATCGCAAGTGTAAAAACGCTAAACATAGGTGTCATCAACAAATATACTATAAACTACAGAATAGGGGGGGGGGCTATATTCAGTATTAGTTAATTACCAATCATTTCTCTCAAATCTCTTTTCATTAGCCCCCACCCCCCGCAATTTTTTTTTCTCTATAAACTGTATACGAAATAGATTACTCTGTGTTAGTTTTATTGAACTATTCTATTTTATAATTTACCAGCATCTAAACAAGAGAACAAACATTTTACCATTAGCCACCTTTCAAATAGCCCATTTATGCCACCAGTTTAATCATGTTTGCACTGCCAATTTCTAAGCCACGTTTTAAAAGCATTATTTTTTAATCAAAATAGCCCTAAAATTAAGCTATTTTTGCTAAAAAATGCAAAATTTTCGAGCGCTGGGGACTCCACCGCCAGACCCCCGTGCCTCCGGCGGCTGGGGGCTTTGCCCCCAGACCCCTATTGGCTATCTTCCCCAAAACAGCCCCCCCACATTGCGGATTTCTGGCTACGCGCCTGTTATATGTTATTTGTATATGTTGCTGTTGAGCTTAGCACGTTTATAATGCTAATATAGAAATAAAACGAAAAAGATAACATTGTTTTTTTGCAACGTTCGTTAGCAGAACAGTCAAGTTCAGAACCTCCATCTAAGCAGCCGATAACAAACCAAGGGGAAGATATCAACGAAAATTCGAATAATGGTAGTGGCTTTGCCAGCGATTTATGTTCAAGCTATGATAGTCGAAGCGGTACTGGTACTCCCACAATGATAAGTAAGTTTGCAAATTTAGCTAAACGGAGGGCTGAAGACTTGGTTTGGAATAGAAATGTTAAACTGCTTTTTACAATTCACGGTTTGCAATAGACCCATAATATGATAAGCTGAGTTTATTTTTAAGTCAAGCGGACAAGCTAGTGGAATCGCAGTCGCAAAATTAACAGTGATCAAATACTGGAGATTTTGGCAAATCTTTGTTAAGCTATACGTTACTGCAAAAAAATTTTCTCCTACATTTAAGCAAGACTGTGGACTTGTGGAGTACAGGAGTCGGAGCTTTAAAAATATTGGGAGTTTAAAAGCCTGCAATGTAATATGTAAACAAAGGGAAAAAATTGGTCAGTACATCCCATACATTTCAAGAAAAAAATTGAGGCAAGGCCCTTGCTTATCAGGTATCCTCCTGTTTATCGAACTGTATGTCGAGTTTAATGTGTACATTTGCAGTGTGTTTACTAACAAATAACAATGTAGCATTTTTGCTGTGACTAAATTTGCGACTGTTTTATTATGGATATTGAATAGGCCAAATATTATTGCTATAGTTTTTGATGATTAATTACGGCTTGGAATAGCATTTATGGGCGCACTTTTTTAAATGAACTGCGTTGTTTCGGTAACCTTTAGCGACATACTGCATTTGCAGTAGCTAGTGCTAAAACAACAAAAATCGCTGTAAGCTTATAACTGCGCGTGATGCGCTGTAGGTGAAAAAACTGGATAGACTTTGGGCCCCCCCACTTTCAAAATGGTTCCGCCATCGCTGTAGTGATCAGTACAGAAACTGAAATCAACCTCAACATTTTTAACATATGTTTCATCACAGCCAACCTCAGTTATGACTAAATCTAAGCAATTCCCTTTTACATGTGTAGGTTGTTTTGTTAACTGGGTCAAGTTATATGTCGACAATAATTGCAAAAATTCACTGACATAATAATCTGCAGGATTGTTTACATGTAGATTAAAATCACCAACAAGTACAAATTTGCTTGAAGTTGATATAAGACTTTCTACTAGAATTTCAAATTCTTCAAGAAACATTTTAGGTGTAACTTTAGGCTTTGATGAATATGGTAGTCTGTAGATGTTAACAATGATAAATTTCTCATATTTAATGCATGTTAGTTCACACATTAGTAACTCAAAAGTAATAAATTTGGTATGATCCTTCAGCAAGATTTTCTTTGCCTTCATGTTCATTTCATATAAGACAAGCAACCCTCCGCCATTGGTCTTGGTATGCCTGAATGCTTTCAGTATTTTAAAATTATAGTTACTCTTGATTTCAGCCAAAATGCTTTTGTCATGTTTATTCAGCCAAGTTTCTTGTAAGCAAACAATGTCACTGTGTATGTCTGTGAGAAAATTTAGCACATCAGTAGTTTTATTTCGAATAGACTGACAATTCAAAGTCACACAGACAAGACCTAATAGTTTTTTTGAGCTATGTTTTTATTTAGTTTTTCACTGGAAGAATTCTTGTGTTCATTTTTGCAATCTGTTGGACTAGTAGGCTCACTAATCTGATCAATTCTATTTTTATTTATTTTAGCTTCAGTTTCAACCAAGCACTTGCCATTTGGTATCGCAATCATTTCTGGCTTAGTTAGTGAGTTCCCTTTCTTGTTTAAATTGTCAATTTTCCGCTGTTTGCGTAATTGATATTTTGCTTCCCTTTCTATTTCTGTCAAGTCCAGATTTATCCAAATGTTGTTTTCAATTTTCCTACCAAGTCCCCAGTTATGTAGCATTTCAGCATCATCTTGATACTTCATAATGACATGGACCAAACGCCCAACATGGGGCTCAGTAATATCAATTCTGCCAATTCTTTTGCAACTAAGAATATCTCCCTTTCGCAGTCTAGGTTCAATTCTACTGCATATGCAAAACACTGTATCCTTTAGAGACTTGCTATTGGTTTCAGCAGTGATGTCATTCTCAACAATGCCAGAAAATATCAAGTTTTTGTGTCTTTTTTGCCTCTCTTCCATATTTTTGCCCATTGTCATCATACCTTCCTTAAAAGCTGCTCAGAGGTTGACTTTACAGCATTCTTAATCACAGTCTCATTCTGCTGTTTCACCACTTCAGCAAAGGTTTTAGTGAAAAACCCTGTACACTTACTGGTTTCAATCAAGGCATCTTTAACCAAAACAGGTAACTTTTCCTTAATTTCATCACAAATAGATTCTTTCAGATCCTTGATTTCCTTGGAGTTTGAAATTGAGAGTTTTGTATTGCTTTTACCACAATTGCGACAATCTTTGCATTGCCATGTGAAACCACGTGAAATTCTAAATCTGAGTAAACTAAGCTGGCCTGCAATCCGAAATTCAAAATCTGAGTAAAAATCTTCGGTGAAATAGTCACTCCAGGACCTTTTAAAACTCAACTCTGTACTGCAAGTCTGAAGTATCATTATCTGACTAGTCAGTAAATCTAAATGATCTGCTGCCAGTGATGTAAAGTCAATTAGCATGACATACCCTATTCAGTTTTATTTTATAAATTGGGAGTGTGACAAGCAAGTGTCTGCTTCTAATCTAGTTTCAAATAGCCAATATATTTTTCTTTGGTGGTTACACAAAGCTGATGCTCAGTGCCCGAGTGCTATGCATTACAGATTAAAACAAGTTAGTTATCGATAGTTATCCTGGACTTTCTGTACTAGTAACAGAGTTAAGAGGACTAAATCTCACTCTGCAATTACTGTAGAGCTACGGTAGGCTAGACCTACTACAGAGTCCAGACTGTTCTGTACAGTACGTAAATACCGTTACCAGTGAGGCAGTGATCTCATCACAAAGTGATTGGACCACAAAAAGAGGGTTAGGGCTTATTTAATGACTGCTCTAATGATTGCTGTCTGTTCTCAGTCAATGCTTTATTTTTAATAATGCAATAAAACAATGTGGTTGGCAGATGGGCTATTCTGTCTTGTACCTAACGAACTCAAATTATTACCTTTCAGTCAATTCAAACGGAAACTAAAATTCCATTTCATTAGCAAATATACTCTTGATTAGGCTAAAATAAACGTGACATTATCAGAGTCATGTAATGTAAATATTTGAACTACCGGTATGTTTTGTTTTCAATTTTTTGTTGTTGTTTACTCATTTATTAATGATTTTTTTGTTTTTGCTTATTTGTGTAAATGTACTTTCTCTAAACATACCCTCACGCTACATGACTTGTGACAGGTGGTGGTTGACTTGAAGACCGGACGGTCATTTTCGCCATCTCCTGGTGCTTTAGCCTATTTTTTCTGTGCTGTATTTTGAAATCTGATTATTTTGATTTGAGCTCAAATAAACGTAATTGATTGATTGATTGATCTCACGTACGGTAATCACTTTGTGATGAAATCGCTGGCAACTGTACATACATACCAGCACTATGCAAGCTCTACAGTCTAACTAACTCAACAGCTCAAATTACAGCACTGAGCACACAGCAAGTATCGGTAATGGTACCCTTGATAGAGTAGCCTAGTCTAAAAATAGTTCTGGTACAGAATTACAAAACTAGATGGGAGTTTGCCAGCAAACTCAGTGAACGACCGACGCATAACCAATTTTAGCGGCTCTATATATTTTAGCAAAACGTCGAACAGACGGATAAGTTTTCACCGCTCATTTATTCGTAATCAACACTGCATACGAATTTTGTTTCTCTGACTATCTGAGTAAGGGAGTAAATGACGGCTCGCTCCAGCTTTATATAACAACCGCCATTGTATATCATTGTTACGTCAACTTGACAAGAGCGTCACAGTGATAAAAAGAATGGGCAAATTTGATTGGTGCGCTGTAATTGAGAAACAATGGTGCAATTTATGGAAGCGGCAAAACGTGCTATCGCTACAGGGCCCCCCTCCAAAATGCGCGTGGGCCAAGTCCGAAGGACTGGGAACATGCACGTTTTAGACGAGAATGAAAAAGGTGGGATGGGAGTGATGCAGTAGCGTAGCACGAGTCTGAGGAACGAGTGGACCTCAACTGTGACCCTCGGGCGGGGGTGAAGATGGACGGGGATGGCGGCTGAGCCAGCAGGGGCTAGGCAGTTAGCTTTTGCATGGAGGTGCTGGAGAAGCTGGCGGCTGGAGCGTGCGATGTGAAAAACAAAATGCAGTAGTTCAAAAAGGCAAACAAAAACGTCGTCAGTAACAAAAGGTCTTTCGCAAACAAAATGTTCAAGTAGTTCAGCACGATTCAGCGCGCCGTTCCGCGCAACGATGGGAAACGTATGAATGAAGCAGGAACTGGATGAAGCAGGAACTGCGACACACTTCCCCCTTTCTGAAAGCAGTGGTAGGAAGGGGCCTGCTAACGTCGTCTCGAGCGCCGACCATCCAATCGCGATGTGGAAACTAGCATGGAAGTAACCACAAATGAAAGATAATTGGAACCGATAGCCTTATAAGTCAACAGATCATAGCGGCTCTTAGGTTGTACAACCGAGCCGGTTAACCGCAATCGGAGCGCGATCCACCTACCTCCCAAGTACACAATCTAAGCACCAGCTGCTCTCCAGTCAACAACTCACGCATGCTCACAAGAGGTTGTGCAACCGAGCCGGTTAACTGCAATCGGAGCGCGCTTCCTTTTGACACGCCACAACTGGTGACCCCGACGTGATTGGATGGTCGGCGCTCGAGACGACGTTAGCAGGCCCCTTCCTACCACTGCTTTCAGAAAGGGGGAAGTGTGTCGCAGTTCCTGCTTCATCCAGTGGCGATGTGGAAAACTAGCATGAAAGTAACCACAAATGAAAGATAATTGGAACCGATAGCGTTATAAGTCAACAGATCATAGCAGCTCAAGGGTTGTACAACCGAGCCGGTTAACCGCAATCGGAGCGCGCTCCCTTTTGACACGCCACAACATCGAGGTCACCAGTTTAGCGGCTCTATATATTTTAGCAAAACGTCGAACAGACGGATAAGTTTTCACCGCTCATTTATTCGTAATCAACACTGCATACGAATTTTGTTTCTCTGACTATCTGAGTAAGGGAGTAAATGACGGCTCGCTCCAGCTTTATATACCAACCACCATTGTATATCATTGTTACGTCAACTTAACAAGAGCGTCACAGTGATAAAAAGAATGGGCAAATTTGATTGGTGCGCTGTAATTGAGAAACAATGGTGCAATTTATGGAAGCAGCAAAACGTGCTATCGCTACACAATGCTGTGACGCTCAAAAGTACTTTTTGTCTACTGTAAAATCAGCAATTATTCAAAAATATCTGATTATGGAACCTCCAGAAAAGTGGAGTCAAAATATTTGTCTGTTAAATATCTGCCGATCAGAGGTGGAGTCCTCGAGGACGTCCTTGGCCTCGAGAACGTCCTCGAGGACACATTTTGAATTCATTCTATTTTTTAATTTTATTTTTTATTTCATTATATTTTGAATTCATTCTATTTTTTAATTCATTCTATTTTTTAATTGAATTCATTCTATTTTCATTCATTCTATTTCTTATTTCTATATTCATTCTATTTTTTCTATTTCGAAGAAACAATTCATTCTATTTGAATAAGCGTTAGGCCTAGTGGTAGGCCTAGTGATAATTGGTGGTAGAACCTTTTTACCATAGGTGGGCACAAGTTCGTTAATCGTTAATCGGTTAATCACGAAGCTAACTTTTTCATTAACTTTTTAATCCGTTAAAAAGTTTTTTCATGTTAACGGACTAACTTAACTTCCGTTAAGCGCTGTTAACAGACTAAAGTAACTTCCGTTAAGTTCTGTTAACTTCCGTTAAGGTTTTTATCGTTAATATTTTGCAGCTTCTTTGTGCATTTGAACTTATTTTTATCTTGAAATTAGATTAGACTGTAAAATGTATCTTTCAAAACACAAAAAGACCATCATAGCAATAAATATTTCCTTACAATCAGCTCAACTGCGTCAATACGTGTTCCAGAAGCGAGTGAATAAAACGAAATGTAAATTACACACAAAATGTTGATGGATTAACGGACTTTATTAACTTCCGTTAATTAAAGCTGAAAATAACGGATTAACGTTAACGGAGGTGTGAAGTTCGTAACGGACTAGCGGTTAACGAAGCTAACGTTTTGCATTATTTGCATTACAAACTTTCCCATCTATGCTTTTTACTTTTGGTTCAAGCCTTCCCCCTCTTTGGTCAAATCCAACTTTTTCTCGAAGATTTTATTGCAGTGAAGCCAGATGGTGTTCAGCGGGGTTTAGTTGGCAAAATAATTTGCCGTTTTGAGGAGAAAGGTTTTAGGCTTTGTGCCATGAAAATGACGACTGCCAGTAAAGATTTGCTAGAAATGCACTTTGCAGATCTCAGTTCAAAACCATTTTTCCCAAAACTTGTTGAATTTATGTTGTCTGGGCCAGTTGTGGCAATGGTTTGGGAAGGAAAAGGAGCAGTTAAAATTGATCGTAAATGCTTGGAGAGACTAACCCTGTTGATTCTCTTCCTGGAACAATTCGTGGACATTATTGTATTGACATTGGGAGAAACATATGTCATGGATCTGACTCTGTGGAAACAGCAAAGAAAGAAATAGCTTTATGGTTTAAAGAAGGTGAACTTATCAATTATTGCTGTGCTTACAACTCTTGGGTGTATGAATAAGAAGGCTACTTCAACCTGACACTCAGCACTTTTTTGGTGTTTTGTGCCTACATAGCAGGATCTGACATTTGTAGTTTTTGTATTTTTGTGTATATAGTTGGATCTGACTTTTTTTTCTTTTTTTTTTCTGTACCTTTCTGTATAAATTTATAATTACCAGTATATTGAAAGATACTTCTCACCTGTTTTCATTTTAAATTCAAAACAACTTTTTCTGCGTATTTTGTGGCTGATTCTAAATTTGCTATTTTGTCTAACTAGTGTAGAATCTTTCATTGGTTTGACTGCTTGATAATGCCAGTTAAATGTCCATGTGAAAAATGTTTAAGACTTTGTAAAAGGAACCAGTGTGCTGTTCAGTGTGATTTGTGTGATGGATGGATTCACCTCAAATGCACGGTCATTAGTCCCCTTAAATTTCACACTCTTTGTTCTTCTACTGAACCATACCTCTGCCAAAATTGTTACAGTGAATTGTTTCCTTTTCAAACCCTAGATGATAAGCAATTGTTAAATGAAATGAGAGATGATGACAAACTAAACTTGGATATTAATCACACAAATAATTCGTTTTTCCCAGCTAAATGCTTACAGGTAGACAACAAGACAAAAAGCTTACTAAATGATTTAAATTCTGGTTTGGTTGACTCAAAATACTGCTCACAGGCCGAAGCCAATATTATTAACAAAAAGTGTAAATTTTCTTTGCTTTGCGTGAATACAAGAAGCTTAAATGAAAATTTTGATGAAATGAATGAACTTTTAACAAATTACGATATCTTACCTGATATCATTGCTATAAGTGAAACCAAACTTAAATTGTTACAGGTATACAATGCAAAGTTAAGTGGGTACCATTTTTACCACAAAGGCACAACTACAAGATGGGGAGGAGTAGGATTTTATTAAGGAGTCTTTATCAATTTCAATTTGCAAGGAGTTTGATTTAAACATTCCTACCTGTGAAGATATGTGGATTCAACTAGATTAGGGAATAACAAAAAATGTATAGTGGGAGTAATTTACAGACACCCTAAACAGAAGTTATCAGAGTTTTGCAAGAGTTTTGAATCAACCATTGAAAAATTGAATAGTAGAAAACTGATGTATTATATCGGAGGAGACTTCAACGCAGATTTGTTGAAAAGTAACTCTGATATCAATATTAAAGATTTCATGAATTTAACATATAGCTTAGGCTGCATTCCCTTAATTACACACCCGACAAGAATAACCACTACAAGCTCAACTCTTTTAGATCATGTTTATACAAACAATGTAGTGGGTGAACACAAAAGTTTTATTCTGGTGGAAGATGTAAGTGATCACCTGCCAGTAATGGTGTGTTCTAATTTAAGCCTGCCCAAGAGTGAAAAATCAACTGTCACCCTAATTCGTGATACAAAAAATTTTGAAGTAGAAAAATTTCTAGACAAATTAACTGAAGGAATGGAGCTATTAGGTGATATCAAAGAGGAATGCATTGACAACTACACTGAAAAGTTTATTGACATTTTTCATAAGACATTAAACATACATGCACCATTACGAAAACAAAGCAGAAAGGAAACAAAACTAAAAACAAACCATGGTTATCCAAAGGAATCCTTATATCAATCCAGCAAAAAAATTTATTGTACAAAAGAGCCCTTAAATTAAATGAGAGTAATACATGGGCACAATACAAAGTCTATAGAAATAAACTGACTCATATTAAGGAATATGCAAAACGACTTTACATTAAAAATTTAGTGAATGATAATACGCATGACACCTCGTCGCTTTGGAAACTTATAAATAAAATTATTCACTTGAAAAATGTGAAGAAAAATAACATTCCTAACAAAATGTATGCTTCCAAAAGTGAAAGTGCACAAGGTCCACAGGCCATCAGTAACTTGTTCAATAAATATTTCATAGAGATAGGAGTTAACCTTGCGTCTACAATCGAAACACCAGCTATAATTGATGGCAAATTTAATGCCACATCTTTGATTCAGAGTAGTTGCAATTCGTTTTTTCTAGAACCAATAGTTGAAGAAGAAGTAGTAAATTACATCAGAGCTATGAATCCATCAAAACGTACAGGAAGACGTGGAATTCCTGCAAAGTATATAAAAATGTCAGGCTCTGTTATAGCTCCATTTCTAACTAACATTTTTAATGCATGCATATCAACAGGATATTTTCCAAAAGCGTTAAAAACCGCTGAAGTTGTTCCAATTTTCAAAAAAGGCGAAAGAGAGTTATGCAGTAATTATCGCCCTATTTCTATTTTAAATCCTTTTGCCAAACTTTTTGAAAAGTGTCTGCTTGATCAACTAAACAATTATTTTGTGAGCAATAATTTGATTAGTCCAAATCAGTATGATTTTAAGAAAAATTGCTCAACAAATGAAGCCGTTTTAGATATTTACAATAAGCTACTTGACCATATGGATAAAAAGCTCATTACATGTTCTATTTTCTTAGATCTAAGAAAAGCATATTGGTCCAAACGCCACTAATATCTTTATAAATTTACTGCCAATTATTATATTTTGTGAGCACCGTGTTGTACTTTTCCAGCTTTTAGCATTTTTATCGCAATTTCTTCGGGTCAACCAAGGACATACTTAAAAGCAAACTATTTTTCTTTGAAGTGTCAAAACTTGTTTAACGTGTCGCGAATTCTCCTAAAATCTTGTTGATACTGATCCACTGGTTAAGAGAAATAGGAAATCGACAACGCAACTAATGTTTACTGTCTGAGCGTTTTCTCCCCCAAATTAGTGTGACGAATAATTCTTTGATGTTTGATGTGTAATCGCCTCTAACCCATGGAATAACCCATTTATTTATATACTCCCGTCGGGATCTTTTGGTTCATTCTAAATTCAGAGCTCAGACCTGAAGTTTGTTCAAGCCGAGAGCAATCTCAGGCTTTTATTGGTATGGTTTTACTCAGTTATCCATGGGCGAGAGGTAGCATCTCAGCTTTCGCTTGTTTGGTTTGACTTTAATAAAAGACAAGTCAGAAACAAAGACAGTCTGCAGCAAGGAGCAGAAGTCACTTCAATCTCCACTTCTCCTGTTTAGAGCCATACTGATTGGCTTCTGCTATTGTACAGCAGTTGCCGCCCACTACTCCGGAATTCCCGCCAGAGGCAACGACCGCTTTCGTGGTGACCTGACAGCCGCAGTCGCGTCAGGGCCATTTTCCAGAGTCCAGCCAAAGCAGGAGCCCTTGGTAGACCAACCTCTTTGGTGACCTGACAGCCACCGTCGCGTCAGGGCCATAGAAAGACCTCCCTCTGTGGTGACCTGAGAGCCATGGTCGCGTCAGGGCCACATATGATACCATCAATCACACAATACTGATCAAAAAACTAGAAAAGTATGGAATTAGAGGATTACCATTACAGTTACTAGCAAGTTACCTGACTGACCGTCAACAGTATACAATTGTAAATCAGTGTAAATCCAAGTCAAGAGATGTTATTTGCGGTATTCCTCAGGGATCAACTCTAGGTCCGTTGTTATTTAATATTTATATCAATGATCTTCCACTTGCCTCAAATTCCACAATTCATCTTTTTGCAGATGATACAAACCTTACTCTCTCCCATTCTAATGTTTCAACACTGCCACAAAATATTAATGATGAATTAGTCAATGTAAGCAATTGGTTCAAGGTGAATAAATTATCAATTAACTTTAATAAAACTGAGTTTATGGTAGTGACAACAAAACAAAATAAACCTGAACTCAAAGTATCAATAGATAATAATCCAATCAAGCAATCACATCACATAAAGTATTTAGGTGTTCTCATAGACGACAATCTAAACTGGAAACAACAAATCAAGGAACAATGTTCAAAGGTAGCAAAGGGATCTTGGGCCCTTAATCAATTAAAACACTTTGTAGATGAGCAAACCCTAAGATCTGTTTACCACTGCCTCATATACTCTCATCTACAATACTGCATAAGTAGTTGGGGGACTGCTTCAAAATCAACATTAGCACCTCTGTTTTTTCTGCAAAAAAGAAGCATCAGATTGTTAACTGGAAGTGGATATCGTGAGCATACTAATCCTTTGTTCTATCGAGCTAAATGCTTAAAACTCGAGGATATTTACTCTCTGGAAACTGCAAAGCTAATGTACAAAATTCACAATAATGTATTATCTTTTGCAAATTCAGATAAGTTTAACCTAATAAAAAACTACTATACAATACACATAAGACAAGATTGAACCACAAAAACAACTTCTTTCTTCCAAGAACTAGCACAAGATTAGGGCAAAAGTCTCTATCATTCGCAGGAATTAAAGTTTGGAATGAAATTCCAAGCAGTATAAAAGAAGTTTCATTCTACAGATTTAAAAAAGCTGTTAAAGCTCATTTTTTATCAAATTATGAAATCGATAAAAGCTAGAATAACAGCTTTCCATCAGCAATGCAGTAGTAATTACAGGAATCATAGTTGCATATTTATGCTTGATTTCAACAATAACCTATTTTATTGCTTGAATGGCATGAGATTGGTGCATTCATCTATCACACATTTATGCAATACGTCAACTCTCATTTTGATGTGCCCTTGAATTATTAGTAATTTTGCAGTAACTGACTGAGGTTGATATATTCTGGTATTGGAAATTATACCAGTACTAATGACATATTGGCAAACAATACAAAACAAAGCAAGGAGGTTTTTTTTTTCACTCCAATTGCCCACTTTAAATTCTATAAAACATAAATAAGCATTATGAAGTTTATTAATTTTATTTTCTATCCAATCTGTAGTTACAGCATTTTTATTTATTTTTATTTTTTAGTATGCTTAGAGTTAGAACAATTCTAATGTTGCCTTGCATTTTCTTTACATGGTGACTGTGAGTTTTGTGTATACACTGTACAAAGTGTACATATCTTTGCAACACTTTGTTTTAATTTTGCGTAAAATTTTTTATCATAGAAAGTAGCAGACTGAGAAAATCTAGAAGCTGCTTTTTTAACCTTAACTTGGTGAGGTGGCAGTAGACTTAGATGACCTTTCGGTCCTTAGCTGTCTCCTCACCAAGTGACTAAATATCGCTTTGACTCTGCAAGTTTGTGTGTTGGTTTTAAAGGAATTGCATATTTCGATGCTTTGGTGATAGACCAAGAGGAAGTTGCAGTTTTTTCTTGTGATATGACGTCACTTGGTAAATAAATAAATATGATGATGATGATGATGAATTCTGTCTCTAACTGTACAATTGCCATACATTCTTCCTAATAAAATTTGTCGTTTACTGTCTAACCCCAGGAGGATTTCACCGACTTAACTTGCTTATTTGCTAGTAACCCCAACGATTTCCAACATGACCTCAAATATACCTCGAATGTACGCTTCGCAGTCATACCTGAGTAGTTTTTCTATTGTGACGTTGCAGTGACCTGGGGTTAAATAGCCTTATGCACTGAAATGTGGAACAAATTGGAAATATGAGGCCCGACTTACTACTTTGTGTTGGTAAGAAGATTTTGACTTCACTTTTTTTTTTGCCTACTTAGGAGTTTGGTGTTACTCTGCCACAAAATTATGAAATAATATTCATCGTTGGTTTGTGGTAAAATGCAGCAGGCTAATAATATTCCGAAATTCAGTTCCCCCTGCTCCCCAACCCTGCTCTAAACCAAAAACTGTCAAAAATCTACACAAAAAATCGTTTTCTACGTTTAAGCAAGCTTAGATTTGTTTTTCGAACTTGACCTCAAACAAATTGACATCTTTAATTCAAAGCGAGGCAAAAATAAGCTTTTGCTACGTCCAGGTGGTAAGTGGTATAACGCGTTCTTCTCTGGTGCGAAAGGTCTGTGGTTCAAATCTCGGGCCGGTCAAATCGGACACAGTGTTGCCAACGGCTCGCCACCACTGCAACATTTTTTCAAAATGAACAGTGTTGCTCGGGCGCAATGACGCGGAGATGGGCCCCACAAACTCGTTACACGCTTCGGCGTAGTGCAGCGAGTAAAATGAAAGATTTGATTCTGATATAAATACTATAAATGTTATACGCTCGCACGCTCACAATTTTACTTTCAGTGTAGACCAAACGTAAAGGCTGATCTTTTTTTTTTGCATGCACTTAGAAAATTTGGCTGAATATTTACAAAATTTCTGCTCTTACAAAATTTACTGTAATGATTATTATTGAAGTCTGACCAAATTTCGGCTTCCGCGACAAAGGTTGAAAAAATCGTAAAGTACAGGCCCGAATCAGAGAAGTGAGCTGAAGTCAAAACCAGGCACGAAAAAAAACGAATTTATGTCCAAAAATGAGTTCGGTTATTGCTTGTTTGCGGTTAAAATAAAACTATTTCCTGCAGATCAGTTGTGACACAAATATTGATAATTGAGTAGTAATAATCGTGTAATGCTTAGAAAAAGCCATCATTTTGGGTTCAAATCAAACTCATTTTCTTTTGAGAAAATTTAAACTGCATGAAAAAAATTTTTGTTAACGCAATATTGCAATTAGTTTCCTTGCGCGCCTTGCTCGAGCCGTTTCTTTTTATCCAGCCTTTCGATGACATGGTGAAAAACAGATGACATGATACGCAGAGCGTGAGAAACAATAATATAACGTCATGAGGTTTAAGACTTTAAAGTAAGGTGGCTTTTTAAGACTTTAAAGTAAATACTAGGAAATTTGTCATTTTGCTTGTCATTCATAGTGCTAAAAATTTGGTTAATGAAATAGGATTCGATAAACCGACATTTTATGAAGTCAAGTTCAAAGTCTAAAATTTTAGCGTTGGTCCAGCTAATCGAATGTTCGTTTTCAAAAACAATCATGTGTAGTCAGCGCTGATTTGCCAAATCCTAGATGCCAGCAAAATGACAAATTTTCTAGCGGCGGCTCGTAATAAAAGATAAAAAAGCTGCATCTGTTTGTTTTTCTTTCTATTAACATTTTTTTTTTTGGAAGAAATGTTTAGAATTTCTGATGTGAACGGAAATTGATTAATAACCTTTACCACGCCCTTACCCCCTTCCCGCCCAGGCACGTAGCCAGCCGGATATTTTTGGGGGGGCAAGAGCAATATTTGGGGGGGCAAATATTTTTTCATTTACTTATGTGATTATGAGGTTTGTAATCTGATGTATGTGCTTTGCTCTTTGCTATTCTTCTGAAACAAGACTATTATGTCTGTGTCTGCTTGCAGTTTGTTAGGATGAATAGTAAATACCTTTAATGATAGATCACACGTGCACTTTGCATAAAACATGTTGAAGGGGGACTAAAGAGTTGTAGCTAAAGTGGTTTTGAAATGTTTGCTGATAAACAACAACAATTTTTAAGTAATATTCCGTGAACTTTTTTTGGCGATACTGAAAGTTTATTCTAACCATCCAGAACGACTTATAACTCGCAAGTGCCAATTATTGTTCTGCAGGCCTAAATTCGATAAAAACAATCTGCCAGTAAGAAATTAGCTGCTGTTGATTAGCCATTTTCAAATCCACCAAACTCTCAGACTTGGCAACAAAAATTTCCCGGAATGTTTCTTTGAAAATCTACAATTGGGGTAAATTATAAGTTTATGACAATTACTATGTATCAGGTAATTTTTATAGTGTAGTACACTCTTTTTTTTTGTAAGAACAATTTTATAAGAACACGAGGCTCAATTTTGCTCAAAATTTAAGAACAAATTAAGAACATTATTGCCAGCCTCAGAATCAGGAAAAAAATTAAGAACAAAAATGCTGAAATTATTCCTGAACAAAAACTCTCAGCTGAATAGATGTAATGTTTCAAACTGCCACTCGTCTAAAGCAGCGAGTGACATGCTTTTGTGACCATCTGTACTTGCTAATCGGTAAGCGCCATGACTTGTTTGCTCAAAACTGATTATTTGTGATAGATGAGAGAAAAGTGTCAATCGGCGGTAATTTAGCAACTTCGGATGATTACATTTTCGCATAATTTAAGAACAAATTAAGAACAATTGAGGCTAAAAATCTGCAAAAACTTAAGAACAACCAGCCTCAGTCCGAAATTTACTGGTTCTTAGAAAAAAAAAGAGTGTATATCAGGAAGCATTTGAAAAAACAAATTTTACTGCTCTTATTAGTACCCCATTATTGCTGACAGTGACACCAAGAAATAAACGTTGTAATACCACACTTGCACTTTTTTCGTCTATCTAACCACAGCTTTGCTCAAAAGTTAAAAAACATAGAAGTGAATATTACCTTTTTAAAGTTTAGCAATCTTATAGACCAGCTGGTAGCAATATATACGGTATAGCTACCAGTGTTCCCTCTAGGAATCGAAATTGGATTGGAACAGTGGGAAATTGTACAGATGGAAATTTTAACAAAATTTTACAGTTTTAGACAAATTTGACCATAATTTTGCATGGAAACCTGATTCTTGAAACAATAAACTAATATTCTGGACAAAAATTGTCAACTATTGGTATTAAATTCAACGTGATATGCCTAATCTAACTTCATGCCTTTTTTATAACTTATTGCCCAAACCTTTCTCAAGTTTCTCAATTTTCGCACCATATAGGGAACATGAAATAAATATTTATTAGACCAAAATCGGAACATAAAATGAGTAAACTGAAACAAAAACCGAAATCGATTGCGTTTTTTATTTTAGTTCCTACTCATTTTATATTTCGATTTTTGGTCTATTAGATATTCATTTCAAGAAAAGCCTGTCAAAAATCAACTCTTATATCGCCTTACATCACACGGGTCAGTTTCCTTAGCAAAATTGATGACCATATAGGGAACACTGGTAGCTCACTTCAACGACCACAATAAACGACGTCTTTTAGATTTTTTGAAATGATCCAAAATATTTTCTTTATTTAAGGTTTTGCTAAGTTCCCTTTCAATCGAATGCAGGGACAAGGCTGACAGTCTAATAGTACCCATGCGGGATCTTAGCCTGGTTTTAATACGCTTTACTGACGAAAACATTCGCTCAACTGTAACTGAGGTTTGCGGAATAGTGATCAGGATGTGCAAAAGTTTGTGCATATTCGGAAATATATCCTTTTGAGTAACGTCATATACATCAATTAAGGTAAAACGTGTGGCCTGTTCATGACGTTTTATAAAGTTTTTGAAGACATCGTGCTCTGCATCAGGAATAATCAAATCATAAACAGCAGCATATTTGAGAAGCTCTGCATCCATAAAATTGCTCTTTGATGGAAGGCATGCGTCCACTAATCTCATTATCTCATAGTTAGCATTGTCAAATCTGCTGCACAACTCTCCCGATATCTGACCACCGATTTGCCGAAGTAAAGTAAGCATGTCTTCTGCGGTAGTAATTTTGTTGTGTCCCACAGATGAGGTAAGGATGGTGGACTTCAATGATTCCGGAAGGCGATGCTGCCTGCTTGAACTGCGAGTGTCGAAACTGTTAACGTCATAGTTCTCCGCCATTTCGAGGCCCTGTTTTAGTGTTTCGTGGTAATCAAAGCTATTGACATTGTCTTTCAGTTCGTCTACCAAGTTCACACACGACGACACCTCCAATGTTTTGCTTTGCAAGCATCTCGTTGCAAATTCGCTGTATTCGTAGAAACGAGCGAAAAAAACAAGAAGTACAACAAACTTCTTTGTTTGAATTGCTGTTAATAGTGATGAAGCTGACAATCTGGTTTCACTGTTTGGATCATCTTCAAAGAGCGCCAGGGTATCCAAAATGCAGCCGTATCTTTTAAGAAACTTTTGCACTTGATGAGCACGTGATGACCACCTTGTGTCACAAGCTTTGGTGAGTTCCAATGGTTGGGAATCCGGGTAGTGATGGCGTTGTACGTCAATAAAAGCTGCAGGTCGTTTGGTTCCGCTAAAAAAAACTGTACGTCAAATCTAAATGGTCAAAAAATTGTTTTACATTTTGATCAACTTTTGCTGCTTTTGCCAGAACAAGATTCAAACGATGAGCAGCGCAATGAAAATAATTTGCAAATGTATATCCAGATTTTTTTAGAAGGGCCTGGACGCCTCCATCTTTGCCAGCCATCACACTTGCTCCGTCATAACCTTGACCAACACAATTTTCAGGTGACAAGGTTAATGATTGCAACATATTTTGCAACTTCTCGGCGATGCTAATAGCGTCCATACTCTTCAACTCAACAAATCCGATAGCCCGCTCTCGTAAAGTTCCATCGTGAAGATAACGCAAAGAGACGCCTAGCAGTTCCTTTTTAGAAACATCCTTTACTTCATCAGCTAGAATGGAGTAATACTGAGCAGCGTGCACTTCCTGCTTAATTCGCTGTAACATTTCTTGCTTGGACGCCTCAAGTAGATCGTTTTGAATATCTGGACTAAGCATTTTTGCATTTTCGGGAAGTCGATCTAAACGCTCTTTGATGTTGGGATTGTAATGAGATAGCAAAGAAAAAAGTTGCAGAAAGTTACCACGATTCAGCGAATCAATGCTTTCGTCATCGCCGCGAAGAGGTATTTCTTGCTGAGCACAGAAGAGCAGTACATCCAAAACCGTCATCAAATGTGTTTTATTGTCATTGATCAGAGTCTCATCCCGAAAATTTGGGTCTAATTGTTGATCTATCCTACCTGCCTTTTTACTCAGATAGTAAGATTTCCTTTTTTCGTCAGCCAATCGGTGAATATTGCTTTCATGATGCTTTTTGCATTTATCTCCAATTTTCTTCCAGTTGTTGAACCCTGTGGTTGTAAATGTTTCTTCTTGTTTAAAGTTGCTTGCAAAAAAACGGCATGTTTGGCAGTAAATTCGGTTTTTGGATACGCTGTATTCAATCCATTCGTATTTATTATACCAACTACTTGAAAATTTGCGACCGTTTGTGGAAGGAAAAGCTATGATTGGCTGCTTTGGTGGTAGATCTTTTGTAGACAAGTCGAGTTGCTCAACTTCTTCACTTTCGCTTTTGTCTTCATCGGAAAGATTAGTTTCTGTTGGCAACTGCTCATTTTGCTGAAGCTGAATGCTTTCTTCCGCATTATCTCGGTCACTCGGGGGTCGGGCGCGAAAGAAACTTGCTATGTTCTGAAACCTGGGGGTTAGTTTTCTTTTACTCATATCCTTAAAAGTTCTCCTTACTATCCAATTATTCAATACTAACTTGCAATTTCGCTAAAAATTTAATCTTATTTGAACCCCGTTAGCAATACCTGTAGGCCTATGTGTATTATAAACTTAAATAATTTATAGAACATTAGACTACCAATAGCCTACTTACTACCTATCACTTTTAGTATATTATCTATCACTTTTCGTGCATACTATCTATTACTTTTAGACTTTTGGTACATACTATCTATTACCTGTTACTAATACATAGGCTACTATCCATTACGTGACATTGCAGCGATATCTGGGGACTTCGCGGCATTCCCAACTTTTGCTGAACTTTATTAAGCTTTAAAATAGTGATTCGATTGCTTTGAAGGAATTTGTAAAAAATGTGGTCGTTGATAGTAAGATCAATAATTTAAATGCGTCCCTTTCAAATTTTGTTTCACCAACTTAAATCGCTTTGTGGATATTCGAGTTTAAAATTTAAATCTCTCGAAGTTATCGAAAATAATCGAATAGCGTCAATCAAAAAGCTCGCTTAATAGTTTACGTCATCAAATCTCTGCACTTTTTACGAGTTCTTAACAATTTTTCACTCCGTTTGAAATAACATAAAGCGGTCTTTAAAATTCTAGCGACTCATAAGCCAAGTGTCGTTACATCAATCAAACTTACAGCCATAAATTATCAGGTTTGTCAAAAATCAGCTCCATATTTTAATGCAATCACAAACACGAAAAAATTGTCTACACTGGTACGAATCCATAGATCACACAGTTGCAAATGAGGTCATTTGCAACTGTGTGATCTATGGATTTGTACCAGTGTAGACAATTTTTTCGTGTTTGTGATTGCATTAAAATATGGAGCTGATTTTTGACAAACCTGATAATTTATCGTTGACTGCCTTGTGAGCGACCACTTTGTGTAGGTCCCCTAAACTTTTGAGAATTTGGCAAGTTCTCACGAAATTTTAAACTTTCAGCCATGTATGATACTGAAAATGCACTTTCGCATCGCAATTCAACATATATTATTTCATCATTTTCCATCAATATCGGCATTTACTGAGATATATCAGTTCAAAATCGTCAACTTTCTGCCTATTTTTGGCAAGGGCGTCGGCAGAAAAATTTTCAGGGGGGGCCAATAAGAATAGATCCCGAATTAACTTCTAAAAATGAAAGAATTTTTTGAAATTTAGGAGAATTAACAGAGAGTGTATGAAAATCTAGGGGGCCATGACCCCCCTGCCTCCCCTTGCCAACCCCCATGATTTTCGGCCAGAAACACTTTGGTCACGTGACTGCGTGCTTCCAAACTCGGTTTACGTACATCATTACTAAGCACCGTCAGTGTGTAAAAATTTCAACTTTCCACACCAAGTGGTTTTTGAGTTAAAGGCAAATTAATAAATTTTCATGCCAAAAATCGCCGTTTTTTATGTTTTTTGTGTCTCAATTTACGGTCACGTGACCTAGGATTCCCAAAATTGACAAACATGACGCTTTTATTACTTCTTATGTTGAGTCCAAATTTCAATTTTCTAGGTTTTATTGTTTGTTAGTTATTGGCAAATCAATCCTCATCTGCCAAAATTGGCGAACAAAAAAAAGGTACTACACGCTCACGCAAAATCCCAGTAGTGACGTAACGTCAACGAAAAAGCTATTAAGAGTTTTTAACTACTTTTCCTTTTATAATGAAATATCATATACCGATCTTTAAAATTCCAGCGCCTTTATTATATCAGCCAAACTTAACACTAACCACGGCAAGAAATATGCACGCATTTTACAGCTATTCGTATCAGAGTTGTAAGTCGGGCCGGGCTTTTCAGGTTTGGTTCGGGCCTAAAGTTGACAAAAATTTCGGGCTTAATTCGGACCTAAGACGTGCTTTTTGTCTTAGGTGCACAAAAATTTAATCAAAATAGCTTGGCAACATTGCTAAATTTTTCAGGCCTAACTTAACTTTTGTTTTTTTTTGGACTTAACTATTTGGACTTCAAATTAATTTTCCGGTTTGGGCGTATATTTTCGGGTTCGGGCCTGCACGGCCTGTTTACAACTCTGATTCCTATTCCGAGAACGCTATTTAGCAGTGCGACCAAAAGGCCAGCATATTGGATATTGTACGGTATATTGCATTACATCCATTATTCAGCACGTAAACTTTCTTAAATTGCTAAAAAACTTTGAAGAGCAAGCGGAAGTTTTTTTCAACGTCACAAGTGACAGTTTAGTAAAACAACTCGGCCATCCAGGTTAAATCTCACCAAGCCATTTAGCTCAAGTACTTCAACGTGTGAAAAATATTGGAGTAATCCCAAAAGTTTAACTCTTTTACTTTTCTCTGATACCAATTCACAGCGAAAATTTGTCTTATAGTTTGAAGGTCCATTTAAGGGCTAATTGTCCAACATGGCACTGCCAAGTTTGGCATGTATTATCTTTTTCTCATATTAGCCTACCGGTACTCTTAAAATTTGACACGACTAGCTGGAGTACTACATAATAAAGATTTAAAAATTTTAAGGAGCCCATTTGGTGTGGTCTCCTCAATGTGGCCCATTAAGTTTTGTTATCTTTAATCTTCGATTCATATTCATTTATCCGATAGATTTAATTTTTTAGCATTAATTTTGTAATTAATTGGGAGGTGTTAACACAATTCGATGACGCTTATTTTTTTCATTATATATCTTTACGTATGCTAAAATTTTTATTTGTCTAGCTTGAGTGGTTAAAAATTTTGAAAGAGCGGTTGGAGGAGGACTACCCAATTGTGGCGACTGAAATTAGTCATATTTTATTTACCGATTCTGATTTTATCTTTCTTTTATATTAACCTCTTCTGAAAGTTTCATGCGCCTAGCTTGAATGGTTGAAAAGTTTGAAGAACCCCCATTTTGGTAACTCAAATTTTGTACAATTTTATCTTTCCATCATATTTGCTTGCGTATCCTGAAATTGTGATGTGTGTAGCGTAAGCAATTAAAACGTTTGAATTTTGGCGTCCTTGTTTGAGGGAGACCCCCTTTTGGTTACCCCTAAATTTTGTCAAATTTTAACTTTTTTTCGTATTGAACTATTATAAAAATTTAATCAGTCTAGCGAAACTGTTTAAACTTTTTCCCATTTTCCGCCTGTAAAATTTTGGTGACGTTTAATCGATTGTGTTTCCGCTTCAATAATATAGGTTAATATTGCGCTTTCGCTTCGACGATAAACAAAAAATCATAAATCTCTTTATTTTTTGGATTATTGCTGCTTTTAACAATCACAAATATAATAATAAAAACAATGCTATTAATGAGAGAACTAAAATGCAGATAGAAATAAGTTGAATTATTCGTGAAGTGAAATAGGCAGAATTAATTTAATAGTTCACAGAGACATCACGTCTTACAATCTTACTTTATTTGATAACGCCTTAATGCTGTCTTCACGTCTAAATGGATAATCGTTTGAATCCTTAGAGACCCAAGTGAGGCGAAGCCCCAATCGCGGTAGCATTATAAAATATAATAATGCAAATACAAAAAAAATGTCGCTGATAGAAATAATCAAGCCATACGACAAAATACTACAAAATTAATACCGATAATGGTATTATTTTTGAAGTATTTTGTCGCATGGCTTGATAACAAAACGCATGCGAACATTATATAATAGATAATACGAGCAAGAAGTTTAATTTTTTTCTTCGTTTGAAACTTCAAAAAGTTTTGATTTAGATTATGCGGTAGCTTGTACGCACTGTATCTACTCCAACAGCAAAACCAATAAAGCCCAACCGAGTAACTCTGTTAAGTCACTACACTGCAATTCCTCCCGTTTTTCAACACCCCGAAGGTTCAGTTTATTAATCGTTGCAACGTACATTCATAGACAGTATACAGTGGCAAATTGATGCTATACCGCATTTCACAAACATGAATTCGTTTTTTTTAATGAAGAGAACAGGCGTTGCAAAAAAAAACTTTGAAAAATATAAAGGAAAAACTTTTGAAAACTTTCTAAAGTTAGAGAAATGTCGTACATTGCGAAAATCAATCTTATTAAACATCTTTAGTAAAACTTGCTAATGGCCTCCTTTGAATCAGAGATGGAACCGGTCAGGATTTTCTCGACCCGACCCGACCGGTAAATTTCAAAATCGTCGCCGGTTGACCGGTTTCTGACCGGCCCGGTCGACCGGTTTTTTACAGAAGGTTTTTGTTCACTGTTCAATGTATCTAATGAAAAATTTTCAAAAGGGGAGCATGGTTGAGGTGTTAAAATTTGTGACTTTGGACGGGAGTCTCAGAAAAAAAGGCAAAAAAACTTTTGCGTTTTTTTGCAAAAATGACTCAATTTTAAGACCTTTTTTGATTAAGTTTCGGTTTGAAAGACCTGTTTTGAGCAGCGCAAAACGTGCACAAAATAAGCATAAAAAGCATTGGAGGGCATGACGTTCTTTCTTATTTTGCAAAAGGCCAAAACATGAAATTACAATTTTTAGCTATTGATGACAGATTATTTGTAATTTGCCGAGCAGCAAACACTAAACTTTTTTTCGGCAGTGTTGCCTTTGCAGTTACAAAAAGATAAATGAGAAAAAAAATAACAGCAAAAGATAGGTAACAGTAAAAACATACGAACATCACAATACTTGTACTATTGCAACCAAAAACAATAAATTATGGAGCAATAACATTATATATTATTGAAAATTATGTCACTAACGGCGTGAAAAAAACTAATAATATTCATAACAACTATAGGCTGCTACACTGACAGTTTGAGAAAGTATGAAAAGGATCTATTACAAAACATTATGTACTGGAAAATCTTTTTAGCTCCACAGAGATTTATATACGGACGGAACAATAATTATAAATCTCTGTGGAGCTAAAAAGCTTTTCCAGAACATAATGTTTTGCAATAGATCCTTTTCATACTTTCTCAAACTGTAAGTGAAGTAGCTAGTTGTTACGAATATTATTGATTTTTTTTCACGCTGTTAGTGACATAATTTTTCAGTATTCCTTTTTTCACGCTGTTAGTGACATAATTTTTCAATATTCCTTTTTTTACGCTGTTAGTGACATAATTTTCAATATTATATAATATTATCGCTCCATCATTTTAATGTATTTGGGTATAATAGAACAAATATTGTGATGTTCGTATGTTTACTGTTACCTATCTTTTGCTATTATTTTTTTCTCATTTATCTTTTTGTTACTGCAAAGGCAGCACCGCCAAAAACTGTTCTGAAGAAGCTTTCCGGTTTGGGAAACGTCAACCAATAAATAAAGTCATCGGTAGTATGAAGTCGTTATGAATAATTATCCCGATGAACGCAACGCGTCCGTTATTTTCATTGAAAACACTAAACTGTTATGACATTGTGTAGAAAACATTCGAAATATAATGTGCCCCAACAGTTTGTAGAAATGCTGCTACTTCAGAACAAGCCATGGTTAGTTAGATATAAAAAAATAAGAGCTATGTCTTTCTTGCCCAGTGTAGAGTGTGGTAAATTTAAGTCGAAACAAGCTTTTCAAAGCGGCAAGATTTTAGCATGTAGTAAAAAATCTGAAATCTGCGCCTCTGCTACCCTTAAGCTGATTAAAATGATGCTAAAATGCCAGGTAGCGCAAGCCTCTTCCACATGCATGCTTTATTAGAATCTGATTACGCGATTTTAACGTATATTTTGCACTTTTTTGCTTTGTGCCGTGGCCCAACCCTAAATACGTTTCTGGATGTGCATGTCTTAATGGTCACAGCATATTAGTCACAGCTTGAAAAGATTCAACAAGTGTTTTCAAAAGATGTGGTTTGTTAATATTGATTTTTTATAAAAAGTTTTATTTATGATAAAATGTATAAGTATATTTCGGTTGGTGCTTAGGTGTCTTTTAGTTGCCAGAAAGGAGAATTTGACCGGTTTTTCAACCGGCTTGACCGGCCGGTCGTAGAATCTCGACCCGACCGGTTTCCATCTCTGCTTTGAATGATTCATTTGCCAACGAGTGTGGTGTTCTCAAGTTACTTGACGTAATCAATCATTGCTTTGGTAGTAGCTACGAGAACACAGATGCAAGTTTATTCCTCACAAAAAGCCCGTTACAAGCTGTTTCTACAAACTTTCTTAGTAATCTGTTTTAGTCAAAATCCGTCACATTATAAACTTCTGCTTCAAACGATGTCAGGGACAAGAATTAATAAAAGCTATTTATTACCGCAAACTGATTAAAACTGAAAAAAATTTTTTTCTCAGGGGAAACATATTTAGTAAATAAACGCAAAAATATGAAAAACTCAATTTTTGAAAAATGTTGCTTATGCATTTTTGCCAAAACGTGCTTCAAATAGACCTCCCAAAAATCAATTTTTTGAATGGCTCAACTTAGGGTGCCAGTCTGTTTGGATATCAGCAGATGTTTAACAGACAAATATTTTGGCGTAGTTTGGGGGTGCCACCCCCCGGGACCCCCCCAAAAATTAATTTTTGAATGGCCCACCTTAGGGTGCCAGTCTGTTTGACATCAGCAGATATTTAACAGACAAATATTTTGGCGTAGTTTGGGGATGCCACCCCCCTGGGACCCCCCAAAATCAAGTTTTTGAACGGCACAACTTAGGGTGCCAGTCTGTTATGATATCAGGAGATATTTAACTGACAATTATTTTGACTCTACTTTTCTGGAGGTTCCATAATCAGATATTTTTGAATAATTGCTGATTTTACGGTAGACAAAAAGTACTATTGAGCGTCACAGCATTAGCTTTTCGTCGGTCGTTCACTGGGTTTGCTGGCAAACTCCCATATAGTTTTTGATATTTTTTGTTTTGGTTTTGGGGCTGCGTTTGCAAAGATATTCAACTAATACAAAAAGATATCCCCCCGAAAAAAGTTTTTGGAAACTCTCAGTTTTGTTCTTCCCGCCAAAACCACAGTTCTCTAAACTATTAGGCCTACTGTAATCTTAATAAACTATTCGGCCTAAGTACCTCTAAACTATTAGGCTTAATAGTTTAGAGATAGTTAGGCCTAAACTACTTAGAAATAAACTATCTCTCAACTATTAGGCCTACCACAGTTCTCTAAACTATTAGGTCTTCTGTGGTTTTGGCGTGAAAAACAAAACTCAGAGTTTCCCAAAACTTTTTTCGGGGGATATCTTTTTGTATTTGTTGAATATCTTTGCAACCGCAGTCCCAAAATTAAAACAAAAAATATCAAAAATTATAGTTCAGTTTTAGCTATTGTAAACCACCGGAATTGGCTGGATGATTCACCCTCTTTAAGTACTTCTAGACTACAAAACGGAAACATCTTCGTGAAACAAACTGATCAAGCAGAAGTCATTGCGATTAAAAACGAAAAAGATTTGAATTTAATAGTGAATGAAGGCACTGCTAATAATAGTTAGTGGCCTAACTTACACTAGACTACATATTGACAAATATGTTGTGCAATTGTTGTGCAATGTATACATATTGTTGTGCAAATAATGGTAAAATGAATGCATTAAAAATGACTTCCCAAAATGATCTTGACCCTTATAATTTAAATAAGGGACGTAGTAATAAAAATGACAGCCACTCGAGCTGTTCTGAACCAAGCTGTATGAATACAAACCACCGAAGTCACTCAATTCCATCATTTCCTACCTTAACAAATGAAAGTAATGTTGCTGATGCATTTTGTTTGCAAAATGTAGGTGATAAAAAAAAAATAGCGTAAACTTTTCAATTAAAGTAGGAAAAATGAATCTATGACAAGCCACAAATTGAACAATGCTTCAAGTGACCAATTAAATAAACTCTCTTGATGAACAAATTTAGATATGTCTCAGTTTTGTTCAGTTCAAAATGCCTCAAAAACCATTAAACAACTACATAACTTTAAGTTACTCCATATGAATATTAGAAGCATTAACGCAGGTTTAAATAAACTGAATGATTTACTCGCACTAACTAAATTGCAGAGGTGGAGTCCTCGAGGACGTCCTTGGCATCGAGGACACATTTTCAAGTTCTTGGCCTTGGCCTCGAAGCCTTAGGTCCTCGAAAATTGGCCTGTCCTCGGCACGAGGACAGCACTATTTTTTGAACCGTTAAATTTTGTTGGAAAACGCCAGAAACCTCGCGGAAAATTAGCAAATACCTTTTTTGTTTTCCGCAATTGGAGCATAGGCTTAGCCAAGCTGGCTTCCTCCCCAATTGAAATTTCACCAATGACAAAAATGTGACAAAAAGCCAATTGTTTCTTCAGTTTCAGTTTCTTTTTAGCATTTTTCGCTTACACTAGTGGCGAACAATAATATTGAAGACCAGGGGCCCCGGGACCCCCTCAAATCACTTTTTGCCAGCCAATTTAAACGTAAACCTGGAATAAATGGATAGTTTTCGTCCTAAAAGTTGCTATCTCTGGATCACATCTAGCCTTTTTCTGAACGTAATGCATTAACCAAGGCCGGCTCAAATCTTAAGACTTTTTATGGTCTTCACCTACATTTGACAGAAAGATGTTGCGAAAATCTCCAAAGTGCCAAGGACCCAGCGCAATGTAAATCCGGCCCGGCAATAGCATGGTTAGTAACGTAACCATCTATTGTACTATTTTTCAATAGCAATTCATTAATTCACCTCCACCTCGCCAGTTTTTACGCACAAAATACTTTTAAAAAAATTATCCATGGAAAATGCTGATTGAACAAATCGTTGAACATCAATTGAAGGGCCCAGGTCCCCTGGCCTAACTTGCACTTCTATAACTGATTATTTTCATGACAAAGCAAAAATCTCTAAGGAAAATCTTCGAGTGGGTTTTCATTAACTGCTGAAATGTTGCACGAGACAATGCACCTTACTTCCCCCTACCTGGACCAAATCACGTACAATTAAACTTTAACACTAAAATGCAAGATGTTTAACGTGTTTTGGACTTAAATTGCAACTAGAAGGAGGATTAAACAATTTCATTTTTTTAATTGGCTTTCAAATATCAAAAATCTAGTGCTTTCAAATGGCTCTAAACATGTGCGAAATGTGATTCAATGGCTTTAAATAGCTTTACCGAAAAGTTTGACGTCCTTTGTGGTCGACTCCTGGGAAATCATAACGATAGCTTTTTTTTTCAAAAAATTACTTTAAAAAGCTTTTTTTCCAAAAAATTACAAAAAATCGCCCAACAGCTGGGGGTCCCGCCCCCAACCCCCGTCTGTGATACGTTTAAGTTATACTGGCTTTCTCAAAACGTCTCCAAAGTTACGTATTTGCACTTTTCAACTATATTTGTTTAAGCCCTCTCTCTTTGCAAAATCCTGGTTAAGTGCCAACAGGCAAATTTTTGATGACGTCATTGCATGTGATTTGTGGTTTAGGCCTCTCCAATCAAAAATTCTGGCTACGCCTATAAATTGATGATTGCCTGAAAAACTTTTTTGAAGACCTTTTTTTTTTTTTTGGAGAACACTTGCGGCTGTGTCCTTGGTCCTTGGCCTTGGCCTCGAGCATTCCTGTCCTTGGCCTCGAGAGGGTCTGTCCTCGGAAAGGCTGTCCTTGGCCTCGGTTTTTTTTTGTGTCCTTGGCCTTGGCCTCGAGCCTTGTGTCCTCAACTCCACCTCTGCTAAATTGTCACCAGACAGTATTCTTGTGAGTGAAACAAAACTAAAAACGTCAGAAAACTTGAATCACTTCTTAAAAGGATACAAAGTTATGCACAAAGGAACACTTACTAATTGGGGCGGTGTAGGCATCTTCGCTAAAGAAAATATCCCAATTGAGGTGTGCCACGAATTCCATTTAAATATTTCTGACTGTGAGGATATATGGGTGCAAATAGAACTGGAGTATGGAAAAAAGTGTGTAATTGGCGTAATTTATCGTTATCCCAAACAAAACCTAAACATGTTTCATTTGTCCTTTGAAAAAGTTTTAAAACTTTTATGCTGCAAAAATGTTACAAACTACATCGGTGGAGATTTCAACATCAATGTTTTGCAAAATGAAAATAAAGTGAAAGAATACTTTGGCATGACATGATATAGCTTAGGAGCTATTCCACTCATTACTCATCCTACTAGAGTTACAGATAATTCATCATCACTGTTGTCTGTTAGATCATGTGTGCACCAATTATATAAGTGGTGAAATGCACAACTATATTCTACTGGATGATATCAGCATAGGTGGGCAAGTTAATGCAAAACGTTAGCTTCGTTAACCGCTAGTCCGTTTACAAACTTGACACCTTCGTTAACGTTAATCCGTTATTTTCTGCTTCAATTAACGGAAGTTAATAAAGTCCGTTTTGCAAAATATTCGTTAATATTTTGCGTGTAAATTACATTTTTTTTATTCACTCGATTTTAGAACGCGTATTGACGCAGTTGAGCTGATTGTAAGGAAATATTCATTGCAATGGTCATCTTTTTGTGTTTTGGAAGTTATATTTTACAGTCTAATCTAATTTCAAGATAAAAATAAGTTCAAATGCACTAACAAAGCTCGATCGGAAAATCTTTGGAAGTTGGAAACAGCGATAATTAATAGACCTATAAGGCTGCAGCTTATTATTTGGCACAAAAAACAGCTCCTTTCTTCGCTTTTTTCTATAAAGCTCGCGCTGATACGCAATAACTGTTACCAGTGCAAACTGGTTTGTACCGGTACGATGAATGAATGGTGCAAGATAGTAACGATAAAAACCTTAACGGAAGTTAACAGAACTTAACGGAAGTTAATTTAGTCCGTTGACATGAAAAAACGTTTTAACGGATTAACGAGTTAATGAAAAAGTTAGCTTCGTTATTAACGGATTAACGATTAACGGACTAGTGCCCACCTATGGACATCAGTGATCATATGCCTGTAATAGTCTGTTCAGACTTAACACTAAAATATCCAAAAAAATATGAAGCTTCATATGTGAGAGATACTAAGAATTTTCAGGCAGAATTATTTTTAGAAGAATTGTCGAAAAGTTTGCACTTACTGGGAGAAATTAACCTACCGATCAATATAAATGAAATTGATATATACACGGACAAATTTATTGACATTTCTAAATTGATACTCGATAAACATGCACTTTTACGAAAACGAAGATGGAAGGAATTGAAACTAAAAACTAAACCATGGGTAACAAAAGGATTACTAAAATCTATACATCGAAAAAACTGCAGGTATAAAAAAGTGCGTAAATAGTAAGTGCACAGCTAAATGGGACGAATACAAGATGTACATAAATAAGTTCACTCATCTAAAAAATAGTGCAAAAAAAACTGTATTACCAAGATATCATTAGAAAAAAATAAACAAAACACGGCAAAGCTATGGAAAACTATTAACAATATTTTTAATGTGAGTAAACAGTGCGGTAATAACATCCCCGATAAAATGACCACTGGGACAGAAGACTATGCTTATGGAAATCAATTTGTCAGCAACATGTTAAATAATTATTTCACCAATATTGGTATTAATCTGGCAGCTAAAATTTCTAAACCAGCACAATGCAATTTCAACATAACGTCGTTGATACATAGCAACATTAACTCTATATTTATCCAACCAATTGCAGAAGATGAAATAAGAATGCACATTAGAGGACTTGATTCCTCCAAGAGTACTGGCATTGATGGCATTCCCATAAAATACATAAAAATGGCAGCTACTGTTATTACTCCAAAACTGAGACAACTGTTCAACATCTGCAAGGATATTTCCCTCAAGCATTAAAAATCACAGAGATAGTTCCAATATTTAAGAAAGGAAACAGAGAAAATTGCTGCAACTATCGACCAATTTCAATAATGAGCCCATTTGCAAAAATTTTTGAAAAATGTTTGCATGAACAATTCAACCAATTTTTATCAAAAATGAACTAGTTAGTTCCCAGCAATACGGATTTCAAAAAAATTGCTCAACCTCAGATGCTGCAGTGGATATATATAACAACTTCATTAAAAACAAAAAAATGAACTAATAACGTGCTCCATTTTTCTAGACTTGGCTAAAGCATTCGATACCATTGATCACGGAATATTAATCACAAAGTTAGAGAAATATGGTATAAGAGGTGTACCCTTACAATTAATAGAAAGTTTCTTAACGAATACGCAACAATACACTACCATCAAGAGCACTAAATCGGCTACAAATAAAGTACTTTGCGGTATTCCTCAGGGATCCACCCTAGGCCCACTGCTATTCACAAACTACATCACTGATTTACCTCTATATTCTGATTTCAAAGCGCATTTATTTGCAGATGACACTGATCTCACTTTGACGCATTCCCAGCCTCAAATGTTGCAACAAAAGTGAACGAAAACATGTAAAAAATAATTAACTGGATGAGAATTAACAAACTCTCAATAAATTACAGTAAATCAGAATTCATGATAATAACCAAGAAATAATTCAAACATACATTTGAAATAGTTATTGAGGATAATAAAATAACGCAAAATCCTTCGTGAAATATTTAGGTATATTAATAGACGACATACTAAATTGGAAACATGAAGTAAAACAAATTTGCTCAAAAATTGCAACAGGTTCATGGGCTCCAGTGATAGGCACAGCGGCGCTGTTCACCAGCGGGTGCTACTAGCGCCGCTACTTTTTCGGTAGCGGAAGCGCCGCTGTTTTTTTAGCCGAAAAAGCGGCAGCGCTTCAGCGCTGTTTTTTAAGCAAATTTTCTGCCGCTGCAGCTACTGCTAATAAACTCCCTCCATAACTTTTTCAATTCTCATTTTCACACCTTACCGTTTGGAGTCTTTACTCTCCGCTTGTTTTCACTCTGCTCTTGTTACCTCGTTATTTCAGTTTAGTAGAACATAGAAGACCTTTGTGACGTTTTGTCGTTGCTCTTATACTGTATGTATAGGCGAGTTTTATCGCACATGGTCTAATTTTTTCTCAATCGAAGTTGAACAAATAATGTGGTCTAGTAGCGGGTCAATTTGAACTGATAAAACCGATTTCAATAAAGCCGATTTCGAGCAGTATCTCTCAACGAAAATGCAATAATTAGAGTTCGATAAATTGCTAAAAACTTGCAGATCGCAAAGACGGTTTTCCGTGATATTTCCTCAAAATGCTAGCATTTAGTACAACAAATGAAGATGATTCTTTGGCTATCTGGTCAAAGACCACAGTATAGATCGTGCACTGCGAATAGAACAGTGCAGTATCTGGCACGGAGCCAGAGTAGTGTGTTTGGGGGAGGGGGACACAAAAACTTAGGTGGGGGGACGCTTACGCAGCCGAGACCAGATGAATTCGGAACGCGGCAGCGATCTGGTAAACATTTTGCTCCAAATCCGGCGTTATCCTTCTTTGGTATGGATTTTGCGCTCAAATTTGGAGGTGAAGACTAAAAAAATAAAAAAAGATCTTCATCGCAAAATCTAAGGCTACTTGATTACGTTCACTTGATCTGTCTTGCTGTTTCATAGAAAAAAGCGTTTGTGGTTACCTGTTTTTAGGCAAAAGTTTGCTAGTTGTTCTACTACAAAAGTTTACTTTCGCTTGCGGAGCTCAACCAGTGATTTGGGGGGACACGGCTCGAAATGCCATCCCCCGTGCATAGGCGTAGCCAGGATTTTTGATTGAGAGGGGGGCAAACCAAAAATGACATGCAATGACGTCATCAGAAATTTTCGAAAGAGGAATTTTGGTGGGACAAAGATATCGTAGAATGGACGATCAGAACCCGTGGCCTGGTTTAGCACTTAACCGAGAGTTTTCTAAAGGGAGAGGGCTTAAACCAAAAGTTACAAATGAAAACATCTAAATTGGAAGACTTGTGTAAGTAAACTAGTTTATTCAAACGTATCACAGACGGGGATCTGGGGACGAGGCCCCTGAATTTTTTTGAAAAAAAAGCTATTTTAATGCGATTGGATCACATTTCGCACGTGTTCAGAACCATTTGAAAGAACTGGATTATTAACATATAAAAGCCAATTGAAAAAAATTAAATTGTTTCAATTCTCCTTTTACTTATAATTTGGTCGAAAATACGTTTGTAATTTTGCAGTTTGGGGTTAAATTTTTATAAGTATTTTAGTAGTAAATAATCCACTCGAAGATTTTCCTAAGAGATTTTTGTTTTGACATGAAAATAACCAGTTGTAGGAGTACATGTACGGTTAAGAGGCCCCAGGCCCCTCAATTTAAATTCAATAATTTGTTCAATGAGCATTTCTCATAGATAATGTTTTTTTCAGACGCATTTTTAGCGTAAAAACTAGCGAGGTGGATGGAGGTGAATTGTTACTGAAAACTGTACAATAGATGGTTACGCTTACGCTTAATTACCATGTTATTGCTCGGGCCGGATTTACATTTCGCGGCGCCCCTGGCACTTTAAAGATTTTTGCAACATCTTCCTGCCAAACATAACTGTAGACCAAAAATAAAGTCTTACCATATTAGCGCAGGGCTCCTGGTACTGGGCCATATGGTAAAAATCCCGCCTTGTTATTGCTTTACGTTTTTAAAAAGGTAAGATGAGAGCCCGAGGTAGCAACTTTTATGATAAAAACCCTTAATTTCAGCCGGGTTATACATTTTAATTAATTGGCAAAAATTGAATTTAGAGGGCCCGGGCCCCCTGGTCGTCAATATTATTGTTAATTACTGTTGTAGGCAAAAAATGCTAAAAGAAACTAAAACTGACGAAACAATAATTTTTTTTGTCACATTTTTATCATAGGTAGCATTTCAATTGGAGGGGGCCCCTGGGCCCCCCTCTGGCTACGTCTATGCCCCGTGGCGCCGGGCCTAAGTAGTTACGTCAGTGCGTAGTAAAATAAATTTTGCTACAACAGTTAACAGTAAAACTAAGAATTGAATTTATTTGCGCTGAGAATTGAACGAACAAATAGAACCAGGTAATAAATAAGCTTCAAAGACAACTTAGTTATGGAGTTATACTCGTAAAAAAAATACTCAGTGTAACATGAATCGCATTGAGCATCATTTGCTTAACATATACGCCATTACTACGTATCTCCTTCGACTTCGTAAACACCAATATCTTAAACGCTCGATCTACTTTTGTGTCAAAGTTAGACGAAATCATCGCAGGAACGTGAATCATCTGCCATTTCTACAAAACTCCAAGAAATGTTTTGGAACTTGGTCAATTGATAAATTTTCCTTTCGGATCTCTACGCGAAGAATTATTTTAGTGGTTGAGGGCCGGGAGTGTGATAAACTTCAGAGCTATAAAAGCCGGGACAGATTTGTATAGAAGCTGAATACTGTGTAACGTCCGTGTCAAAAGGACGCGTCCCAATGCGGTCGACCGGCTCGGTTGAACAACCTATCGAGCTACTCTCCGGGTTGACTTATTAATCCAAGTATCCACTTACTCTCTCACTTGTGGCTACGTTGGAGCTGACGCTACAACTGTATGTCATTGTGCTTTAATGGCAAAACCTTAACTTATTTGAGTCGATATTTCTTATTGCCTTTTGTTTGTGTAGAAAATGCGATAAGGAATTTAACGTCCTAATGTAACTTCGAAGGGTAACTTCCTAAGTAATTTCTAAAGCGCTGGTTTAGCCAATCATCATTTTGAAATGCTTGTTTTTTTTGAAAGGAGCATGCCAACACCTAATTGAATGGTGATTTGCTTACTTGTCTACCAACCTGCTAATGCCGATTGTAATCTGAACCAATATCTAAAAGGCTTGAATAATTAACTTTCGTAAATAAAGTTGAAATTTCACCATTAGATACCGTATTTGAATGCCATCGTTCTTTGTACTATTTATTTTTTTACTGTAAAGTAGCAGCAGCGACCGCTGTTTTGCATGCAAGTAGCGGCAGCGGCGCTACTTTTTTATTTGAGTAGCGATAAGCGGCAGCGCCGCTGCTTTTTTTGCCAAATAGCGGCAGCGGCAGCGCCGCTACTTTTCAAGTAGCGGGTGCCCAGCTCTGATGGGCTCTATATCACATTAGAAACTACGTCGATAAACAGACAATAAAAATGGTGTACTACAGTCTAGTGTATTCTCACCTTCAATATTGTATAAATAGCTGGGGTAGTGCTTCAGAAACTACGTTGCATCCTCTGAAAATATTTCAAAAAAGAAATATCAGAATAATCACAAGAAGTAAAAATAAAGCACACGCTGAACCTTTGCTCCATCAGTTGCAATGGTTAAAATCAAATGATATTTATAAGCTAGAAATGGCAAAGTTAATGTATAGAATAAATAATAATTTGATATCTTCAACCAAAGCCAACGATTTTCAGGTAATTAGCCTATGTCATGATCACGGAACACGATTGAGAAACAACCGAAATTATTGCTTACCTCGAGTTAGAACTAAATTAGGTCAAAATATGACAATTTTTTCAGGAACTAAAATACGGAATGGCATTAACAAACAGCTTAAGGAATTATCATTTTGAACATTTAAGAAAGCTTTTAAAAATCGACTAATTTCTGAGTACCATTCTACAACATGACATTGCTGACAACTATACGAAACGGCAACATTTTGCATTACCGTATCTTCCAAACAGTTTTGGTGGCTGCCAGATTCTTACTATACGGTTTATTTAGAAATGTTTTGTAACTACTCCGCGTAAAAGTGGGAATTCATACCTTTGTAACAGCTTCTTTGTTTGCCTTCAAGCGCCACTGTCTTTGTGTGAATAGGATTAGGCTATGCATTTCTGTCATCGCTATTCTCTTTTTTTATTTTTATTTATTATTATTATTATTATTTTATTTTTATTTTGCATAAAACGCCAGCCATTTTTACGACATTCTGTTATATTATAGATCCTTGAACTGTACTTGGTATATAACGTAATCATTATTGCACTGTTCATAATATTTTTTATTTATGTTTGGTTTTGAAACAGACTCCATGACCTTGTTAGAATAGGATCAGGCAATGTAAATCCCTCATCGCTTTTACTAGTAACATAATCATGAGGCTCATGACATACTGCTATAGCTGCTGCGTTCTTAAACCGTAAATAGTGTACATATTTTGTTTTTCTTTTTTTAGTCTTCTTTTGCTTTGGAATAATTGCTTGTATTTTTAGTAGGGTTGGTCAAATTCAAAGCTTTCTGAGTTTGAAATTCTTGCGTACAAAAAACTACGGTACGAATTCCAAAATTTAATTTTGCTAATATTAAATTTACGTTAGATTTCACATCGAATTTTAGAAATAATTTTTTTAAAGTCATTTTTCAAGTTTCTTAATTGATCCAACAAAAGATCCAACCCTACTGCTTTTCAGGAATTGGCCAATCTAGATAATAACTGTAACGATACCGCATCCATATTTTGAGGCGGAAGTGCAGGTGATGGTTGACTGGATGACACTTAGTTCTTCGCCATCACCTCATCAAGAACTGTGTCTAATGTACACATTTATCTCAAAACTGTGTAACTGCTTGCGTAATGCGCATAATTCAGTCGCTATACTTGATGAAAAAAAATAAATGAGAAATGAAACTATCTATCAAGCTGGCATCGCTGACCGAACCTTAACTCTAATCGTAAGGCTCTAGAGAAAAAAATGAAGTACGTTGTGATGTTTGCAAAGCATGTCCAACGTGAAGCGATTCCCCAACCCTCGGAATGGCAGGCGAGCACGCTTCCACTACTCTACCTGATCTTCTCATGATATGCGTCAAAGTGCCGTATTTAACTGAAATCAATGAGAAAAAAGCAATATAATAGGCTGCCGGTGCAGCAGCGATTAGATGTCGGAAACCGGCACCGGTTCCTTAGACACTACTTACAAAAATAGACCAGGCCTACTGATACTGATTGATTGAGGACAAAGCATCATGCAGTGATGGTGTAGAAATAATCCTGTCAACACGAACAAGGGGATGCAAAGACTTCTTTCACACTTGATCACAGAAGTGCTGATAACATCATTAACAGAAAATGTGCAATGTTGTTGATGTTGTAGCGCATATTTATCCTCCTGTCACCGGACAGCGTCAGTCGCTAACTTGTTGGACAATCCGCACACTTTTCATTACCAGGACTACTTCGTGATTGGAGGAATCCGCTCCTGCTTAGGAGCTTCCGATGGGGTTCCTGTGGATTTCTTCGAATTCTTGATCATTGAATTTGCTGCTTGTTCGAAGCCACCAAGCAGAGATAATCATCGTAAAGCGTCTTATCCAAGGACGCAACAACGTGCCTAGGATGCGGCTTGAACCCAAATCATTTAATCAAGAGTCGTCGTAAAAACGACGCCTTTACCCATAAATGTGAATATAATTTAGCTGCTTTTGTGTAATCAACGGATTATCACCAATATTACCATTAATAATTAATCCGATTATTGCACAAAAGCAGCTAATTTATTTGGAAAAGCTTGGCGCATGTTCCGAGCGCGCAGACATTTTGAAATAAATCCTAAAAAATTAACCCTAAGCCCTAACCCTAACCTTAACCCTAATCCTAGCCCTAACCAAACCCTAACCCAAACCCAAACCCAAACCCAAACCCTAACCCTAACCCAAACCCTAACCCAAACCCTAACCCTAACCCAAACCCTAACCCTAACCCTAACCCAAACCCTAACCCAAACCCTAACCCAAACCCTAAACCAAACCCTAACCCAAACCTATAACTGTAATAATCAAAATAAAAGTTTCTGAAAACGAGTGACGTCAACAGAATCTTTGTTTATTTAACCGCGCACGTTCCGAGCGCCAAGTCACTTCGAATTTATTTGGGCTATTTGTTTGTGTCAGACTCAATAAAGGTCCGTAACAACACAAAAAACAAAAACACACAAACAAATTTATCAGGCACAACACAACATAAACATGCCTGCTAATTCAGCCAAAATGAAAAAAGTTTTTGGAAACTCTCAGTTTTGTTCTTCCCGCCAAAACCACAGTTCTCTAAACTATTAAGCCTACAGTAATCTTAATAAACTATTAGGCCTAAGTATCTCCAAACTATTAGGCCTAATAGTTTAGAGATAGTTAGGCCTAAACTATGTAGAAATAACCAATCTCTCAACTATTAGACCTACCACAGTTCTCTAAACTATTAGGTCTACTGTGGTTTTGGCGTGAAAAACAAAACTCAGAGTTTCCCAAAACTTTTTTCGGGGGATATCTTTTTGTATTTGTTGAATATCTTTGCAACCGCAGTCCCAAAATTAAAACAAAAAATATCAAAAATTATAGTTCAGTTTTAGCTATTGTAAACCACCGGAATTGGCTGGATGATTCACCGCCTTTAAAAATGCAAAAGGCTCTTTTGCCAGTGGACATGTCAAATTTTAACCAAAAAATTTTTAAATCATCACAAATTCGGCACAAGCAAAAACTGGGCCGGAAACTTTTTTCCGATCAGAAGGAAATTTTCAACACCTTGATTAAAACCAGGGTGTAGAACCGAACCTGAACCCGAACCGTAAACCCAAATGAACCGTTTCATTTTGGTGAACCCGAACCGAACCTGAACCAGCAAAATTTTACTTCAGTGAACCTGAACCAAACCTGAACCCTCAAAATTGTGCTCAAGTGAACCCAAACCGAACCCGAACCCCTAACAAAAGTAGAAATATATTTTTCCATATCCGGATGCCGCTGGCGCTGGTACACGCACAATAAGAGCAGCAGTGGTGATCATCAACAGGATCAGCAATTTCTCCTTTTTTTTTCTGGACGAAACGAGTAACGACAGTTAAATTTTAAGTCAATGAACCCGAACCGAACCTGAACCAGTAATATTTTACTTTAGTGAACCTGAACCAAACCTGAACCTCGAAAATGGTGCTCAAGTGAACCCGAACCAAACCTGAACCGCTAAAATATTTTGAGCAGGAGCTAAACCTGAACCCGAACCGCTATTTGAAATGGTTCGACACCCTGATTAAAACTAGATCACACATTGAATGCTTACTAAAGTTCAATTATTAGTAAATAGTGAGCAAAAGCTTCTCTTCATTTGATCTCGATCTAAAACTTCCGAAACTTCCTTCCAAGCATCTGATTTTTTTTTATTCTATCCTTACACTCGGGATTAAGCATGTTCCAAAGCACTTCATTTCGATCTCTCCAATTAAAAGTCCAACTTCATGAGTTGACCACGACGGCATGTTGATAACTACAGTATAATACAGTTCTAGTTAATAACTTTTCGGAATGAAATTGGAAAAGGCCATACACAAGTATGAATAGGAAAAATTGGGTAATCTATACGCAATCGTAAACAAAACAGTAGGCAATACATATAAGTCTTTGAAGAAAAATGAGAAAAAACTGAGCAGGCACAATGTTATAGCCTACTCTAATACATCATTGTCGATTAAATCAAAAGCGTAAAATTTCTCGCAACATTTTTGCTTGATCATTGTGACGCATTCGTTTTTTTGCGTGACTTCAACGGTTTTTTTGTTTTCTGCTGGTAAATATTTTCAGAGGCACGGCAAAAAGCTTAGTTTTCTTTGTTGAGAACGGCGGCTTTTAGAAACCTTGCTGGCGAAATACAGCTCGGTTCTATTTCCCCCGCAAGAACTCAGCAAGACTTTCTAGACACTGAATCTATTCTCATACGGCTGCGCAAAACAATTGCCAACAGGTTCCCGCAATAGTGAGCCATTAACTTGCACGACCTTTCACACGATTGATGCAAGAAAATTGTGCGAAAAACTCGATAGTGTTTTCATTTCATTTATCAATAAGAGCCACTAGACACCAGTTCGCATGTGGTATCCTATATGTGTATTTACGATAATTTGTCATGAATCGTTGAATGGACAGTGATTGTGTGCAGGCGCGTAGCCAGAAATTCGCAATGGGGGGGGGCTGTTTGGGTTGCCTGGGGGCGGAGCCCCCAGCCGCTGGAGGCCAATGGGGGTCTGGGGGCGAAGACCCCAGCTGCCGGAGGCTGGGGGTTTTGAGGTAAAGCCCCCAGCCGCCGGTAGTACGGGGGTCTGGGGCCGGAGCCCCCAGCGCTCGAAAATTTTGCATTTTTTTGCAAAAATAACTTCATTTTAGGGCTATTTTGATTAAAAAATAATGCTTTTAAAACGTGGCTTAGAAATTGGCAGTGCAAACATGATTAAACTGGAAGCATAAAAGGGCTATTTGGGAGGTGGCTAATGGTAAAATGTTAGTTCTCTTGTTTAAATGTTGGTAAATTATAAAATCGAATAGTTCAATAAAACTCACACTGAGTAATCTATTTCGTATACAGTTTATAGAGAAAAATAATTTTGGAGGGGGACTAATGAAAAGAGATTTGAGAGAAATGATTGGTAATTAACAAATACTGAATAGCCCCCCCCCTATTCCTTAGTTTATAGTATATTTGTTGATGACACTTATGTTCAGCATTTTTACACTTGCGATCAAATTTGATTGCTTATTTCTTACCATTTATCAAAGGTTTCATTTATTTGTTGGTTTTATTTTTGCCAAATTAGCCCCCCCCCCCCTGGACATATGTTTCAAAAGATGTTTTATATCACTATCTAGTCCACTCCAGTGCATAAAACAGTCTCAAAGTGCTAAAAATGTAGTGTTTTTCCTATTCTGCTTTTTGGTCGACATGTCAATGGGGGGGGGGGCTAATAGCCCCCCCCCGCCCCCCTGGCTACGCTACTGGCTAAAAATGTGGTATTTTCCTAATTCTGCATTTTGGTCGGCAGTTCATCAGCCCCCTCCCCTAAATAAACGTTTCAAACTATGCTTTAAAGCATTTTTTAGTCTAATCCAGTGCAAATAACAGTCTTAGAAATGCTAAAAACGTGGCATGTTCTTTATTCTGCATTTTGGTCGGCAGTTCATTAGCCCCCCCCCCCCCCCCCCTTAAACAAACGTTTCAAAATAGTCCAATCCAGTGCAAAAGACAGTCTTAGAAATGCTAAAAAGGTGGTATTTTCCTTATTCTGCATTTTGGTCGGCAGGCCAATGGGGGGGGCTATAGCCTCCCCCCCCCCCCGCCCCCCCCTGGCTACGCTACTGATTGTGTGTCATTAAACAACAAAATTTCAAAGCTTTATGTTTTGCATATTTACACGGTTAATTAAAAGAAATGTTGGACGGATCCACACTAGTTTTATAGTTTCGGTGTCTCCCGAACATATTCTGTTGCTCCTTCTATAACCTGCTTATTTTTTAGAAAATTGCTGCAGCTTTGTTTGTGAAGGCGTACAACATCTTAGTCTTTTATATAAAGGCACAACAATGCCATGTGAAAGTGAGTTGAACAAAATACCGTACGCTCTACCGCGTGTGATGTCAATGTACCATTTTTTTTCTACTTGAAGTCGGTCACACGTCAGTTAAGAGAAAGTACCGTGCCGAGTACCGTACCGTTACCGCGGTACTTTTTCAAAAAAGTACCAAATAGCGTTACCGCGAAGATTTTTTAGGCAACTACCGACTACCGCTACCGCGGTAAATTTTAAAAGTACAGTACCTTGCCCACCACTGATGATTGAAACATCAAACAATACGTGAAAATATTTTTTTGAAGACCAGCTTTTTTGCTTTTTTAGAGCACACTCAAGATTTTTTGAGGTCGCAGTTAGTTGCGCAACCGAGTCACTCAGACTCCCTTAGCCAAGTGATTTAGAAAGTTTAACCCCAAAATACAATTAAACGTGTTTTGAACTTGATCTGAACTAAGAGTAATAATCAAAGTTTCGATAACTGAGTACGTAAAATCTCTTTACAGCTTGAAGTCCAATCAAAACATCAGTCAAATCAAAACATTCTATCTTCAAATGTTTCAAATTTAAAGAATGCAACTTGGTAGACATTTAAAAAAACTGAAAAATCAGCTTTTTCAAGCATACAATGCTTAATCAAAACCAGTACTTAAATTGTAGGGGGGACACGGGGAATCACGTCCCCCCTTCGAGATTTCAGCGCTTTCTCCATTGAAAGTAAGCGTCTGGATGATTAGACGAAAAAGTGGCTGTCAACACGAATAAATTCCAAATTTCGGCCGAATATTGTACTATATTGCGGTGAAGACCTTTTTTTTTTTGGTCTTCACTCGATTTCGGAGAAAAATCCCTCCAATTTTCGTAGAAGACCTTTTTTTTGGTCCTCAATCGAATTCGGGGACGTATTCTGAACTTGAACCAAAATTTCCACTAATTTTTTTCCGCATTGGTCAAGGCTACGAAGCGTTTCCCCCATGCAAAATTTTGCAGTTTAAGTACTGATCAAAACTATGAGAAATTTTGGGGAAAAAACGTACTAGAAGCTACCTACGATTGATCTTTCATTTAACTTAATGTGCTTATCAATCAAAAGCTTAGAAAAACATTTAAGAATATAGCACAAGCAGTTGTATTCAGGAGACACGTTACTTGTTTACCGCAAAGGTGTGTTTGGTGTCTCCTGGCGTTAATTGGACCGACCGACGCTCTCGTCGCGTGTTTCTTTGTTTTTACTCGGCCATTTTCAAACTATCGAGTGTGAGATTTCAAACTTTTGCTTATAGCTCGAGAACGGTTTAGTCTAGTTTCATGAAATTTTGACAGCAGTTTGAAGTTGTTGATTTGAATGTTTGTACCAAATTTCGAGGCAATTAGCCACGTGACTTTGGTTTTAGGACCCAAAAACCGCCCTGAAAGTTTAGCATAAAAAGCCGTCTAAATCAAAAACGGCTTAAGTACGGCAAAAAATATTTTACACGGTTGTATGTCTTAAGATACCCTTTCATCTCTACCAACCCACTTTTGGCCGCGATGAGGTTTTTATGCTTTTTTTGCTTTTTTTCGTTTACTTTTCCTTTTTTTCCTTTTTTTTTCTTTCTAAATCTTATACGCTCTTCTTCTCCTAAACCACAAAACATTGAAATCGCATTTTTGCATAAAGAGTTGCAAACGCAATTTTGTCACCCAAAATTTTTTTGGGCAACTCTCCCGCAAACCACCCAAAACGGGGCCCCAAAAATCAATTTTTTGACTGGCTCAAGCTAGGGTGCCAGTTTTAGATATTTAACAGATATTTGACATAGTTTGGGGGTACCACCCCTCCGAGGACCCCAACTTAACCCTCCAAAAAACAACTTTTTGAACAGGTTAGCTTTGGGACCCAGTTTTTCTTGATATCAATAGATATTTAACAGTCAAGTATTTTGACATACTTTGGGGGTACCACCCCCTCGCAGACCTTCCAAATGGACCCCCAAAATTAATCTTCTGAACGGCTTGACTTTGGGTGCCAGTGTTGTTTGATATCAATAGATACAGTATGTAATAGACAAATATTTTGACATAGTTTCAACGGCCTAGGCTTGGATAGGATGTTTTTTTTTTATTATGATCAGTCATTATGTTATAAATTAGATATATATGTTGACAATGTTTGAAATTTCAAACCCTCTTTTTCCACAAAATATTTCTAATTAATTTTTTAGCCGGAAAGCAAAAGTTTTTTTTTTTTGAGATTTTTATTGTTCAACATTCGTCGGTCGTTCACTGAGATTGCTTCTCAGCAAGCTCCCATCAAGTTTTTTTTGTCTGTTTTGTTGTTGTTTTGTGTGTAACTTGTTGGAAATTTGTTGCTTAATTGAAAACTTTAGTATAAAGAGTTGTTTCTTTTATTTTATGTCACATGATCTAAGTTTGATTGACAGCTGACAGCATTTATGATCCTTGTGCCTTAGCCAACCAATTTTTGCATCAAAGTTTTATTACTAGTTAGACTGCAAAATGTGGCAAATACTTGACTATTCTAATTCTTATTACAGCACATGCAAGTGTCAATCTTGCATAAGCTCAAAGTAATCCAGAATATAATTTATTTTGTAGTTTAAACAGTGAACAGAATGTTCGTTTTTGTTTGTTGTTGTGCCTGTTTTGATAGCCGGGTGGCGTGAGCATGATGGCAGTCTCTATCAAAGGTGGGGTAGAGGACATAACCTTCGAGGCCAAGGCCAATTGTAAGGACCAAAAAAATCCGAGGCCAAAGCCAAGGACCAACTTTTCGAGAACAGAAACTATCGAGGCCAAGAACAGGGACGGTCAAGGCCAAGAACCATATGCACAATTTTTCTATATTATTTTCCATAATTTTTAAGCGCTCGCAAATCTTTCTTCTTCTTTCTTTCTTCATTGCCCAATTTTCCATGTGGGTTGCGGGGGCAGCAGCTCGAGATTAAGCTGCCTCACTTCACGATCTTCCATATATCCATCGTTTTGCTTGGGTGAAGTCCCAAGTGATTCCATCCAAAATTGGACCATCTAGTTCTCAATGTAATTGGACCATCTAGTTCTAAGTCGCCCAACCGGTCTTTTCCCATTTGCTTTGGCAAGTAAAGCTTGTTTGGGGAGTCTTTCCTAAGGCATTCTGCTTGCATACCCAAACCATCTAAGCTGAGGTCTTTCTCCATGACCAAAAGAGTGCGATCACAAGTGCAAGCGTCCAAAGTAAGGTTTTTACGAAGAATCGAAGGAGTTATACACTGTTTATGCTAAGAGGTTTTTGAATCTCAGAGCTACTCACCTTGTTAAACAGTGTAACTCCTTCGATTCTTCGTAAAAAACTCATTTCGGACGCTTGCACTTGTGATCGCACTCTTTTGATCATTACCCAAGATTCACGACCATACGTGAGAATGGGGACAAAACCGGTTCTGAAAAGTGAGAGCTTTGCCTTTTTTGACAATTCGCGTTTCATGACAACCGAGTAGTACAAAGCTCGCATTACTGCACTGGCCTTGCCTATTCGGGTATTCAGTTCTTCGTCTTGCCTTCCGTCACTGGTAAATGCAACTCCAAGACACTTGAACTTCTTTACTTGCTTCAGTGTCGCTCCATTCACTTGCAACACGCACTGATCAGGGCTTTTTTAAAGATGAAGTACCTCAGTTTTGGCCGTACTTGTTTTCATTCCGGCGGTGTCGCATGCATCTGCAAACCTATTTAATGCGCGCTGGAGGCCAGATTCTGTGGAAGAAAGCAGAACCAAATCATCTGCGAATAGCAGACGACTAATTTTGCACTTTCCAACCATGGCACACTCATCAGCTTGACTGCATTTGTCGATCCAATTCATTTAAACAATGAAAAGGAGAGGTGACAAAACACACCCTTGCCGGAGTCCAACATCGACATGGAACGGCTGCAGTTGTTTACCGTTTACCTGAACACAAATTTCCGGTCGGCAGTAGAATGAGTTAATGGCGGGTAACAACTGACCATCAACGCCATACTCCCGCAAAAACTTCCAAAGTTTATCCCGAGGAACTTGGTCATATGCTTTTTCAAGATCGACAAAGCATGCAAAGAGATCTTTGCCATACTCCCCAAGATTTCTCGAAGATGTGCTACATAGTGAAGATTTGGTCAGTGGTGCTGCGACCCGAATGAAAACCGCACTGGTCATCCTCCAGTTTTAATTCCACTATTTCTCGGCATTTCCTTTCTAGGCATTTGGCATACAGTGAACCCTCGTTTATTGCGGGGGATTCGTTCCAAAAATAACCCGCAGTAGGTGAAATTCGCGAAGGAGTCAGCTTTATTTTTTACTGTTATTTGACAATGCAATACTGTACTGCAGAATGAAACAAAAAATAAAACCTCTTTTCAGGCCCAAGTGTGTTTAAGAAATAGAAATATTAACGTTTTCTTACAAATAACTATAATAGTTTAAAGAACGGTGTTGTAAAACAATATTTTTTTTGTTGTAATGAACTTCTAGACAACAGTAACGCCCCTAAGCCAATCAGAATTCACTGTACAAAGAGCACTGTAAAAAATTCCGCGAAACAGCGAAGCCGCGATAGGTGAAGCGCAATATAGCGAGGGATCACTGTATATTTTCCCTTGCAAACTGAGGAATGATATCCTCCTGCAGTTCGTACATTTCTTGCGATCTCCTTTGTTGAATATAGGAATAATCACACCTGTTTGCCAATCTCTGGAAGTTTCGCCATACTACCACCAACTGGACACACTCGCGTTAACCAGAAAAATTCCTTCTCCAGTCATCACTTTCAACATTTCGGATCTGACTTCATCTTCACCAGCAGATTTTCCAGATTTAGCCCTTTGATTGCCATTGTCACTTTTACTGCAGTGAAAACTTCCTCTTCACCTAAATATCAGGGTGGGCCACAAAAAACTGTGCAATTTTGATTAGCCATATTTCCCACTGTTGATGAAATTTTCTTTCAATATTTTCTCCACTGGTGAGGGACCACTAAACGTTTTAGCACGTAGAAGCATTTGCATAATGTCCGGTTGTTTTCCTCGATTTCCTAGTAATTGATAAAATGTTCAATCCAAGCCCCACGTTGCTGAATGACTCCTGCCACCCTAACATTAAAATTGTCCATAACGCGCTCCAACAGGTCTGCCGGAATTCTCCTGATTTTGTGTTTGATGTTCTCCTTTAGTCTCTCAATTGCTGGAGGATTATCTTCGTCAACCCGATCTTTCAAGTAACCCCAAAGAAAGTAGTCTGGGGGGTTGAGATCTGGAGAATACGGGGGCCATGAATTGTCTATCCTTCTCGAAAATAATCTGTCCCCTGAAAAGTAATGTCTCAGGTGCTCGAGAGTGCGGTTGGAACAATGAGGAGGTGCCCCATCTTGTTGGAAAACAACTGTGTTCAAGTCAACTACCCTCTTCCTCCGTATGGCTGGAATGAAGCGTCTCCGCAGCATGTCAATGTATCGCTCCGAGTTAACTGTGGCTGTTTGTCCGTCATCGCCTTCAAAAAAATAGGGTCCAAAGATACCATTTCTTCCTATTGCACACCACACAGTTGTCTTTTCCACACTTAAGGGTACTTGCACATGTTCATGGGGCTGAGATGAAACCCAAAACCTCATGTTTTGCTTATTCACATGTCCACTCAAGTGAAAATGTGCTTCATCACTGAACAGTAGGACATCCAAAAGATCAGGATTGTTCTCTATCCTTTCACCGATTTCCTGACAAAATTCGTAACGTTGATGCTTGTTAGCCTGGGTTTGAGCTCGAAGAATCTGCACTTTGTATGGTAACAGTTTCAAGTCCTTATCAATGATTCTTCTAACAGAGGTCCGCAAAACTCCCACTTCTTGCAATAGAAGTCTGGTGGACTTGCGGGGCGATGCTTCCAAACAAGCCCATACTTCCTGACAGAATCCTTGATGGAGTACGTGACACTCGATCTTTTGTCACGTACATGGCGGATGGTCTGCCAAAATACTTTGTTTGCCGAAAAATAGTTGGAATCCAACGGACGACCAAACTCTACCCATGACTTCTCTTTAGATTTCTTAACTGCCGAAGTTGCCGCTTTTCGCGCCTCAGTGTACCGGGATTGCAAATCATATGACGATCTGTCCTGTAGCAAGGCCTTGAACGCATCTTTCTTTGCTCGAATAGCTTCTACAACCTCTTGGTTCCTCCAAGGTGTTCTTTTCTCACTATCGCCCGCCACTCCAAGCCATTTTCGCCCACAACTTTCAGCAGCTGAGGAAATGATCGCTGATGTGAACGGCAGCCATTCCTTCTCGATGTCCTCGGATGGATCAGGAAGTTGTCTGAACTTAGATGATATGCTGGATACAAATTGTTTCCTTACTTCTTTGTCTTCCAAAGCCTTCCATTTGATCCGGTAAGCTACAGACGAAGTGTTCGATTTCTAGTTTGGCCAAGGTTTCGAAGGTCGCAAGGAACGTACTACCAAATGGTGATCAGTTGACAATTCAGCACTTCGCTTCACTCGAAAGTTAAGCACATCAGAAAACCAAAATATGACATCCCAAGCGATATCCGGGAATTTCGCGAAAGTATTTAACTTTACTGAACTAAAGAACTTCACAATTTATTGCGTTAAGCGGGTTTATGGTTGTTGATAGAGTCGTATCTGAAATACATCGCTTTCGAATTTCATAATGTTTCATTAACTTAGTCAAGTTTGTGTTTAACGGCTTTCAAAATTTAAATGTATAGAAAAGGCATCTATAAATATCTATCAGATCTCGTTTCAACTTTTAAGGAGTTAGTTGAATTTTCACTTAGCAGCGCAATTGTTAAAATTGCGGTTTCAAACAAAACCCTTGTTAAAACAAACATTTCGACAATAACCTTTTGCTAGGATTGAAACACGGAAACAAAAACTTTTGATCTAAAAAATGCCAATATGATATTTGGATTTTGCAACTTACATTGTCTTGACCAGAAATTTGAAACACTATCCTAAATATCAAATCTACACCCTAACTAGCTCACTGCAATATTTTTTAAGAAAAACTTTATACCAGCACATGTATAAACAGTTCGACAAATTTTCCTCAAAATCTAAAAACTAAATAAAACAATGCCTGCCTCAGCGATTAGCATGGAAAGAGATACGGTACATACACAAACGAAATTTAGAAACAAAAAATCAAATTCTTATAAATTTAGTAGCGATATTACAGAGTCTAACTTTACGATGACTTCGCATTGAAAACTTTATAATTTACTCAACTCTATGCTTTCCAAACTATTTACTAAAAATTTACTCAACTTTTACAAAAGTAATAATTTACTCAACTCTATGTTTTCCAAACCACTAGGTGTAATGTTTAAAGTCAAACAACTATTTACTAAAAATCATCTACTTCTTTTGCTCATTGCGCTCTTTTTAGTTCATTTTAACAGCTTGGAGGTTATTTGCTCTCAAAGTTTAAAGGTCTCAAAAAGTTATCAATATAATCAAGTAACGTCAATCAAAAAGCTATGAGGAGTTCTAATGGTTTTTCTCTTTGTTATGAAATAACATAAGTCGATCTTTAAAATTCCAGCGACTTTATTACATCAGCCAAACTTACACTATCCACGGCCAAAAATAAGCACGCATTTTACAACTATTTTTATTCTGAGAACGTTATTTAGCAGTGCGAACCAACGGCAGGGCCTCAGAGAGAAAATTTTTCAGGGGGTACGAAGGTTGATACCGGGCCCCAAAATCTTATTGGGCCCCCCAAGCCTTATCGGGGGCCCATGCTGTTAAATCATTTTTGTCCGATGAGTGTAGATCTTCATTTAAAAGTGAGGGGATTACGATATTTGCATACAGTTAGGACCTATGAAAAACACAACTAGACATAAAATTGGTTTAAATCCAGCTAGGGGTCTGGGGGAGCGCTGTGAGCTCCCCCAGCGAGGTCCGGGGTGGAGCCCCGGAAGCTTTAGCACTTTTTATGTTTCTCGAGGGTAAAATACAGCATTTGATCAACATCCCAGCACCAAACTTGCTTAAATTGACAAACAGAAAATGTGATATACATGAAAGAAAGTATGTGAAGTACTCTAGGGGATAATGACATTGACACAATATTATAGAATATAATGACTTTAATACTGCAAATCCAAATATTTTACTGATAAGTTTTATCAATTTAGCTAGTCAGACAAAATATATCCCACCCAAAATCTTGATTATTTTGGCAATAAGTTTATTTTTTAATATACGGGTAATGTACTAGTGCCTAGATTGAGCTAGAGGCTAGATAGACTTAGAAGGAAAATAAGGCAGGAGCACAGATAGTGTGAGTTACTCAATGATAGTAGTATAGTATGTCAACTTTGACTCCGCTCTCTGAGGTTGAAATGCTTTTGGATCTCTGGAAATGTGGGCCCTCGTACATTGTTATATCAAAGAATTAGGGCTCTCAAGTCAGAGAAATGTAACAAAACGATAATTTCGGAGCAAGTGTACGGCTTTTGATACATTTTCCTCTTTTTTTAATCAAATCGGCCGCTATTGGATGCCCTAAAGGCTGTGGAGCAAAAATAGCGACCAATTACCAGTACTGAATAGGCTGACTGATATTTTTGCTGTAGGCAAGTTTGATTACGGTGTTAAGGTGCGATACCAAAACTTAACGCGGAAACCTGAACTCTTCCGGGCCACCCTAGGCCCGGGCCCGGGTACGATGTACCCCCTGAACCCCCCTCTGGCAGGGCCTGCCCAACGGCCAACATATTCGATATTGTACAGTATATTGTATTACATCCATTATTCAGCACAAAAGCTTTCTTAATAAAATGGTTCTAAAACTAAAGAGCAAGTAGAAGATTTTTTCAACGTCATCAGTTAGCGCAGTTACATGCAATCGATTCAAAAGTTAAATCGATTTTATTCTTTGTTTCTTTATTATAGCGAAAAAGAGCGAAAAAAAGTACCGCAAAATAAAGAAACAAAAAGATAAATCGATACAACCTTTGAATCGATTGCATGTATCTGCGCTAAGTGACAGTTTAGTAAAAATACTCGGCCATACTGCTTAAATCTAACGAAGCCATTAAGCTCAAGCACTTCAACGTGTCAAATGTTGCAGTAATCCCATAAGTTTTACTTTTCTACTTTTCTGTTATACCAGTTCATTGCGAGAATTTAACGCACAGTTTGAAAGTCCATTTAAGGGCTAATTGTCCAACATGGCATTTCCAAGTTTGGCATGATTTATCTTTTTCTTTGCCAAGTTTGGCATGTTTTATCTAGTTAGAATTTTGGCAACCCTGTTTGAGGGATACCCCCCATTTTGATACACCCAAATTTTGTCAAATTTTATCTTTTTTTCATAATTGCCAACCCTAAAAATTTCATGTGTCTAGCATGTGTGGCTTGAAAGTTTGATTTTTGGCGGCCCAATTTAAGGGGGACCCCCATTTTGGTACTCCAAATTGTTTCAAATTTTATGTTTTTTTTATATTTAGTTACCTTAAAAACTTTATGTGTCCAGCTTTAAAGGTTAAAAAGTTTGAATTTTGGAGGGCCCCATTAGGGGGAAACCCTCTATTTTGGAACTCGTAATTTTTGTTAGGTTTAGTTTATTTTTGATATCTACCCACTCCGATAATTTGATTTATCTAGCTTTAATGGTTTAAAAGTTCAAAATTTTGGCGGCCCCCACTTTGATACCTCCAAAATTTTGTCAATTTTGATCTTTTTGTAATAGTTGCCTACTCTGAAAATTTCATGTGTTTGGCATGAGTGGTTGAAAAGTTTGAATTTTTTCTGCCCCGTTTGAGGGAAACCCCTTATTTTGGTGCCCCCAAATTTTGTCAAATTTTATCTTTTCTTTGGATTTACCTACCTTAAAAATTTCATGTATTTAGCTTAAAAGGGGAAAAAGTTTGAATTTTGGAGGGCCCGTTTGGGGGTAAACCCTCCATCGTGGCACTCCCAATTTTTGTCAGGTTTAGTTTATTTTTAATATCTACCCATTCCGATAATTTGATTCATCTAGCTACAACGGTTTAAAAGTTCAAAATTTTGGCAGCCCCGTTTGAGAGGGTATCCCCTCAGTTTGATACCCTCAAATTTTGTCAATTTTGATCTTTTAGTAATATTTGCCTACTCTGAAAATTTCATGTGTTTGGCATGAGTGGTTGAAAAGTTTGAATTTTTTCTGCCCCGTTTGAGGGAAACCCCTTATTTTGGTGCCCCCAAATTTTGTCAAATTTTATCTTTCCTTTAAATTTACTTACCTTAAAAATTTCATGTATCTAACTCTAAGGGCCGGTCTACACTGTGCGTACAAAATTTCAAAATTTTTTACGCTGATACGTCGAGGGTGTCTACACTATACAAAACGGCGCTTATGAGCGTAACAACTTAACAGCGTATTCTGTGGGTGGCCATAATATTATGCTGAATTGGATGACGGAAATCACACATTTATTACAATTCTTTGTTGTTTCGGTTAAATTTGGGTCAGATTATGCCTCACGAGAAGTAGTATTGTCTTTTTGATAATTTAAACGTGAATTTTTTTCTACCTTCCTCACAAAAAAACATCATAACGTACGGCCAATCAGTGATCGAGTGTCTGTTACTAAAAAGCTAGATCTGGGTTCGATTCCTTGCTTAGCGTTCAGCAATAAAAAGGGACAGCGTGAAGACTCCACAGTGTGTGGTAGACAAAACGTGGCAGCTTAAGTTGAAGACCAAAAGGTTTCTTTGCTGTCTCCTGGCCAAAGCTACTTGGTGAATACAACAAAATTACAAAAATTAACTTATAGGCCACTGATGCCGGCCCGGCGTCAGGATAGCGTGACTAGGGGGGCAGAAATAAATTTTGGGGGAGCACGAGAAGTTTATTTACGTGAATTTAAGTGTATGGATCAAACGAAAAAGGTGAAGACGTAAAAAAAAAGATCTTCAGTTCAAAAATTTTCACAAACTCTGGTTTCCATCTCAAAATTTTGCGATTTTCCTCGAATCCTAAAGTGAAGACCAAAAAAAAAGGTCTTCGTCCCCAAAGTTTCATGAAATCCGGTGTGAGTCCACAAAAACTACGAAAAACAGTTCTTGCTCGCAAACTCTAGGGCGATAAGCACCAATTTGGGAGTCTTAGGCCTCGATTTGCACTCCAGTAGCCCCGAGCGTGTTAGTTTCTTCGGAGCACAATCCTCGCTTGGCGCACAAAAGCAGTCATTTCGGGAGGCACGGCCCCGGAATGCCCCCTCGTGGCGCCGGGCCTGCACTGATGGGCACTAGAGGCTGGTTTCAAAGGTCCGGTTCTTCCTCTTTTGAATTCCTCTTAGCGGAGGGTGACTCGGTGGAAAGATCTGATCACAATGTTTTGCAGGGTACATCTTGTTTTCAGCTTTCAACTGTTTTTCAGTTCTACTGATACATTCCGTTTACAGAGGTGTAGTCCTCGAGGACACATTTTAAAGTCCTTGGCCTCGAAGCTTCAAGTCCTCGAAAATTGCCCTGTCCTCGGCTCGAGAACAGCAGTATTGTTAGAATCCTTAAAATTTTGTAGATCATTTTTTGTAGAAAACTTGTTTTTTTTGGAGATTTTTTGATTTTGCTTTTTTGAGAACACCTGAAAAAAAATTTTTTGAAGACATTTTTTTGGAGAACACTTGCGCCTGTGTCCTTGCCCTAGAAAGGGTCTGTTTTCGAAAGGGCTGTCTTTGGCCTCGGATATTTTTTGTGTCTTTGGACTCGAGCCTTGTGCCCTCAACTCCACCTCTGTCCCGTGTCCGTTTAAGCCAAATGTTGAGCGTCTTTCGCCTCTCTCCCATATCAGCTTTTATATAAACTTTATCCAGTCCACCCCAGGAAACACAACAAACGGTGCGAGATGCGTAGCATGCAGGTGTAGGTTATCCTGTCGAATTGTCGAACAGTTTGAGTGCGCGAACGCATTAAACTACAATCTTTTCCGCATTTAATCCCTTCTGCAAAAACAACGCGCATTTTATCATTATTGTATTGACTCCTCCCCCCCAAGCGGTTTGAATTAACTCCTTGTAACCAATCAGATTGAATTGCATTATAACTTGTGAGTTCATAACTAAAATTTTTGTTGACATGCTTATTATTATTCAGTGTTTATTTCAGACTCATGAAGTCCACATACAAGCACAATACACAAACACAAAAAAAAGAAACACTGTACAGCAGGAGCTGTTCTTTTCCTGAATGGTGCAACATACATCATCTTCTATTCATTCACAAACAAAATGCCACAATAATGATCATAGTATATAGATTAGAATCATAGAAGCAATCAGAAGACATTAACATTTTAAGCCAAAGGTTCTGAGATAAGTGACAGCGTTTAACAAATTTATAAGTAATTTTACGCTGTGGAGCGTAGAACGAATCAATGTTATAGTATATTTGACTTGCTCTGGCACTGTGATAGCGAGTCATGAATGACATGCAGAATTCTATACGCATCATTGTAGGCAACTTTTAACCGATTTATAGCTGATGTGGAGTAGTTACACCATAGTTGACTAGCATAAAAACACATGCAGTGTGCACGAAATAAAATGTTTTTCACCTCAATTGAACCTTTAAAAAAACGAGTTTTGAGCTTATTGGCTGCACAATATAAATATCTCGCTTGTCTTGCATCATCAGTATCATCACATAAATCACTGCTAATACTAACTCCAAGATATACCACATTATTCACAAACTTAATTTTCTGACCATCAATATTCATATTTCAAGGCATAAACGTGTACATATCCTTTGAAGAAAAAATCATACCAACAGTCTTTTTACAATTAAAAACAATATGTAATTTGGCATAATTATTACACACATCTAATAAATCTTGTAGTCCTCCAGCACTCGCAGCATAAATCATCAGCATACATTATTGCAGTATTCATCTTTTCTTTTCTCACACAAACGCTTCTACTGAACGCTTTTTTTTACTACCACTCTGGTAGTTTTGTATCACAGTAACGCACAAGAATTTGATAATAAAAGTTTGGGATTCAGTCCCTCACCCGCTAAACCTAAACTTATTCGGAGGAATGCTTACCCTAGCATTAGCCGAAGACTTAGAGAACTCTCACAGATGTCCAGCTACTTGCACTTTCATAAAACATAAAACGAAAATAGGGCGAACTATGGCAGCTAAAAAATTTCAATTACCCTATACTGCAGTAATATTATTACCACTGAAACTGCAGGAAATTGATTGTGCGATTAGAGCATTCAATAAGTTTACTGTACTCCGAGGAGGAACTTTTGAATTCTCTCAATAAGACAGATATTGCAACTTTTGTAATACAACTGTATTCAATATTTTCAAAAACTCAACAAACTAAATTTGTAGCAAGCGAAAGTACAAAATTTTAAGCGCAAAGCAGTTAATATTTCAGAAAGTTACACATCAGGCATCTCTTACGATTGTAATGTTTCAGAGGGAGTGAGGAACCCTCCATCTGGTTGTCGCTTCACGTAGATATCAGCGCAGATTAGACAAGCACATATTATTATTGATAGCATTGATATATAAACAAGTGTAAAGCAAAAGCTACCTCAGAGATTTAATCAAAACTTGTAGGAAAGTTCATCTCATGAGTTTTTGCTTAAAGCAAAAGCTGTTTCTTAGGTTTAATCAAAACTTGTAGGAAAAAATAACCAGAGGATTAAAAATGATGCCAATGTCCAATCAGTCTCAGAAAGCAGCTATTTTATTATACATCCCCAATATTTTGATTATAAAACTTGAATATGAGTAATGCCTGGATCCTGGAAAAGTCAATCAGCAACTCTATAAAGCATTAATAATCACCAATGTCTTAATTGATTTCATGGTGGGAAAAGAAAATGTCACAAGTTCAGCCAACAGCACTTAACCCAAGCCATGAGCAATTTTCATTACGGTGTGTTGACCATGAGGCATGTTGAAGAGATACAGAACAAACATTAATGAAATTTGATGACTTTACTTCTGCTTTTTACTCTTATCACTAAAGGAGAAAATGTCATATTGTTAGTCAACAGCGCTTAACCCAAATCATGATCAATTTCCAGTAGGTTGTGATGACCATGCAGCATGTTGTAGAAATACACAACAAACATTAATGGAACTTGATGGCTTCTGGTTTTCAATCATGCAGTTCCAACAATTTTCCAATTATCTTCTACGCCTTGGAGAACCTAGAGTAAAACAAATAATATTTACTCCTACCAAAAAAGTTCAAAATTTTGCAAAGTGTCCAAAACCGTCATGAGCAGTAGACATATCAAAAAAACGGACCAATTATGCATAAAACAGCTGCACTCAGAGAAGAGTCCAAAATTTTTAGAGGCAACCAGTTGACACTAGACGATTGACTTGGCCAACTTTAATCTTAGTCCGAACCAGACCCGAAAGATGTTTGACGCAAAACCCTAACCATATCGCTGCGGTGTCAAATTTTCTTGCATCAAACCGGTCATATCAAATCTCAAAAAAGCGCCAATACTACATTACAGAACAAAGCTACCAAATCAAGTTAGCAAAATCAAAGCAAAAAAACAACTTTTTTTTAAAAACTAAACAAAGAATACTTTATTCTATCAAAATTAATTCCAGCGAAGATATCACTACAGCATTTTTTAAACCATAAGGCGCAGCAAACTGGAACATACAACTGTTAATTGGCGCGCTGTCGTAGTATCGATAAATGGCTTCTATAATTATTATTTTCTAGCATAAAGTGCACCAAATGGCTTCTATAGCTTTTGTTTTTAGGCACAATGTGCACCAAACCATGAGATGCACTACATTACATTAAATTTATTAAACTCTAAAAAACTTTTTTTAAATCTAAATGGTTTAACTCTGAATGAAATTATGGAATCAAATCAAGTCTTTCATTATACATGCTGTAATACATCGAAGTGCATAAGGTTGACAGGGCCCACCACAGCATCATCGCATCCAAGCAACATAGCTGCCTTGAAAGAAATGTCGCAGCAATACAAAGCCGCTGGCAATGCTGTGTTTGATTTGACCAGGCTGATTTAAATCTTAGACCTCTACTCCAGAGACGAATGCATTACCACTTGATCAACTGGCCGTAAAAAGCATAACCAGAAGTGCAGATTAAATGCATCAGAGTATAAGGCACAAGTTGGATTTCTTAAAAACTTTAAGAATAATTGGTGCACCTTATGGTTTGAAAAATAGAACACTTTAAAATCTTAGTTGTACCTAAGAAAAACAAGCAATGCTACTTCTATGTTACAAGAAACTTGAAATTGTGTAGTTAGGTTGCAGTTATGTGTGAATACTGTCTTGTCACACAATCACATTAGAAAAAACTTTAAAAGTGACAAATTTTCTTTGGTCTGTAACGTCCATGTCAAAAGGACACATCCCAATGCGGTCGACCGGCTCGGTTGAACAACCTATCGAGCTACTCTTCGGGTTGAGTTATTAATCCATATATTTGGTTTCATTTCTACTTGTGGCTACGTTGGAGCTGACGCTACATCATCCCCCTCCCTTTACGCTGGCGACGGCACTCCATCGTCTCCATCCAACGCAAGAGAGAGCGTCCACCACTCCAACGTCCTGGCGTGCTCGCCATTGTAACGTTTGTGTCAAAAGGACGTGTCCCAATGCGTTTGACCAACTCGGTTGCACAACCTATCGAGCTACTTTCCGGGTTGACTTATTAATCCAAGTATCCAATTAATCTTTCACTTGTGGCTACGTTGGAGCTGACGCTACAGGTCCATGCTAATTTTAAATGATTATTTTAACTAAAAGCAAATGATTTAGATAAAACTTCCAAATTTGTTTTTTTATTTTCATTATGAAAATGCTTGAAGTTTTTTTTTTTTTTAATAAAAGCTCAAATAGCTGGTAAAGATTGTCAATCTAGAAATACACTTAACAAACCTTGAAAACCTGACAATGCCACTGTTAGATTGGTTATCATTCTTGAAATCTTTGAGCATTAAAGATCAACATTGTTTCATAAATTCATCAATAAGTCTCTTTCAGTCAGGACTAAAGGACCATATCATTGATAAATTTGTTAAATTCCAAATACTTACAGTTACTATATTTTGTTCATTACAATAAATACTTGCTAATAGAGTCTTAATTTACAATTCTGAAAAGCAATTGCAGAATATAAAAACTTTGATTTCGCTATCTTATTGACATGACAGTAAGCTAAACCTATTGGCTTGGCAGTGTCTGCAATTCCACTCAACTATTTGTAAAAGTCTAAAACCTGATAGTTACTGAATAATAAGTGAGCACATCTTGAAATAGAATAATTTTACATGCCTATATAGGCTAGCTGTAACTGCACAGCTTATTATATCAGTAGGCTAGTACCAGGGTACACCTAGATTATAGCATTTTAATTCTGCTTTTATTTCTGTAGCTGTAGGCTAACTGATAGAGTAGGCTCTAATACTTCTGAGTTTCATTGATACAAAAAATCAGAGCCTAGATTTTATCAGCAGACTAATTTTTTAACTTTGCATATTTTCTGAGTGTAGCTTAGGCTGTTAAGTTGCTTGCTTACCAGTATCTCTTACCGGTATAATGCAGCATCACTCCACCTGCAAAGTGCACCAGTAGGTTAAACCTTTTGAACTAAACTAGCCTACAGCAGCTATCAGGCTAAGATTACTAGTTTACTTTAACAACGTGGTATATTACACCCTAGGTACAAGTACCACCAAGACGTAGACCTACCGTACCATACTGGTAGGCCTATTGCAGTATTGGTACTGGTTTTGGCCTAAGCTAGTCCCCCTGGTAAGGACTGTGATCTGCATCGCCACACCACACATCAGTTTTAATTTTCAAATTTCTTTACTTGGAATAGGCTAACCAAATGTTACATAACAACAAATAATTTATAATTCACTTTTGGGCTATCAACCTAGGCCTCTTTTTTGCCAGTTTTTCCTCATAGAGCCGCAAATTGACCATTTTCATGTTGAACTAGGCTATTTCAAACCAACACGCATACTTTCACTTTTGAAAATCAACTTTTTTTCAACAAAACTTATGAACCTAATTTTAGCCTACCCAGAGACCTGGCAAACCAGTTTTTAGAATTTCACGCAAATCGTGAGCTTACGAGCTTACAAGCGTACCGGCGAAAAAAATTTGCTCTTTTAGCAAATTTTTTTCGCTGGCAATTTTACTCTTGTAAGGTGCTACGCCCGTAAGGTGGTATGCCTGGGCTTACGGAATTTTCCTTTAAAATAAACTAAGGTTACGCTCGTAAGCTGACGATTTTACGCACAGTGTAGACCGGCCCTAAAGGGTAAAAAGTTGGAATTTTGGAGGTTTATCGTGGCACATCGATGGGTAAACCCCCATCGTGGCACTCCCAATTTTTGTTAGGTGTAGTTTATTTTTAATATTTACCCATTCTGAAAATTTGATTCATCTACCTTCAACGGTTTAAAAGTTCAAAGTTTTGGAGGACCCGTTTGAAGGGGATCCCCCAACCTGGCACCCCCAATTTCAGTCGGGAGCTATTCCTCTTTGATATCTTCAATCGTTCAAACTTTGAATACAGTGCGTTTTGCGGTTTAAAAGTAGATAGCCCGAGAAGAAGAATAAAAAACAAAAAAAAAGTAAAAAAAAGAAGAAAAATAGTATTCAAGTTGGGGTTAACAAACATAACCAAGAGAAAGGTGGTTGATAGTGTGCTCAAAAATCACAAACCATTTTTCATCAATATTGGTAATTACCGAAATATATCGCTTCAAAATCGCCCACTTTTGGCCCATTTTTGGCCTGTAAAATTTTGGTCACGTAATTGAGCGCCCCCAAACTCGGTTTGCACAAAGCATTTACAAGCACCCACATTGTGTCCAAATTTCAGCTTTGCAGGTCAAGTAGTTTTGGAATTATAAGCAATTTAATAGTTTTTCAAACCAAAAATTACCGGTTTTTTTGTTTTTTTGTGTCTCAATTCACGATCACGTGACCTAGGATTCCCAAAATTGACACACATGACGCTTTCATTAATTGATATGTGAAGTCCAAATTTGAACTTTCTAGGTTTTACCATTTGTTAGGTATAAGCAAAATCAATCGTCGTATGCCCAAAATTCGCGAACAAAACCAATGGTACTACGCGCTCGTGCGAAGTCCCAATAAATCTAACGAAACTATGCAAAAATCTATCAAAGATTTTTAATCCATATCAGGTCGATACCATGTATACTTGTGAACCTATCTGTGCTGGAAAAAGGTATTCATGACCAGGGTTGGAAAAATTACTTGTTTTTGCGTTAATTACAATTACAACCCAAAATTTTCAATTACAATTACATTTATTCAAGTTCAAGTAATTGTAATTCAATTACAATTTCAATTACAATTACATGAAAAGATTCTCTAAGCATTGCGACCAATTTACTTACATATGAAGCCTCGAGTTTTGCTTATGTTAACACTGTGCATTTGTTTTATATTTCTATACCAGACCTATTAGAGCCCCATTTCTTTCTGTCCTTGTTCTTCCATCAAACTTTGTTTAACTTCAATTTTTCCAATAATTTTGTGTGTAAGCAATTGTCAAGTATATTATTGAATTCATATCGCTTCCAGCAACATTATGGTTTTAGCTAAACTATGGTATCATACCGCAATTATTTGTGCAAAAGAAAATAAGTTTTAACACAGTTAAAACTTGTAAAAAAGTCGAAATTGTGTACGTTACGACTTCAAGTACAATTACTATTTAACATTATTTTAACTTTTACCAATAATGTCACATATTTAGCATGATCATACAAAATAGAACCATAAGATTCGTTTTGACATTCACACAAGGGCAAACAAGCAAAAAAGCACACAAAATTCCAATATCACAAATTGCATTGAAGTTACAATCATAGGCGTAGCCAGGGGGGGGGCAGCCTCCCCCCCAATCAAAATGCCACCAATGATAAAAATGTGACGAAAAAGTTTTGTTTCTTCATTTTCAGTTTCTTTTAGCATCTTTGCGTCCAACAGTACACGCGTACAACACTAATTACCAATAATATTAACAACCAGGGGCCGGGCTTCATTAATTAAATTTTGTCAACCAATTTAAATGTACAAGTACAACCCGGGTGAAATTAGGGATTCTTGTCCTGAAAGTTGCTTCCCCATGCCGGCATCTAACGTTTTATGAACGTAGTGCAATAACCAGGGCCGGATTTACCATATGGCACAGTGCCAGGGCCCCACGCTCAGATGGTAAGACTTTTTTTGATCTCCGCCTATACTTGGCAGGAGGATGTTGCGAAAATCCCCAAAGTACCAGGGGCAACGCGCAATGTAAATCCGGCCCGGGAATAACATGGTTGGTAAGCGTAACCATCTAATGCACCATTTTTCAATAACAATCCACCTCCACCTCGCCAGTTTTTACACGACAAAGTACTTTAAAAGTAAATTAGCTACGGAAAATGCCCATTGAGCAAAATATTGAATTAAGGGTTACTGGGCCCCCTGGCCGTACATGTACTCCTATGACTAGTTAATTTCACAAAAAAACAAAAATCTTTGAGTGGATTATTATTTAATGCTAAAATATTGCAGGAGGCAATGTTCCTTACATGCCCTTATCTGGGCCAAATAAATCACTTTCTATTAAAATTCAGCAACAAATTGCAAATTTTTAACGTGTTTTTGACTTAAGTTGCAGGTAAAAGGAGGATTGAACAATTCAATTTTTTCGGATGGCGTTCAAATGTTAAAAATCTAGTTCTTTTAAATGCTCTGAACATGTGCGAAAGGTGATCCAATGTCATTAAAATAGCTTTTTATTTCAAAAAATGACAAAAAATCGCTCAGCGGTTGGGGATGTGGTGCCCAGACCTCTGTCTGTGATACGTTTGAGTTACATTAGCTTACTCAACACGTATCCCAAGTTAGACATTTGCACTTTTTAACTATTAGTTTAACTCTTCTACCTTTAGCGAAATTCTGGTTTATTGCCAACAACAGGCCACGGCTTTAGATCTTCCATTCCTCGATATCTTTGCCTCGCAAAAAGTTCCTCTTTTGAAAATTTCTGATGACGTCATTGCATGTAATTTGTGGTTTGGGTCCCCCCCAATCAAAATCCTGGCTACGCTTATGGTTACACTGGTTACTTACCACCGGTGACAGTCACATCTGACGTCATAGGCCAATTCTATGTTAGGCTATTTTTTGGTTTAGAGTTAGTACTAGCTATAATTAGAGTAGCTGCTAAGTTTAGGTTATGAATATAATTAACTCTATCTCTAAAACTAACTCTAACTCTCCCTAACCTACTTTGATATTCATTTGTGACCAGGGGCGTATTTAGGGGCGGGCATTGTGCCATGGCCCCCCCCCTTTGCGTCGCCAGGATTGTAAAATTACATAGAAAAGTAAGGAAAATTGAGGCATGCCCCTGATGACACAAAGGGTATGTTCTGTGCGTTTTTTCCAGGCTTGAACTCAGATTTGGGCGAAAATTCGGACGAAATTTGAGTGAAGACCTTTTTTTTTTGCTCTTCACCTAATTTTGGGCAAAAAATCGGACTGATTTTGGGTGGAACAATTTCTGATTCAGATGTTTGTTCTTCTCAAAGTTTCTGAAGTTCCTGGCTCCCCCCCTTTTTTTTAAATCCTGCCTACGCTACTGTTTGTGACGTCAGATGGGATTGCAACTGGTAGAAAATATCGATATTGATTTGCAACCGGAGGAAAATTAATATTGTTCAAACACATTTTGTTATCATCTATTCTAGTGAATAATAGAGTAATTGTAATTGATAATAGGCAGAAAATTATTTCAATTACGATTATCGACTTTTGAAAATGTTCAATTACAATTACAGCAAAATCGTGTAACTAATTACAATTTTGTCAATTACAATTATAATTTTTCCAAGCCTGTTCATGACGCGGAGTCCGTTGCTACAACAGAGCTGTAATAAATACCTTTCGTTCTCATTCAGTCCAGGGACTCCATGTTTTCCGATCACCAGGGCATGGTATGGAATGGAATGGAAGACGATTTCTCCATATTCCATACTGGCAATTTTTTTCCATTCCATTTCCTTTCCATACTAAAAATCTTCCATTCCATATTCCATTCCATACTAAAATTTTCTTCCATATTCCATTCCATACTTCCATACCAAAAAAATTTTAAACTGGAAGCAATACAACGTATATTTTGTAGATCGAGTATCTTATAAATAGATATCTGGCAATGCTATCTATTGAAGTATTAAAGAAGTAAATTAAAAATTAACCATAGCCATAGACTAAATCAAAAACCCTGGGCAATTTACTTTTCAGAGATTACATTAGAATTTGAAAGTTAACATTAAAGCGTAAGAACAGTCACTTTTGCAGCAGATATTCGCAGCAATTAAACTGCGGTAATTGTGGGAGTTGCACCAATTTACCGCTTTGTTTTACAATGCATGCAAATTAAAACAAACGACGTTCATTTCTTTCTTCAACTGCGCAAAAAAATGCTTGGCTATAGTACTGCTAGACAGGGTGTCGAACCGTTTCAAATAACGGTTCGAGTTCAGGTTTAGCTCCGGCTCAAAATATTTGAGCGGTTCAGGTTTGGTTCGGGTTCACTTGAGCACCATTTTCAAGGTTCAGGTTTGGTTCAGGTTCACTCAACTAAAATATTACTGGTTCAGGTTCGGTTCGGGTTCATTGACTTAAAATTTAACTGTCGTTACTCGTTTCGTCCAGAAAAAAAAGGAGAAATTGGTGATCCTGTTGGTGATCACCACTGCTCTTATTGTGCGTGTACCAGCGCCAGTGGCATCCGGATATCGAAAAATATATTCTTACTTTTGTTAGGTGTTTAGGTTCGGTTCGGGTTCACTTGAGCACAGTTTTGAGGGTTCAGGTTTGGTTCAGGTTCACTGAAGTAAAATTTTGCTGGTTCAGGTTCGGATCGGGTTCACCAAAATGAAACGGTTCATTCGGGTTTACGGTTCGGGTTCAGGTTCGGTTCGACACCCTGCTGCTAGATCGCTATTTAAGATTTCGATAGGAAACTTATATGGTTCAACCTATTAAAAATATTGAAAGAATTCAATAACCTTTCGTGTGCTGATTTGGATTGCAATACTAATCTGAAATTTTTTGATAACGTTAAAATTCCGAGGTTATTCAACTACCAGTACTTTTCGTGTGATCACTTTGCGAGTCTACGAACTTAATTATTCCTATCCTCTTCATGTCTTAGTTGATTAGTTTGACTTGTGTGCAGGCAGTAGGGCTAGGGAGGAAAGCTCAGCTTCGAAAAAACGACCAATTTTTGGTCATTTTAAGCAATAACTTAACATGAAAAAATATTAGAAGGATAAAATGAATTACCAATCTAATAATTTGAGTATTAATGTTGAGTATATAACTTGAACATCATTTACAAAAATTATCACATTTAAAATTTGAATTGAAATGCAACTCAAAATCGATTTTGCATAATACAGTGACAACTCAAATTGGGCAATTTCAGTTAAGTTTTCGAACAGTACCTAACCAAACATTGCATTAATTATGTTCTATTGAATTCTGGCTGCACAATTGTATTTCCTTAGTCCTGAATGACACAGTGCGCACACTACAGTAGGTTAAATTTTACCCAAGTGGCCAACCAATCCACAAGTTATGATGGTCCATAAGGCTGCCCAGCAATGTCTTCATTAGACAGGCAGTATTCGATGGCAGAAAGAAAAACAAAAACAAGTCAATTTCAGCTTGGCTGACTTTTTTTGTTTTTCAATTAAGTTCTATGAAGAGTTGGAAACAAGATGTGAAAAGGAAACAATATAGCAATATTGCTCGCTTTGGCCGTGAAAATTTTCTTTGCGAGTGATAGAAATCATACTGCAAATTTGAATGGGCCTATAGTTGGTCAAATCAGATAAATGTATACGACATTGCAGAGTCCACCCTTACCAAGTCCATGCGTTCATACGCGCTCATAGCAGTAAGTGGATCCTATCTCCATCAATAATAGTTTAGAGGCGCCAAAACGTTTTTGCTTGTATTCCGAAAACAAACTCGATGTCAATAAGTTCAAACTGACCTGACGCAATATCGATTTCTTGCTGACAATTTGACAAAAAACAGGTAGCAGCAGTACACCTACACCAGCTAAATGTTTTTTGCAAGGAAAGCATAACGAACCGCACAGCAAATTCTTCTACGAAGACAATTAATTTTAACAGGACCTAGCGGCGTTACAAAATTTGCTTATGAAGGGTTTCGTTGAAAGCACGAACCGTTATTTGCTAGTGCATCGCTTGTCTTGTTTTATCACCTAAAGAAGGGCTGCATTAGATTAAATCCATGAGCAAGGTGAAAGAATATCATTTTCGCCTTTATCTTGCTTAGAATATAACACTATTTTCAAAATTATTTCACAAATAAAATTCGAGTCAGTAAAATTAAAGCTTGAAAACTGTTTTCGTATCAAAACTGAGGCTAAGTCTCTGAAAAAAAAAGTGAGGCTAAGTGTTAGCAGCGAATATCATGCTCAGTGGTGTAAAGTAACGAAATACTTTTACTTGAGTAAATTACTTAGGTAGCTTTTTTCCAGTAACGAGTTCTTTTTGAGTAGTTTTCTTGTGGCTACTTTTGCTTTTACTTGATTACGTGTAGAGTGAAGTAACGCTACTTAAGTAGTATTTTGATTCAGAAAAGTACAAAGTACTGTAACTTTAAATTTGAACCACAAATTCGTCAAAAGGTAAGGTAAGGTAAATTTATTTTTTACCGCACAAAGTACACACAAAATAAAGAGTAAACTCAAAACAACACAAGTATAAATTCCGAATAATGCGGAAGGAAGACCGCGAAGTGACATGAAGTCTTGGAGTCGAGCGGCCAACCTAGCATATAATAAAAGAGATTTATTCTCAGTCATTCTAGTGATGGTACAGACATAATCGAAATAGTGCAGACTAACGTCGAAATTATCTGATAAAATTATAATTTATAGCTTTGGATGAGATTGGATTTATATTCAGTGGAAATTTTTTGAAAAGATAATTTTTTTAAATTTAACAATAGTGAATTCCACAAAGTTACACCCTGATACTTCACAGATTTTTGAGTTCTTGACGATTTAAAAAGAGGGACTTTTAATTTCTCTCGAGTTCTAGACCTAGTATTGAGATTTAAATCATTTTTCACATCGTCAAAAAATTTCAGTAAAGATGTAGGTAGAGTTTTGTTTTGTACATGATGCATGAATTTTGCAAGTTCATATTTATAAATATCATGAAATTTTAAAACTATAAATTTATAATATAGAGGAGAGAAACTTTCATTCCACTCTGCACCACCAACAGCCCGAATTGCTTTATTTTGGAGCGATGATAATTTTTCTAAGTGTGATTTGTATGTTGATCCCCATATGATGATGCCATAGATTAGATGTGTATGCACAAGGCTGTGATATACGCATAAGAGAGTCGAGGTTGGAAGAAAATTTTTAATCTTGTATAAAATACCGACACCATGTGAAATTTTGCCACAATGGATGTGATGTGGTACCTAAAATTTAATTCTTCATCAATGTAAATTCCTAAATACTTTACTGTAGAGGTTATGCAAATTTCAGATTTTTTTGTTTTTATATTGTCGAATTTCCCTTTATCTCGTAATTTAGAATTGATCAGCATAACATTTGATTTAGATGAATTCAATGTCAATTTATTTGCATCAATCCAAAGATGGAGATTTTCAAGTTCAGTTTTTGCTTCATCTCGTAGAGTTTTTTTGCAGATGTTTGATAGTAGCAAACAAGTATCATCAGCGAATAGCTGTACTGTTGAACGTAGTAATTTAAAGTGCAAGTCATTGATATATATTATGAAAAGCAGAGGACCTAAAACAGAGCCTTGTGATACTCCGGATTTGACTAAGCGCATAGTTGAACTTTCTTGAGCAATATACACTTTTTGTTGTCTTTTTGAAAGATAACTTCTAATTAAATCATTACATATACCACGAATTCCATAGTAATCAAGTTTTTCGAGAAGAATTTTATGATTTACCGTGTCAAAGGCCTTAGTTAAATCTACTGCCACAAGACTAGAAACTAGAAAGTGTTTAGAAATGTTATCATACAAATTAGTTACAAGATCTAATACAGCTTGAGTAGTGGTACGTTTTTTTCTAAACCCATATTGCCGATCATACAGAATTCCACTGGCATTTAGAAAACTTGTCAATCTTACAAAGAGTAGCTTTTCCATAACTTTTGATAATGATGGCAATAAAGAGATTGGTCTATAGTTGTTAACTTTAGTTTTGTCTCCGGATTTATAAATAGGAATTACCTTAAATACCTTCAGAACTTCCGGAAATAAACCGTTATTAAAACATACATTGAATAGATGCATCAGATATGGGGTGATCACTAAAGAGGCTACTTTTACAAAATACGATGATATAGTATCTACTCCAAAAGACTTTTCATTGTTAAGAGAATGAATTGCATTGTAAATTTCCAAAAATGTTGGCGAAAACAAGGCCATTGAATTTGGATTTCGACCTTTCAAAAAACTTTTAAAGGATGTTTTGTTTGAATTTTTGCTGCAAGCTTATCTCCAATATCTGAAAAATGTTCATTAAAAGCTTCAGCAATGAGCTTTGGATCATTTAGGGAGACGTTTGATTCATCTCGAATAAAAGTAGGTAAATTCAGGTTTTTCTTTGTTGAAATGTACTCACGCAGTACTTGCCAGGTAGTACGTGGGTTATACTTTCCTTCTTCAATCTTTTTCTTATGATATAAACGTTTTGCGGCGCATTTAATTTTTGTTAAAAGATTAGCATATTTCTTGAAATAAGCAACAAAAGCCGGATTACCAGATAAGAAAAATGATTTGTATATTTGTTGCTTGTGACGAATTGACATGTAGATCACTTTGGTAATCCAAGGTTTTCGTTGCAATTTCATTTGACGTCTTGATAGTTGTTTCAAGGGAGCATGTTTGTTAGTAATTTGAATTAACATTTCCATAAATTTTGAAAAAATGTCATTTACATTTGATGCATCAATAAAAGGAAAGCCAGCAAAAAGTTGATTTAAATTAGATTCTAAATCATTGCAATATTGATCAGCCTGAAAATTCCTCCGATTTCGAAAAACAATTTGCTCTGTCGGTGTTGCATTACAACTCTTAAGTTTGTCTATCGAAACGAATACCGGATAGTGGTCGCTAAAATCCCCATACTCTATCACTCCCGGTGCAATATGCGAATTATGATCATTAGTAATTATGTGATCAATAATGCTTTGAGAAAAATCGGTAACTCCTGTTGGCTTGTCAATTAACTGAAAAAAGAAGTAACTTTTCAAGATATTGGTGTAGTCCACAGCATGGGTAGGCATTTTTGATTTGTTAATATTTATGTTCATATCCCCGAGAATAAAACACGTAGCATTATCTACATTTAATAGATGTAAGATTTCGCTAAATTTTTCTATAAAGAAGGAAGGGTTCTGTTTTGGATGTCTATATACTGTCCCAATTACCAAGTTTTTATTATTATTTAGCTTAACGTCAATCCAAATGTTTTCACATCCCGATACTTCAAAATTATATTTACCAGGTCTTTCAAATTTAATTGAGTTCTTTATATACATAGCAACACCACCGATAATTGTAGGAGAGTTTTCATGTATGAAGGTGTATCCAGGCAGACCAACATCTATAAGAGGTTCAGCTTGAAGTCTAGTTTCCGTTATGCAAATGATATCCGGTGGAGATCGGCAAAGGGCTAAAAAATTTACCAAATCATCATGGTGTTTGTGGAGAGAACGAATGTTAATGAGAATGATAAAAAATTGATTATTTCGGATAGCTGTTGGGGGCGTTTTGCTAGCGTCATAATATAAGCATTCACCTACATTTTCAGTCAATATTTTAAAAAGACTATCGGGGTCAACTTGATTTAAATTCAATAACTTAGAATCCTCCAAGTCCGTATTATCTTTGTTTTGCAAATTTGTTGTTTGATTAAGCTTAGTTGAATCCAGTCGACTCGAAGATGGCTGTAAATCATCAGCAAAAAAAAAGGCAGGCTTAACATATCAGGACGAAAACACAAATGAAATGCACTCATCATCAACCCACGAAAATACGAAACTCAGTTCAGCCACTGACAGAAAATAAATTCAAATCGGCCTCGTCAATTCTAATTTATAGTTTATAGAGAGTTTAAAGTTATAGTGAGATCATTTAATCAGACAAATAAGACTTAAGTTTGTTATCAAAGTACAGGAGCTTTAAGGCTATTCCTGTCATTAGCCGACTCAGATTTGTTACTTTCCTTTATGAGACTGCATTAAATATTTACTTTTTTATCGTCTACAAATAGGCAATATTCTCCATTTTGCACCACCCTTGTAGTTTTTAATTTCATTTTTCTCGCATCTTTGAAGTGTGGCATCAGTAACTTTTTTTGCTCATACATTTCTTTTGGCAGATGCTCACTTACATAAACTTTTTGTGCAGTTGGACAGCTTTCCTGTTGTCGTTGATTGTAGTCTTTTAACATTTTTTTAAATCTAGTTATTATGGTGTGCTTGTCAAACACACTAGCGACTTTGAATATGATTGGGCGGTTTATTTTGACCTTGTCTTTATAAATTGGAAGTTGAGGTAACCTATGTAAATCAGTCAGTTTAACTTGTTCAGGATTTGTAAAGCTTCAGTCAAAAATTTGTTTAAAATAGCTTCTGTTTCTTCTCTTTTTTCCCCAAGCTACAGATTCATCTTCAACTAAGCCATGTACAAGCAGGTTTAACCGTTTGCTGTAGGCTTCTTTGCTAATTTGCCTTCGTTTCGATTGTAGTTAAGTCAAATAAATTTTGCTCTTTCAATAATTCTTGAACTTTTTCTTCTAATTGATGAAATAATGCCATGTCAACTTTCTGATTGATTTTCATCTCTAATTCATCACATCGCTTAGTGAGCTTTTGGTCTAATGTTTCTAGATGTTTATTAATGTCTTGAACCGATTCTTTTAAGTTGTTCATTTGGGCGTTCATAACTTGAATAGATTTCAGTATTTCATCTAGCTTAGTGTGAACAGATTTCTTGTCTGACATTTTGAATTTACCAATTTGCTTCAGCTAAAAGGACTTATTTTCAAATATTTCAAACTGCTTGCCAGTTTTGCTGCAGAGAAAAACTAGCGTCTGCACTGCATGATAAAAAAAAGCGTTCTGTGATAAAAAAAAGCGTTTTGTGTTAAAAAAAAGCGTTCTAAACGGGTCGACTTTCTACCGGAATTGTTCAATTCAGTAAAGTTAGTTGTCTTTCCTCCCTTTTCGTCTGGCAACTCTTGCGTCAGAGGTCAGACCACCAGAGCGACTGTAGCCATGCCTTTTTTCTACGTGTGCACGTAGGGCAAGGGAAGGTAGTTTGATACGGAAGGTAGTTTGATACAACTACCTTGCACACTTTCAAAACGCTTATTTGGTTAAAATACCGCCACCAAGTGATGCGAAATATAAAAAAAGCACGTGTAGATTAATTTCCTATAGCTAGCTCAATTTTGAAAATATTGGGAGACGAAAGTTGAAATTTTACTGTGTTTGGTAAATTATGAAGTTAAAAGTTTTCGTTTCTTAAACAAAGTTAAAAACCGTTTAATAGAGATGACACTTAACCAGTTGAAATTACACAAAAGTAACATTCTTTCAGCGATAGTTAGGTTTTGCTTTTGCGTGTCGTAGCCGTGAAATTTTCCTTTTAATAAATTAAGCAAAGAGAAGGTAATTTGATACAGAATTAAAAGGTAATTTGATACACTGTATCAAATTACCTTCCGTGGTAAAGTAATCACACTAAGAGTAAACAACAGGTTTAATAAGTCGGATCAAAAACTCTTTAATTTACTAGGCTAGAAATAAACGCGCGGAGAAAAAGAGAAGAAAATTGAAGAAAAAGTTTGCTCTTTTTGCGAAGTGTTTTATGCGGTCACGCGTATTTGACTGATTTGATTGGACATATTCTTAGCGCGAGTGAACCGAGAAGAAAAAAGTCACTCTGATTGGACTAATTGGCATAATTCTAGAAAAATAAACCGTGAAGAAAAAAGACAAAACTGTTAGTTTCCAGTTTGCTAATAAAGAGTTAATGGTGTGATGAAGGGTAAAATAAGTTTGATGAAGATCGAAAAGCTTGTCGCTGACAAAAATACGGTCTTGTGTCATAACTTCTCCTGTTTTAACCTTTGTTTTTTCTCCGTGCTAGTTAATTGTTTTTGATTTTTGTTAATTGGATATTTTAATTCGAAGTGCATTTTTAGTTGCTTTCAGTATTGTTTGAAAAGGTGCAATGCCTTCTAAAACCGTTAAAAAATCAAATATTTCGTTCACCGAAAAATGTTTTGGAGAGAGCAGCCAAATTGATTACTGAAGAAAGATTTTTTATCGAAAAGCTGTTCACAAAAATATTACCAATTTATCGAGATCTGGTTCGATAAATAAAACACTCATTGCTGTAGTGATTTAATGTTTTGCTCATGTTAATTGCGTTTGTTTCTAATTTAATGTCACTTACGACCGAACTGATAGTGGTAACAAACGTACTGTATTTGAGCAGGCATGGCCAGGGGCGTATTTAGGAGGGGGCCATTGGGCCATAGCCCCCCCCTTTGGGTCGCCAGGATTGCAAAATCGCATAGAAAAGTGAGCAAAATTGAGGCATGGCCCCCCCTTTGCAAGTTGGGCATCAGGCTCTGAGCTCGAAATCACCTAATATTTGGGTGAAGAACGAAATAATAGAGCGAAAAATGGGACGAAATTTGAGTAACGACCGAATTTTGAATAAAGACCTTTTTTTTTGCTCTTCACCTGTTTTTGGGGGAAATATGGGACGAATTTTGAGTGAAGACCTTTTTTTTTTGCTCTTCACCTGTTTTTGGGGAAAATATGGGACGAATTTTGAGCGAAGACCTTTTTTTTGCTCTTCACCTGTTTTTGGGGGAAATATGGGACGAATTTTGAGCGAAGACCTTTTTTTTTGCTCTTCACCTGTTTTTGGGGAAAATATGGGACGAATTTTGAGTGTTGCAATTTCAAATTTTGATTTATGTTCTCTCAAATTTTCTGAAGTTTCTGGCCCCCCCCCCCCCCCCCCGTTTTCCAAATCCTGCGTACGCCACTGGGCATGGCTGATTGAATACAGAAAGTTAAAGCTGCTTTTGCGACTTGTTGTACAGTAGGCAATTTCCTGCTCTTCAAGAATTAAGTTTAGTGCACTATGATGTAGGGTATCAAGTAAAGAAAAACCAGCGTGCTGGACAAAAAAACGCTTTCAATCACGTGTTCAACGACCACATCCAATGGCATAGGCGTAGCCAGGATTTTAAATTGGGGGGGAGCAGACATTGCATGCAATGACGCCGTCAGAAAATTTCAAAAGCGGAACTTTTTGTGGGCAAACTAATAGTTAAAAAGTGCAAATGTCTAACTTGAGAGACGTGTGTGAATAAACTAGTGTAACTCAAACGTAACATAGACGAGGTTTGGGCCAGAGCGCCCAGCCGCTTTGCGATTTCTTGTATTTTTTTTGGAAAAAAAAGCTATTTTAATGCCATTGGATCACATTTCGCACATGTACAGATCCATTTGAAAAAACAACATTTTTAACATTTCAAAGCCAATTGAAATAATTAAATTGTTCAATCCTCCTTTTACTAGCTATTTAAGTCCGAAATACCTTTAAAATCTTGCGTTGTGGTGTTAAATTTTATTGTAAGTGATTTGGCACAGGTAGGGGAAGAAAGGTGCATCGCCATCTGCAATATTTTGCCAGCAAATAATAATCCACTCGAAGATTTTCCGTAGATATTTTTATTTTGTTATGAAATTAACTTGCTATAGGAGTACATGTACGGCCAGGGAGCCCAGGGCCCGTCAATTGAAATTCAATAATTTGTTTAATAAGCATTTCCCCTAGCTAATTTTTTTAAAGTATTTTGTGCGTAAAATCTGGCTAGGTACTAGGTGAATTGTTATTGAAAAATGGTACAGTAGCTGGTTACGCTTACTAACCATGTTTTCACTGGGCCGGATTTACATTGCGTGTTGCCCCTGGCACTTTGGGAATTTTCGCAACATCTTCCAACCAGATATAGGTGAAGACAAAAAAAATTTTACTTTCTGAGCGCGGGGCCCCTGGCAACGTGCCATATGCTAAATCCGGCCCTGGGTATTGCATTACGTTTATAAAAAGGTTAGAGGAGGGCGTGAGGTAGCAACTTTTAAGACAAAAACGCTTAATTTCATCCCCGTTACACATTTAAATTGGTTAGCAAAAATTAAATTGAGGGGGCCCAAGCCCCCTGATCGTCAATATTGAGGGGGCCCGAGCCCCCTGATCGTCAATATTATTGTAAATAACTGTTGTACGCGAAGATGCTAAAAGAAACTGAAACTGAAGAAACAAGGCTTTTTTTGTAACATTTTTGTCGATGGTGGCATTTCGATTGGGGGGGACCCGAGCTCCCTGCCTCCCCACCCACCCCCCACCCCCCGGCTACGCGTATGTCCAATGGCATTCTGTTGCAGTTACCTCCTGATTGGTCATTTTACAAACAAATTGCAATTTGCTTTGCTATTTGCCAGTTTTTTAAGATATATTATTGCTGTATCAATTTACTTTCTGGTGTATCAAATTACCTTTTGGGCGCATCAATTTACCCAACTCGGAAGGTAATTTGATACATGTGCACTGTGCAGTAGCGTAGCCAGAAGAGGTCGGGGCCAGAGGAGGTCGGGGCAGTAGCGTAGCCAGAGGGGGCTACAGCTTCCCCCATTGGTATGTCGACCAAAATGCAGAATGAAAAAACACTACGTTTTTACCACTTTTGAGACTGTTTTACGCACTGGAGTGGACTAAATAGTGATTTAAAACATCTTTTGAAGCATATATTTAGGGGGGGGGGGGCTAATTTGTCAAAAATAAAACCAACAAATAAATGAAAACTTTGAAAAATGGTCAAAAATAAGCAATCAAATTTGATCGCAAGTGTAAAAATGCTACACATAGGTGTCATCAACAAATATACTATAAACTAAGGAATAGGGGGGAGAGGGGGGGGAAGGCGGGGGGTCTATTTAGTATTAGTTAATTACCAATCATTTCTCTCAAATCTCTTATCGTTAGCCCCCCCCCAATTATCTTTCTCTATAAACTGTATACGAAATAGATTACTCCGTGTGAGTTTTATTGAACTATTCGATTATATAATTAACCAGCATCTAAACAAGAGAACTAACATTTTACCATTAGCCACCTCCCAAATAGCCGATTTATGCCACCAGTTTAATCATGTTTGCACTGCCAATTTCTAAGCCAAGTTTTAAAAGCAGTATTTTTAATCAAAATAGCCCCAAAATGAAGTCATTTTTGCAAAAAAGTGCAAAATTTTCGAGCGTTGGGGGCTCCGGCCCCAGACCCCCAAAGCCGCCCCCCCCATTTCGAATTACTGGCTAAGCGCCTGTATATGTGTTTGACTATTTTTAACAAGCAATATAAAAAAATGCATTTAAGATATGATGTTAAAAATTTTGCAGAACGGTTGGCAAAGGACCGAAGTTGAATGTAAATGTAATTGTTGAATTCCATTTTGATCTATTTTCACTTCAAAGCGAAAAATATTGAAATCGTATCAAATTACCTTCTCTTGCCCTACGTATCAGATCCATTCTGGCAAAAAGCAGTTCAAGATGGTTTAGTTTCACCTTCGTTGTTTGGTGTCTGCCCTTCATCGCATACTGGCATAAATGTTTACTCTATCATGAAAGTAGGTCATGAAAGAAGCAATCAGAGATATAAATTAGCCAAAAGTGCGTGCTGTAATCACTAAACGTTTCTATTGCTAAAGTCTACAAACTGACCCAAAAATCACACACCATGTATGCAATCTACAATAATTTAGTGAGAATTAGTGACGTAATGTTTATTAGGCTTCTGCCTGCCTTCACATGTAGTAAAATGAATTAAAATCAAGACCGGGCCAGTTGGTCGCGCGGTGACGCGTTCGTCTTTGGAGCGGGAGGTCTGAGGTTCGATCTCGGACCGGTCAAATCGGACACAGTATTGCCAGCGGCTTGCCACCGCTGCTACGTCTCTTCGAAGGAAGCTGTGTTGCCCGGGCGCAATGACGCGGAGATGGGCTCCGCAAACTCGTTACACGCTTCAGCGTAATAGAGCGAGTATAACAATAGATTTGATTTGACAATAATTTTGATTAATTGATCCAAAAAAGGTTTTTGCAGAATATGCTAAAATAGCACTGATGCCAACTTTTGACCCTCCCTCTAGATACAATATATTATTATACTGTCCACTGATAAGAAACGTCCGCAGCGTTTTTAAATTTTAGCATAATTTAACAATGACAGTGAATGAGTACCGTATTTGAACAAAGATTTTTTAAAATGGTTCCATGTAAATTCTGCGTGGCATGATTTTCAAATCACGAAGTTTTGCTGTTGTTGTTCTGTTTGATTAATTATCTTGAATATAATGACAAAAAAGCTGCAAAAATTAATAATTCAAGACTTATTGAGAGAATGAGGGTTAAAAGACCTAGAGCTATTTGGCAGTGATGAGAAGGTGTAGTCGACCACCTGTCATATGTCGATTGAATAGTTTATTTTGCTTGAATACTTTTAGAAATACTTGTAGTTGAGTACTTTTAAAATGTCTACTTTTTTTATTCAAGTACTTTTTTTGGTCAGTACTTTGTAGTTTACTTCAAGTAGTTTTTTCGTCAGTAACGAAACTTATACTTGATTTCAATTTTCGAGTACTTTTTACACCGCTGATCATACTAAAACTAACGTAGTTTTGTCCGGCTAATTGCTAAATAAAAGTTGTCAGTATTACGGTAGTCATAACTAAAGTTAATGGAAAATTGCTGAACGGGTATTTTTGATGTGTCGTGTTTAGCAATGAGGAGAAATGTTTTAATATGTAACAAAATACTGGGTGATCACGAAGTCCCTAGACGATTAATATTGATGAAAACAATTTAAATTGGTAAATCATTTAAACCGCCTAAAGATTTTATGGACGCCCTGTACTCGTATAGAAGGGCTACATTGCTTAGCAAAATTTGTTTTTAGAATTAGGCACAATGCATCTTTGCAGGACCCCATAATCCATCGCTTTCGAATATCAAAAGCAAACATATGACCGCGATGTTGCAACTCGCCGGTGACATTGTGTTTGACTAAGCAGGGTACATATTATACTTGTTCAAGTTTGCACTCGTTGTTTAAACTTCCACGCCTCCTGTTTAATGATTAAATCGATAAGGCACTCATTATCAAGTCTAAAATTAGCGTTTCTATCTCACGCTGGAGTTGCATATGAGAACATGAAGCCTCATCTCAGCCTCTTTTCAGGTTTTTGCAGAAAAATGATATTTTGTTGAAATCTGCGTGAATAAGTGCTACCAGTTTGCTTTCAATTGAAACAAAATCGCCAATGCTATGCTTTCAATTCTAAAATGGAATTTTGTAGTACATTCCAAAATAGAAATGACTCGAGCTGATTAAATTGATTGAAGTGCGTTTTGTCAATAGCGGTGACAGCCTACTAAATGAATGAATTGCTGCAAGTGAGGATTAATGAAAGGAAATTTTCACATACAGTTGTACCTATTTATATGAAGTCTGTTGGAGTTTCAGAGTTAGTGTAGTAATTTCAAAGTTTACTAGCACACAATCAGAATAAATCGCAGTAAAGAATCAAAGTTTTTTTAAAGTTTTTTTAAAGCTAAAATTTTATGAAAGCTCAGAAAAGGAATAACGGAACAGAAAGGAAGACTTCGACTCATAGCCCCAAATCGATTATTTCTCACTGAAGTTTTACTTATAAGTTTAGTATAGATAGAACTTGTTTTGCAACCAGCAACATTGTCATTAGAAGTCAACTAAAAATTCAGCAAGAATGGAGCATCCCGAAGGAGTTGAACTGATCGATGGAAAATCCTCTAAAAAGAAGGTGAGCTTCAAGTCAAGTTCAAATATTACAAAACTTTTTAATTACGTTTCTAAGTTGTGTGCTTATTTTCTGTTTGTATTTGGTTGATTTGGGTTGCATATTCAAAATGTAAACCACAAAAAGTAGTCAATTACTGCTTTTTAAGTAGTTGAATGATTGGAAATACCCTACACAGCTCGTTTCTGAAGATAAGACAATAGTTCAACAAAATGTCACACTATAACAATTCCAGCGATGGATGCGCTGAAAAACCCCAGCGGAGACGAGAGGCCATTTTCTCACCATTCAAAGAAGAAAGCATATCGTCACCACACAAGTGACCTCTGCTGGTGAGTTTCCCACAGCGGCTGCCTTTTACAATCCTGCGTAGGCGGCCTCTTATTATGTCACAGAGAACACGTGAAAGTTCAAGTGCTAATGGTGTTCTCTCCTGACATCTCCTTCCGGATGGGGCATAAAGAAACTTCGCGTAGAGTCAAAAATCGGACCGCAACCCACGGCCTGCACGAGAGGTCATTGCGCCGTAACCTCAGCGTAGTGATGGTGCAGTTTCCCCCCAATGTGGGTGCCAATACTTTAAACGAAATGAAGCTTAAGTAATATTGATGCATTACAGTAAACGTTTTGAAATGGCTTCTGAGCTGAAATTGTCTAAGGCTTATGATCAGAAAGAGAAAAGTCCAATGAAAAAGTGATGTTGAAAGCACGTTCGTTCCCTATAATTAAAAAAAATTGTGGAGTTTTATGTCTGTCCAATGCCTTATCTCTTCTTTAATACATTTCTCACATGCAGTGCTTTTACAGAGTGATATGAATTTTATTCCTGTAAGCACTACTTAAATTGTAAGTGGGACAGGGGGGGACGCGTCCCCCCCATCGAGAGTTAGCGTCCCCCATCGGGATTTAGGAGTCCCCCATCGAGAATTGAGCGCTGGACGATCAGAGGAAAAAGACCTACAAAATCCCGTTGAATATAGGACCAAACTCCGCGGGAAAAGTGATTCAGAAAGAAAAACACTTCAACCGTCGGCGAAGACCTTTTTTTTTTGGTCTTCACCTAAGTTTCGCGAAAAGCACTTAGACTCTCAGCGAAGATCTTTTTCTTTTTTGGTCTTTATTCATTTTCGTCGACGGAATTACGTAATCTTTACTAAGGTTTGGTCAAGGCTGCAAAAGCGTCCCCCCATGCAAAATTTTACAATTTAAGTACTGCCTGTAAGTACTGCTGAATTGATACTAATAGCATTATGGCGCGCAACCTCAAAATTTCTTTTCTGCCATTATTCATGAAATTCAACTATCGCCCAGTGAATAGAGTAATTATTTGGGGTGGTTTATGTGATTTCAAAAGCTGAAATGATAGTAATTCAGTACAGCTGTACAGCGACAAAATTCTACTTTAAAACCAAGTACAGACCGTTACTCTCATTACAGGGGCCGCCTGTTATTGCTGTGCACCAACTACTAAGGTTCATATTTGATTTATTTCAGGATTCAGTATCTCATGCGGTGTCGGGTTTAACTGTCGTTACTGCAATCCTCTTCATCACAGGTGAAATGACTGGAAGCGGAGTGCTGGCTTTACCAAAAGCTGTCAAGGATGCTGGATGGGTGAGAATTACTGAAGTTTTCCAAACAAAAATTTGATGTGCATTCATCCAGAAAAACGACTTTTGATGCAGAACATTGCCACTTTTGTTGGATGCTTATTAAGAAATTAGTGAAAATAACAATTCAAAAGTTGCTATTCTAAATCATAGTAGTTAAATACGTAATTTCATAAAAAGTGTGATTTGTTTCAGGTTGGGATATTTTTGATTTTCATGTGCGCTGCAATTTCCTCGTTTACTGGAACGGTGCTGGGCAGATGCTGGACCATCTTGAGGGAAAATAAACCAAAAGAAACGCAACATTGCGGAGATCCATATCCAACGATTGGATTTCACGCATTTGGAAAACCTGGAAAGTAAGTTAATGTTTCAAACGCAGGAGCAAATGCAGCACCATGGTCGACAAATCACATAGCTTGTAAAATTGTCTCGAAACTATGCACCATAGGTTGTTAGCCGCCAAAACAAATAATTTAAAACAATAACAACAAACAAGCAAACAAACAATTCGCTTGACCAGGCTGCTGAATAACGCTCACAATGTAAACAGCCACAACAGATTGACAAAACAACAAACTGCACAAAGCAGAATTTTCCACTGTAAAAGTGCAGCAGTTAAACTTTACAATCTACTTCGCAAATTATTAGGTCTACGAAAAGAAGCTTGAAAAGTGTTAGTTTGCCGCTCAATTATAAGCGTTGAAAGATATCGTTTTGTTGCAGATACATCGTAAACTTTTCTGTTTACTTCACGTTGTTTGGTGTTTGTGTTGTTCTGCTATTGATTGCTTCCGGAAATATTCAAAGCTTGTTGCAACAGGTATGACTTTTCCAGATCTTGTTTGTTAAGAATAGCTGCGTTGAGTTTGATGAGTTTTTTAAACCAATAACAGGTTTACAACGCTATATTGCAGTTTTTTACCAAATCTCATTCATTTACGACCTGTAATTTATTGGAAACTAGCATATTCTTTTTCACGAATATACATACACCTTTTTTTTTTATATGAACCAGTAAATTTTGGGTCGATGCTAGCTGTTCTTAAATTTTGAAGTGACACAAATACATCCTTGCTCGAATGAAAGTAGTCTTTTGGTATAGATCACGATTCTTCAAGTATAGTCTTTAGACAAATCAAAAATTGCAGTATCAAAAAAACTCTGAGGATTACTTACAAATCCATTGTACAAACCAATGTTTTTGTTTCTTTGTTTTAAGCCCATACTGGCATTGTTCTGAATTTCCTCTTAAATATTGAGCGAAATTGTGCCTTGTGTTCTTGTAAAATTTCCTTATGTAAAAAGTGTACACGAGTAACAGCATCAATGGATTTCACGGTTCTTTTTATTTTTTAATTCTTGCTATATAGTTTTTCTGTTATGCTTTGCATAACTTGGAAAAGTCCATTAATGCTTCAATCATGTTACATACTATCTTTCAGGTCAATGTCGAAATGTCGCTATGCTACTGGGTGATGATCATTGGAGGAATATTAGCACCGTTTTGCTGGTTAAAGAGTCCCAAGGACTTTTGGTGAGATTACGCTCGTTTCTTGAACTTTTTGAAACTACGGCGTTGCTCTCAACTTTTTTTGTTTTTAGGCCAATTGCTTTGATGGCGACTCTAACCACAGCAATTGCTTGCGTACTCATGTTTATTCGAATGATGCTTGATATTGAAGGAGCAAAAAATGAAACCATGCAGTACCTGGAAAGAGTTGAAAATGGAGGTAGGTAAAACTTTTTGTGCACAAATTATTTGCTCATCTAAAGGTCTTTTTGTGCTTGTTGAACAACGTCAAGAGCGCCGTGCGTTCTAACAATAACTTTTGTGTGCTGCATTGCACAGTCATGGGTTGTGCTCGCAAGATTGGTTACTTGTAGTCCTTTCACAAAACATGATGCACAGTACTCAATGCAGTTAGACTGGATTTTGAAGCATTCTGCCCCGCATCATTCCTTTGTGGCTCTGCCCAATAAGTCAGGTTTATTCATTCTTTGCAAAAAACGTTAAAAACAGTTTTCTTGTCGATTATTGTTGTAGTTGTACGTTTATCTTCCTGTCAAAAGATAGAACTAGACTGGCCGTTCGAAAAACAAAACCATGCCGTACCTTGGTAATTTGGTTAAAGGCAAATTAAATTAAATCAATTCTCATACTAATGATTGTGGTAAGTACTTAGCCCATGGATGAATCCGCAGTTCCGCACCTCTTTAGGAATTTCCAATAGCTCAATGTTCCAGTGGAATTCTTCGAATTCTTCTGTATTGAATTTGCTGCTTAGTAGACATAGGCAATCATCGGGCAGAGACAATTATCGAACAACTTATCTAATAACGCAACAACTGTATCAATTTATTGACCATTGACCACCGTATGCGATTGTGGTCGTCGTAAAAAGAACGCCTTTCCGGTATTATCTTAGCGTCGCAAACACAGCCCACTTCCACATGCTTTGACATGCATTTTGCAGAGGAGGAATTGTTTGAACGGGGATTTGAGACATTCTTTCTTGCTTTTGGAATGATCTTGTTCTGCTTTGGAGGAATGGCAGCTTTTCCCACCATACAAGCAGACATGAAGGAACCAAAAAAGTTCACTAAAGCTGTGATCATTGCAATGTCATGTAAGGGCTGATCAAATATTATAAAGTGCACAACCCTAATATATTTTTACAAAATCAATAAGTATTTGCGATGCACATTATTCTCCGATTTTTCGTGTTCAAATGAAGCAATTAAATTTGACCATTTATTCTAGCTAAAGACATTAATGACGTAGTAGTTGGATTGATTTGTCGCTACACTTGTAGTTACAGTATACTGATTGCTATTTTGTGTATACATTTTTCATATTTTCTTCATTGGATTGTTTCTCTATGTGAACCAAAACTTGAACAATTTCACACGAAAACTTTTATGAACAAAAAGTTTATGTTAGGCTTTTTGAATGAATTTTTTTGAATAGCCAAAGTTTTTCTGAGAACTTTTTTAAATGAAAAGTTAATATTTTTGTGCAAGCAATGGTACATTTTCAAAAACATTTCATTTAAGCAACCGCTGTACAATAATATTGTTATTAATGAAACTTTCCATTGCCGGCAGTGTTTCAGAGAATTTGTAAAGTCATTTTGTAATCTGTTTTTACAACAAGCATAAAATGATGTATAGATCAAAATGCAATTTCACTCAACACGTGTCAAAATAGGAGTTGAGCAATTGTTTTTCTCAGGTATCCTTTGCATGTACGTTCCGATCGGCGGCGCTGGATACGGAGTGTACGGGGATTTAGTAATGGACAACATCTTCCAGTCATTAACTCACGGACCGCTTGAAACTATAGCAACCATCCTTATTACTATGCATCTCGTTTTTGCCTATGTAATCATTCAAAATCCCTTAAGCCAGGTGTTCGAGAAACCACTGAAGGTTCCAGATAGTAAGTTTTTACCTAAAACGACATTCAGGACGTTTTTGTTTCAAAAATGTGTAAATATATCTTTGGTGAAACAAATTTGGCATTTTTTAGCGTCAAGCATGGAGCTGTGAATACCAATTTTTATAGTCTTTGGTGTGACGCGATAGGAAATCGAAACCCAGTCTACCGTTTCAATAGCAGACCCTTTATCTACTTGACCACTGATCGGTAATATTGGATTTTGGGCTGCATTAAATGTTTTGATGGATTTGAGTAGTCCTGGACCTACAAAAACTGTTGAGTGCTGATTTACCAGAGTTTTCTTCATCGAAAATTTTGTAAATTTATGCAAAATTACTTCTCGTCAGTCCTCGCCTTATTTAAAGCAAGTCGCTGCAACTTAAAAAATATCGAAAAAGATGCTGTAAGTTGATTAGCAAGGAATGGTAATCAATGATAAGGACCGAGAGAAAAAGTATAGTTTTCGGATAGAACCACGAAGTTGGAAAAGTAAGACCTGTAGTTGTTTGGACGTTATTTATGTTGTTTGATTAATGCGGTGGTTAACCAATTACCCCCTGGCTCAGTTTGCACTTTGCAGGACACAATAATTCTAATAAATAAAACTTTTTCGTGTATAGAATTTGGTTGGAAACGAGTTCTTGTTCGAAGCGCTATCACTTTGGTGATTATTTTTACTGGCGAGAGCTGTCCGAGATTTGGCCACATTCTGGCGCTTGTGGGCGGAAGTGCAGTGACGTTAAATACCTTTGTGTTTCCTTCTCTGTTTTTTGCCAAATTTTGCCGCTCTCACGGAAAGGACTGGAAAGGCGTGTAAGTGTTGAAATGCAGAAATGAAGATGTAGCGATGGTTTTTTGGCTTTACTGAAAACAACCTACCAGCTTAAATTGTGAATGAAACAATTAGCTGTGCACAGCACAACAAACATTCTGACTAAAAACGCTAAGCCGTTCAAAATCCCGGTGCTATAAAGCAAACAATGATATTGTGGCAATCAATATTTAAACAGAACATGAAATTGGCTTAAATTAGGATTTTTCAAACAGCATTCATTTTTTGTTGACTTTATACACCAAGGTTAAGCAGACTGTGTAATATTTGCGAAGGCGTTTAACTCGTTAATTTATTACAAAAGGACATTAAAATGTTAACAATATTCGAAAATCATTCGACGCTTTCAAAGCGCTTTAATACTGATTTTAAAACTCCGTTTTTAGGTAATTATGACTCCGTTTTTTGTACCTTTTCTACGACATTCAAACGTTTAACAATTAATTACCTGTTTTACTGATGACATATCATTTTGCGTGTGTAGTGTAATCTCTCCTTTTCCCCAGATAATGCTTTAAACGGGCATCCAAGTTAAGTTTTTCACTCTTGACCAAAATGTTGGCATAGCCTAAAATGCATTCTCACCAAATTTGGACTTTCAACGTCTTCCCTTTTCAAGATATTGCAGTTCAAATATGACAATTTTCCTCTTACTTCAGTGTAGTCATCCTGCCAGTATTGTGACAGAAGGTTAACTTTTGAAAGTCGGCTTAAATTTACTTGAAAAGCAGCTAATTTACAATGCTAACCCTTTTTTTGTTTTGACAACAACACTGCCGAAAACACTTATTGAGAGTTATAAACCAGGCATGGTATGAAATGAAATGGAAGATGATTTGTCCATATTCCACACTGGCAATTTTCCTCCATTCCATTTCCATTCCATACTAAAAATCTTCCGCTCCATAATAATATTTTGGTCCATATTACATTCCAAACTTCTATACCTAATATCTTTTAGACTGGAAACAGCGCAACGTATAATTTGCACGTTTGCAATGTTGTAAGCAACCACTCGCGAAAACGCACGTAACATTACAAAGATGCAATGACCGGTATCTGGTATACACCGGGTTAAATAATCACAAGTTTGCAACCGCACTAACTATAACATTGGCATAACCAAAGTGCTAAACAACATTTACCGTAATAGAAATACCAAACTTTAACACCAAAAAGAACTTTAAGCTTAATCACCAAAATTTTTAAAAGTAAGCTCGAATGGCGATGAAATAGAAAATACGAATTTTCGTGACGATGGAAGACAAAAAATTTACGACTTGACAAATTGTATTAATCTCGAAATGAAAAAACAATGCAAACCTGTCAAAGCCGTTAACTATAGGATCAGTCCTACAAATTGCAATGTACTTACAATGATGCAATAATACACTGTTTGCGCAATGCACACACCTGAAGTACTGTGCCAATTTGTCGACAAACAATAGATGTTGAACACTTCAGTGATAATATTATTTATCACTATACCCGACATCCGTGTATATTTTTCTGTAAACATCATGCACGAAATCTAGTATGGAATTGGTATGGAAGTATGGAAGATTGTCTTCCATTCTTGAAATTTTCCGTTCCATTCCAATTCTGGCTTCTTCCATATTCCATGTCGAAATTTCCGTTCCATTCTATACCATGCCCTGGTTACAAACATGCAGTAACTTTTTCAAATTTTGCTAGTAGTTGGCAACCCTGACAAAATCGCTAAGAGGAAAAACCTTTCTGAGGGGCAATTTAGATTATCATGTTTTGGTAACAGAAGGTCTTAGAAAGCTCAAATTTGGTAAAGTTAACGTTCAGATCTGTCAAATTGTTTTGAGAGAAAACCGAAGAAAAAAAATTTTCGAGCTAAATGTCCTTAAGTCTTGAACCCTTCCAAAATGTTTCGATACTAATTTAGAAATTGACATACAAATTACAAAAGTTTGACAGCCCTATTCAGCAACGTAACCAGGGGTCTAAAGAGGCTGAAGCCCTTATTATGAAGTTCTATTAGCGATTGAATTTAGTTCTTAAAAGTGGCTAAAAATGTGAAAAAGTTTTTTCTAAGTGGCGTTAATATTGCTATTTTTTCAAAAAAAAAATCACAAAAATCTCTCAGCAGATTTACCAAGTGAACTTAAAAGCTATCCAAGATCAAGTTTGAATATTTTGACTTTAGTTCTGAATTTTGGCTCTAGTTTTGAGCCTTTCAGCTTACTGGAGACGTAGCCATTTCAGGCAAGCTAGGAGGAGAGGAGAGGATTAACTAGCCAATCGTTCTTCTGAAAGAGGTAAGGTAAAATTTGACGATTAGCCGGTAAAGATTTGATTTATAGCATAAAGTTTCATTCGGTAAAGATTTAATTAATAGCCTTTAGTTTGATTTGGTAAAGATTTCTCAGTTAAGATTTACTTAGTTTGGCTAAAATTGATGGGCAGGTAGAGATTTATGTAATATAAAGATAATCGGTAAAGATTTATTCATTGATTGATAAATTGGTAAAGATGTTTGTTTTGAAAATTTTTATCACTGGTTATATTTGTCATTTTGGCCTCGCTAGCCTTACTGAAGAGCCTTGAAATTGGGCGAAACAGCTGTCCAAGGCATGCTATTGAGAACTATTTTGAATTGAATTAGTATAGCTCTAGTAATGTTGTGACTGCTTTAATATTTTCTAAAAAAAAAATCATACTCTGTTATGATCCGGTTAATTTGCGATTCCTTGCCTTTCTACGCTCATGTTCATATCTGTACTCCTAGCAACACTGACGAGGAATAAAAGACGAAAGTCGATTCCAAAACAGTATGTCTAACTTAGGCTGTTAATCAAAGGTTTGATTGTGCCTCTAAGACTGGAATACTGTCTATATAGCTTATCATTAATTTTTCAAAACATTGCTCTCAATAAAGTTTTAATGTATTGGTAACAAAAAATTAAACTAAATCCTTCGAAACAAACAACAAATATGAGTGTGTATTTGCTTAGAGTTAATTAGGTGCTTATGATTACGCGTTTAAATTTTTCTGTAGTTGCCATTAACACTTTTGATGCTTGTTATGAACTTTTGTTTGGTAGTGCTCGCATTATACTTCTTAATAGCTTTTTAATTTGAGTTTAAAGTGGAATGTGCTACAGTAGAATCCACTTAATATTTCTACGGTTAATAAATCAAGCCGCTTTTTGCATCCAAATTGCTTGGAACGGAATTTTTCTACTCCTTTTCCTTTGAAAAAACTTCGGTAAATAAATCCAGCCTCCGCTCAGAGTTGTAAGTCGGCCCGGGCTTCTCGGGTCGATTCGGGCTTCTCGGGTCGGGTTCGGGCCTAAAGTAGACAAAATTTCAGGCTAAAGGCTTAATTCGGGCCTGAGACGTGCTTTCTGTCTTCAGTCACAGTTAGCAGACGAAAGTTAGTTTAGCAAAGGAGCTATTAATAGCTTATGTTTTTCAGACCTAACTTTACTTTCGGGTTTTTTTGGGCATGATTTGGGCTTTAAATTAGTTTGCGAGTTTGGGCCGGGTTCGGGCTTATATTTTCGGGTTCGGGTCCGGTTCGGGCCTGAACTAGTCGGCCCGTTTATAACTCAGCCTCCGCTTAATAAATCCAGTTTTTATTATGATCCTTGGTAATGTGTCATTAAAACGTGCGTATAAACAGCAATTATGAATTACTGAAAAATAATAGTTTAATTGTCTTTAAGACAAACCGAATTTGGAATAGAAATCACGAGAATTTTAAAACATTTCATTAAAATCAAAGCAGTTGAAAGCAGGGTGTTGGAGCAGGGCAAATTTTGAAAGTGCTCCAGCTCCTACTCCGGAGCTCTTCGCTATCCTGTCATTGCTCCGGCTCCAGCTCCAGAGCTGATTGAAAAAAGCTGCTCTACTCCAGCTCCGGGATTATTCAGATTGGTACAGAGTTTTTGTTACGGATTCGTTCTTATTCTACGACTGCTTTTATTGAATTCGTAACGCGCAACTTGGTCCAAAGTATAGTCCTTTATTGCCAGTGGTCAGCGGTTTCGATGAATTTTCAACGCAGACGTAGCACGTAAATTGTAACTGATAATTGTAACTGATAATCCAGCGTAGATTTGAAAGCTGAGACCTTGCAAATTGACACTAGCTCTAACGGGGGGGCGTAAAAGAAAATATTTGGGGTGGAGCAAGTCGGTTATATAATATCCAGGATTTAACAACGGGCTCTTGGGCGACTACTCAATACTAACAATTTAGAATGTCCTTCAAACATGCTACAAAGGTAGCGATAACTTAACTTCAATTCAAGATTTCCCCTTCTACCGACTACTCCCTCTTGTAATAAGAAAGTAAAAAAAAGCCTCTGCTCACCGCAGACACTAAACTAAAATGTGTGTCGACACCGCATAGTCTCAGCTTGCAAACTCCAAAATTTGCATACAACGCAGAGGTTTAAAAACGATTGATCAAAAGTTTGTTACGTCATTAAAAAACAAACAAAAAAGTGCTTACAACACAACCGGATTTGCCAAGTTTCAACGTCTGCGAATTTTACATAATTTGCTTTTGGCCCTTTTGAATCAAGAGATAAAGTAGACAATGAGCCATGGCGTTGAATGTAAAACAACAAATCAAAAAACAAGGGTTCGAAACTTCACAAAGAAAAAAGAAAACAGAACGGCGCTACAGCCAGCAACGTTAAGTAACTTAAAAAACACAAGAAATAATTTACGAAAAAATTAAAGTGGAAAAGTTGTGTAGTATAGCAAAACAAGAAAAAACAATAACGCTGTAACAAATACAAAATAATAACCTTTCACATAACTCATTATCTCATCAACATAATTTATAACCAGAATTTACACAAATATCGTACATTTCACTTACCGATGTATTTTACACAAATATACTTTGGAAAAAAAAAAAAAAAGCCTCTGCTCACCGCAGACACTAAACTAAAATGTCTGTTGACACCGCATAGTCTCAGCTTGCAAACTCCAAAATTTGCATACAACGCAGAGGTTTAAAAACGATTGATCAAAAGTTTGTTACGTCATTAAAGAACAAACAAAAAGTGCTTACAACACAACCGGATTTGCCAAGTTTCAACGTCTGCGAATTTTACATAATTTGCTTTTGGCCCTTTTGAATCAAGAGATAAAGTAGACAATGAGCCATGGCGTTGAATGTAAAACAACAAATCAAAAAACAAGGGTTCGAAACTTCACAAAGAAAAAGGAAAACAGAACGGCGCTACACTCCCCCTATAAATGTGCTCTTTGGTACATTTACAACTATGCATAATTGAGCGCTGTTCACAAACCTTCTAGTTAAACGCATTGCCCGTACAAACACAATAACAAGCACAATAAAGGCACAATAACAACCAATTCGCATTGTTTAGTTTCAATTAATTTCTACAATTTACGACAAGGCTTTCTAACTTGCATTCTAACAATATTATGGACGGCAATGATATTGATAGGAAATAATCAGGGTACACTAACAACAATAGTGACAAATATTAACGACACGTTGTAACGTATTGTTATTCAACGTTGCACAGTTCAATAAGAGAAACTCTTGCGTACAGCAATAGGATTCATTGAGAAGGAGAACACAGAGATTGTCACAGAGAGAGATTAGAAAAATAGATAAATACAATATGACCGATGCATCTAACACCAAACGCTTACGGCATAAGGGCAAAGAACTGGACTCAAAATTAGCGAGAGCAGTAGTAGACCAAGCATAATTGGGAGAATGGATGAGATCAAGAAATGGTAAAAACTCATGGGCAGGAGGACCGGGGCCCAAACCAGCAACGACAGCTGACCCAAAGGCATACACGGGATTACACAGGCCCAGCAGGGACCCGGGGACAGGAGGACCGGGGCCCAAACCAGCAACAACAGCTGACTTCAGGGCATAAACAGGATTACACAAGCCCAGCAGGGACCCGCAGACAGGAGGACCGGGTTAAAAATTATCCAGTTTTACGTTGTCATTATAGCCCTCTTACAATTTTCTCAATTAAAATAAATTTCAAAATTAACTTTGCTCCAAAACACAACAACCAAAACATAGGCGTAGCCCGGTTTTTTGATTGGAGGAGGGGGGCAACCACAAATCACATGCAATGACCTAATCAAAAATTTTCGAAAGAGGACCTTTTTGTGGGACAAAGATATTGTAGAATACATGAGTAAAATCCGTGTTCTGGTTTACTGCAGTTAAAAATGAAATTGTCTAAATTGGAGATATTGAGTAAACTAGTGTAACTCAAACGTATCACAGTTGGGTGTCTAAGGGCGAAGCCCATAGAAGCTGGGCAAGTTTTTTGGAAAACAAGCTATTTTAATGCCATTAAATCACATTCCCCACGTGTTCAGAGTTATTTGAAAGCCAATTCAAAAAACTAAATTGTTCAGCCCTCCATTTACTCACAATCAGTAGCGTTGCCAGGGGGGCGGGGGGGGGGGGGGGGCTACAGCCCCCCCCCATTAATATGTCGACCAAAATGCAGAATTGGAAAAACACTACGGTTTTACCACTTTTGAGACTGTTTTATGCACTGGAGTGGACTAAATAGTGATTTAAAACATCTTTTGAAGCATATATTCAGGGGGGGGCTAATTTATCAAAAATAAAACTAACAGATAAATGAAAACTTTGGAAAATGGTAAGAAATAAGCAATCAAATTTGATCGCAAGTGTAAAAATGCTACACATAGGTGTCATCAACAAATATACTATAAACTAAGGAATAGGGGGGGGGGGCTATATTCAGTATTAGTTAATTACCAATCATTTCTCTCAGATCTCTTTTCATTAGCCCCTCCCCAATTATTTTTTTCAATAAACTGTATACGAAATAGATTACTCCGTGTGAGTTTTATTGAACTATTCGATTTCATAATTTACCAGCATCTAAACAAGAGAACTAACATTTTACCATTAGCCACCTCCCAAATAGCCAATTTATGCCACCAGTTTAATCATGTTTGCACTGCCAATTTCTAAGCCACGTTTTAAAAGCATTATTTTTTAATCAAAATAGCCATAAAATGAAGTTATTTTTGCAAAAAAGTGCAAAGTTTTCGAGCGCTGGGGGCTCCGCCCCCAGACCCCTCAAACAGCCCCCCATTGTGATTTTCTGGCTACGCGCCTGCTCACAATTTAAGTCCAAAAATGTTTAAAATCTTGCATTTTGAGGTTAAATTTTGTACGTGAGTTGGCCCAGGTTGAGGGAGGTAATGTACATTGCCCCTTGCAATGTTTTAGCAGTAAATAATAAATAGTCTACTCGACAATATTCTTTAGAGGTTTTTGTTTTGTCATTTCATGAAAATAACCAGTTCTAGAAGTACATATACGGCCAGGGGGCCCAGGCCCCCTCAATTCAAATTTAATAATTTATTCAATGAGCATTTCTCATAGCTAATTTTTTTTTTGGAAAAGTATATTGTCGCGTAAAAACTGGCACGGTGGAGGTGAATTGTCATTAAAAAATGTTACAATAGATGTTTACGCTTACTAACCATGTTATTGACCGGGCCGGATTTACATTGCGTGGGGCCCCTGGCACTTTGGAGATTTTCGTAAAATCTTCTTGCCAAATATAGGTGAAGGCCCCAAAAGAAGTCTTACCATTTGAGCGCGAGGCCCCCGCCACTGTGCCATATGTTAAATCCGCCCCTGGTTATTGCATTACGTTCACAAAAAGGTTAGATGATGGCCTGAGGTAGCAACTTTTAGGACTAAAACCCTTAATTTCACCCGGCTTAAACATATAAATTGGTTGGCAAAAATTGAATTGAGGGGTCCCAGGCACACTGGTCGTCAATATTATTGTTCATTACATTTGCACGGGTCTATGTTGTACGCGAAAAACGCTAAAAGAAACTGAAACTGAAGAAAGAGTAGGCTTTTTTGTCACATTTTTATCATTGGTGGCATTACTATTTGGGGGGGAGGCTTCCTGTCCTTCCCCTCTTGGCTACGCCTTTGAACTAAACTGCTGCGCACAATTTAATGACACGTGGGAACTAAGCAGTAGCTAATACTAGAGTAAGCAGGAATTAAATAATACGAGAGTTAAATGCGACAATTTTGAGCATGAAGGAAAAGTTGTTTTTTTGTACAGATGACCCATCCATTTCGGACAAAAAATTCTTTTGATCGCAATAGCTTTTGATGAGAGAATAACGATCAATCTTATTAGATGTAGCACAAATGGTTGCAATTAGAATAGTTGATTTTAGTTTTATCTAACAAAAACTCCTTTTAAACTTTTTACAAGGCCATTTTATGACTTTGCATTTTGTAGTTACACTCAAATTAAAAACAGTAATAGGAAAAGCGATAAGCAACTGAGAAGATCTGGAGCTAGGAGCTATCCTACAGTAACGTTGCTTCGGCTGCGGTTCCAGCGCCACCTGAATTTAAATGTGAGCTCCAGCTACGGCAAAAATGAACTGCTCCGTGGCTCCGGCTCCAACACCCTCGTTGAAAGTAGGTTTTTGTCTGGATCCAGGGTAGAATGAAGAAATCGAGACAAGATAAAACGACGGCTGAAAAGCTTGAGTTGCTTCATCGCTATAGCACCCTTTTTTGTGTCAATAAATGATGAAAATCGTTAAATTGAGTGCATTTTACCCCCAGGGGCTGGTTTAAATTGCATTATAAAAAATTCGGTTATTAAATCTGCCTCTTGTTAAATCCAAAATTGGTTGGCCCGTGGTGGATGTATTAAGCGGATTCTACTGTATTACCCATAGGTGGGCACAATTCGTTAATCGTTAATTCGTTAAAAACGAAGCTAACTTTTTCATTTAATTAACTTACGTTAAGTTTTGTTAACTTACGTTAACGTTTTATCGTTAATTTCTTGCACCATTCATTCATCGTACCGGTACGATCCAGTTTGCACTGGTAACACTTGTTGCGTATTACCACAACTTTTATAGAAAAAGCGAAGAAAGGAGCGCTTTTTTGTAGCAATGAATAAGCTGCAGCCTCGTAACTATTAATCATCGCTGTTCGCAACTTCGAAAGATTTTCCGACCGCAGCTTCGTTAGTACATATATGAACCTATTTTTATCTTGAAATTAGATTCGACTATAAAATGCAACTTCTAAAACACAAAAGACCACCACAGCAATAAGTTTTTCCTTACAATCACCTCAACGGTGTCATTACGTGTTCTAAAAGTGAGTGAATAAAAAGAAATGTAAGTTACACTCAAAATGTTAACCAATTAACGGACCTCGTTAACTTCCGTTAATTAAAGCTGAAAATAACGAATTAACTTAAAGGAAGGTATGAAGTTTGCTAACGGACTAGTGGTTAACGAAGCTGACGTTTTGCATTAACTTGCCCACCAGTGCTATATTACCCTGTTTCTTCTCAACAATACGTCATGTAAATTGGTGTGTTTCATGTACTCTATTCCCTATGCTGTGTTTTTTTTTCCTTTCTACATTGTTTAATAGATGTCTTGCATCGTTGCATTATTTATCTAGTAAATTGCAAAGTGAGAGGCTGCAGACTCTGCGACCGCGTCAGTTTCTTGGATCTGGACAATCGTCTATTCGCAGCCTCTCACGAGAGAGACATTACCTCTGTTTTTACATACTACACATAAAGTTATTAATTGTGTCTTTCTCTACAAACTGCTTCCTTCCTTCCGTCCCCAGCAGACTCCACGCTTGTAATACACCTGAAATGAATAGATTTACTCTACATGCTTCTCGTGGGATCTATTTTTAAACAAAAATTTTGCTGTAGCTTTTGATTCAAACTCTTGCTACATGCCAAGGTACTGGTCGCGCGCCTGAACCCGTAATATCTATAGAACAGAACTTCATTTCATTGAGAAGGTTTATTTATTCTGTCTGCAAGTGAAGTATTTAAATTTTACCGTTTTTGGTGATACGATATATAGCGTGTTAGTGTAAAGTTTACAATTAAGTGCTAGGATACTCAATTTGTGCATCATTCTGCTTGCAAATAACTAGAGCATTGTAGCTTTTTACTCGAATTAAAAAGCAAATGTTTAAAATGAGTCATTCTCTGTTTGAGTTACTTCGAAACTCTGGCAGATGTTATGATGAAACTCAATTTTTCCACAATACAGTATTTACTGATTGATACTAGGTCATAGATTACTGCTTTGGACGTGCCCTAACCAGACGTTTATTTGCTGACCTAATTATTATTGAAAACGTGGTAATGGAGAGATAAGAGAAGACCTGAGAAGTAATTCAACATCCATAAAACTAAGCACACAGTTTTATATCCTATTAGTAACAGCATTTTGCTTTTACTGTACAGTTCTAACAATGTTTGGAATGAACTATGATTCTAACATTGTTTGGAAGCAGCCATTAATGCTGTCAATCCCTTGTCGTAATGCACTTTATCAAACACACTTTTTTTTGCTACCATTGAGAGTAAAATTGTGACTATACGCTCGCTCAAATGACCGCTTTCAGCGTCTTTTTGTTTTTGTTTTTCAATACAAATCTATTTTTTCCAATTTTCAGAAAAATGCCCAAATACGAAATTCCGTTTCATGCGACAATAGTTATCATCGGAATAATAGGCGGAGTGTCTGCAACTTACTCCGCTATCAGAGGAATCACTGATCCAAAAGCGTTCGTTCCTCCTTGCTATGTCAACATCACGGCTGCTTCACATTTTACCGGAGGAGAGCAGCATTGAAAAACGGTGAGTAGTTGTGCTGAGTATACTGCAGAAAAATAAAATAGTACTCGTCATTATTGCATAGACAGCAATCGACAGTTTGACTTTCATTACATCCATGTTGTTTTTTTTCATGTTCCACCTTATCCAGCTGCAGCAAGCAGCATAATTTTCTTTAGCGTTTGTGATGTTGCGGCATTCAATCCGAACATTGACGTCATCTTTAAATAAGATAATTGCTTTTTTTTCAGTTTGCCCTAGCATCTTTCCATTTATGCGACGTTATATTTCGCTGGATGCCGTTGATACAAGAGCCCTGCGATGTTTCAAAATTTCAATATTCAATACTAATATATTGACATCGACATTCAAAGCGCTTCGGAATTAGGAGCTTTGAATTTCAAGAGCAAAATGTGTTCTATTTTTCAGACAAATTTGTTGTCTCAATCTCACAAAAGTTTCTTCTTTTCAACATCGATCTGATGATGTGCTATTTAAGTTCGTTTACGTGACTGATGGGTTTTTGTAAAATTTTCCATTTCGTGTTCTGTTTTTATTCACAACGGTGCCCCAAAGCCTTAGCAAATTGGGTTGAAGCGCTGGTCAATATAGTAACAATAACCGCATCAACGCGATAGAATGTCGCCTACACTCAACTTCAATTTTTGTGATTCAAACCTTTTTTTTCGCTACATCGCACTCATTAATGATTTCAACAAAGCAAAAAATATAAAACTCCAAAGTTATCGTCTACGGTTCTACATGAGAATGTTTTTGTTGAATGTAGCAATCATTTATGCGTTAGAAGCTGGCACTTTCCGTCTACCCGGTCCCACAAACGTATTGCGTTTTCTTGTTCTATTGCCATGCATTTCGTCAGAATTTTGGTGGCTAGTTGATGATGAATAGTGCATAGCATCACTAGGCTGGAGTTTCCCTTTAACCACTGCGATAGATACTGGGTAGACGGTTTGGCCCCGATGACGAATAAGCGTTATCTTTCCCAAAGACACAACGATCAATGCACGTTCGGGAATCAAACCGGGAGTCAGGGACCTTTCAATCACTAACTCGATGCAATGTAGCGATTAAAGGGAAGCATTTGATATGAAGAGACTTAAAAATTATTTAATGGTAACACTATCGTACACGCTAATGGCTATACATAACCTTGCAGTTGTATTGGTTAATATTATTCTACTTTTTGCAAGATATTGATGCTGCAATGGATTTGTAAGTCTTTTTCTTTTGCGTTTAACTTAGTTAATTTTGATAATTATTTGAATTTCGAAACAGTTTATACTTGATACTGTTACAACACATCATATAGGACAGTTAAGATTTTGAAAATATTGTAGATGTGAACTTAGAAACGTTTGAAAAAATTCCTCAGTTTTTTCTTTTACTTCATCATCTGACTGTTTGTCTTTTCGGGTGACCAATAACCAAGAATGACAGTATGGTGCAGTACGTTCAAAATTTAAACATGGCGTACTTCAAAAATTTACCGTACCTATGTACTTTTCATCGGATGGTACGCTCTAAACGTACCGTACTTAAAAGGTACGGTACTTGGTCAATCAAAGCTCTAAACGTGCCGTACTTAAAAGATACGGTATGTAGGTAAAGAATTGCCAAAGTTTTTTCAAAGTTCTCGTTTTACATACGCGCTTCAAAAATAAAGGTTTAAGTGCATTTTAATTTTAAAATGGAACTTATGAATATCAGTTTTGCCGAGTTTGGAGCTTTTCAACTCACGTGACATCTTTTGGTCTTAATTCTTGGGGAAGAAAGGGGAGGAGAACAAATTATCAGAAGTCAGAACACGTGTCAAAAATAATTTACAGACGCGTAGCAATGCATCGTACTAACGCATAAGTACAGTACGTAGCGTCGTCAGCGAGTTGCAAACTTTGTTACATGACGTACTTGCATGATACGGTACGTTAATACGTTTTGTACGCTCATTCAAACAACGCACCCAGTACCATGCCTTCACAAAAGCACCTCCGCACCGTACTTTTCAGCAAAATTGAAGCGGACCGTACCGTAAGTACGTACAGTAACGTACCGTACTGCCATGCTTGCCAATAACAACCAAAAAGTTGTTTAGTAAGCCTATCTTGCTCATAACTTATAAAAAAAATTTTTATCGCCGTGTTTGTTAAACTAATTTCAGCAAAAAATCCTAAAATTTGGCTTTGAGCTATTGTACACCAAGGAATATTATTCCTAATTATATCAATCAATAAATAAAAAAAAACTTGAAGTGTTGCAAATTACTTATCACTCTGCATTGCATAAAGTAGGCCTATTGTTTCAAAGGAGAATTGTTTATAAGTTCAAAAATATTACAATTTGCAGTAAACTATGGGATTGGCAATCCCCACAACCTGTTTCACACTTACGGTACCCTCAGGTGGTAAATCTTATTTTGAATAATTTGGATAAAATTATTTCAATAAGATTACTCCCTGAGGATCTCGTGATGATGAAACAGGCTGTATAGGGGTTTCCTATCTCACAGATTAGTGCAATTTGTATTATTCTGCTCTGGATTTTCCATTGAGCACCATTTTGATGGTAATGTCAAACATCCCATAATTGAATTAAGTTGAACTATAGTCATTTACCGCATTTAGCAATTTATTATTGTGAATATTGTAATATAACATCTATTGTTTCGTAGTCGAAGACAAATTTTTTGTGGATGGCCAAAAACTAGTAAGTTATCTCGCATCGAGTTTGCAATAATTATAGCGCATAGTTATAAGCCCATTGAATACAGCATTAGCCTCATTTTAGGTTTTATCAGTGTTGATTGCGATATATTTTAAGCGCCATATTATAACTTAGTCATTGAAATTTAAAGTTTGTTTGCGGTGCTTTTTAATTGTGGTGATTTCACTTTTATGAATCAATTATGGGTATTTTCACAACAGTCTGACGAAAAATAAAGTAAATTTACAAAAAAGCATACAGCTTATTGCTACTTGATCAGTAAAAAATTAAAAACTCGGCTTGAGGGCCGGAGCTTTGCTTCTAAGCTTCTATAAACTTTTATTTGCATTCTTTGGTCGAGAGCCCAAAAACACAATTACAAAATAAAGGGTGTTGGATTTCTGGAAAAAATTTTCTTTTTTAATAAAAACCAATAAAATTTGGATTGAGGCTAGCTGTTCTTAAATTATCGTGAATTAGAGTGAAAATGAGCCTCGTGTTCTCATAAAATTGGTTATATAAAAAAAGTGTGCGGACTGCGGTAGCTTACCTATTGGATACAGGAAAGGACGACTACAGTATACGCAAGACGTATCATGGATTATATCTAATCTAAATTTCATTTCCTGCCAGCTTACCATTGTTAGCAATTATCGGACCTAAGGAAGGATGCTGCTCGTCAGATTGCTGGTCTAAATATTATGGATTATCCTAAGGTGTGTTGCATAAGCGAGAGAGAGGTTTTTGACAAAAAGATTTATTTATTTATTTATTTATTTATTTGTTTGTTTGTTTGCAACTACAAACTTACCACATTGATTGGAAATGCATGAACGTAAGCTACTGCATAAACAAAAAGCATCTCGTATGTGATTATATACTGACTACTTTAAGCGCTGCAAGATTGTACACCAGGAATCTTGTGTGTTTTAATGCCACAAAATTGCCTAGTACGGCAACAATGGATTAGTAAAAGTCCATCGCGGTCGATTTCAGGGATGTCATCTTGACGATAAATTTCTCTGGCAGTTAGGTGGCTATACTGGCTATAATAATTAGCCCCAATCAAACCCTTCAGCTGCAAGCGGTTCGTGCCATATATACCTGTCGAAGATATACTGCTCAAAACGGTTGTATTGAAGAAAAGAGAACTACTTGAGGTAATAAGGTTGTGCGCCAACCATGGGCGTAGCCAAGGGAGCCTTTGGGACCCGGACTCTCCTACTGAAATGCCACGAATGATAAAAACGAGGCAAAAAGCCTATTGTTTCTTTAGTTTCTGTTAGCATTTTTCGCGTACAACAGTACAGGTGTACTACAGTAATTAACAATTAATAAATAATTTTTGCCAACCAATTTAAATGTATAACCCGGGTGAGATTAAGAGATTTTTCCGAAAATTTGCTACCTCGGGCCCTCATCTAACCTTCTTATGAATGTAATGCAATAATATGGTTTGTAACTATGTATTTTTACCAAGCACAGAGCTGGACAGCGCTGTTTCGAGCTTTTAGCTCTCATCGGCAGCCCTCAGCTATCTTTTCAAAGGTATTCCCAGCTGAATAAGCGTAAGCGAGAGAGAGGTTTTTGAGTGGAAGTTGACAAGGCTTCCCAGGAGTCGACCATGAAGGACATCAAGATAGTGCAGTATTTTTACCAACTTAAAAAACAATCAACCTCCACCTTGTCAGTTTTTACGTAACAAAATACTTTTGAAAAAAAATTAGCTAGGGGAAATGGTTATTGAACAAATTTATTGAATTTGAATTTAGGGCCGGGGCCTGAGCCTCCTGGTTGTGCATAATAAATCCCAGTTTACTCCTAGTAAACTGGTTATTTTCATGACAAAACAAAAATCTCCAAGGCAAGTGAATTATTATTACTGCTAGAATTAATTGTAGTAGGCAATGCTGTATCTTGCTTCCCCTATCCTGGACCAAGTCGCTTACCAAAGTTAAACCAAAATGCAAGATTTTAAACGTGTTTTGGACCTTACCATTAAGTAAAAGAAGGACTGAATAGTGAACAATTTAATTTTTTCAATTGGCTTTCAAATCTTAGAAATTTAGTTGTTTCAAATGGCTCTAAACACGTGCAAAATGTGATCCAAATGGCATTAAAATAGCTAATTTTCAAAAAAATTACAAAAATGCGCCCAGCGGCTGGGGGCTTCGCCAATGCCGTCGTCAAAGCAAACAAAGTGAGGGGGCGCTAAAATAGACTGAACTTTTCCATATAAAAGCCTGATACTTTACGGCTTCAAATCATGTGCTATTTTTAAAATTTTGCATGCGTATCTGAAAAAAGAGACGTATAAGACCGGCAGTGTTTCTTAGCTCGTTTCGTTTGCAGCCCGCATACAATCGCTTGAAAAATCTATCGGCAGCAGTGAATGCGCCAGAAGCGCAATTAGGATTTTTCTAAGAGGGAGGAAACTTGAACCACAAAATTTTCTTTATACAAAAATTGTCTAATTTAGGCCCCGTGCTGAACAAACTGATGCGAGTCATGCGTGTCACAGACGGAGGCCTGGAGGCACAGGCCCCAGTCGCTGGGCAATTTTTGTGATTTTACGGCAAAAATTATCGATTTGACACAATTTTAATCACATTTCGCAAGTTTTGAAGCCATATAAATAACAACAGTAAATTGCTAAAATTCTAAAATTCACTAATCATTGAAAGAATTAAATTGCCTAGTAATTAAGCCCTTTCCCTTTCTTTCTGAGTTTTGTTTTGAATGCCAAGTTACAACGTTGACGCGAAAAAAAAGGAGGCCCAGGAAAAACGTAAACTCACGTTATAACATGAAAAAAATAAAATCATACCAATAAAGTACATACTTGCAATAGAGATGAGACCAGAGGTGAAGTCCTCGAGGACGTCCTCGTGGACACATTTAGTAGTCCTTGGCCTCGAAGCTCAAGTCCTAGGCCTTGGCATCGAAGCCTACAAATCCCCGAAAATGCCCTGACGTTGGCCCGTAAAGAGCATTGTTTTTTGATTGGTTAAAAAGGATATGAACAAACAAAAGACAACATAAACTTCCACTCCGTCCATTTGTTTCCTTCTTTTATTTGAAAAATAATACAATGTAATGCCAACTAAGCCAAGTCATATTAAAACTTATTTTAAATGGCATCATGTGAAATCTCTAATCATGAATGAGGGATGAGGGGCAAAAAGCATTGCAGAAAATTGTTTTTTTATTTCTGCTAATGCTACCGGTGCAGGCGTTACAAACTGTATGCAAAGCACTAAAGTCATCCAGAATTACAACAAGGAATCCCTGGGTCCGGACACAAACAATTTTGAGTTGCTAATGCACAAATATGACCGTGCCTATCCTGCGTGTGAGTTAGAAGAAAATATGTGTGTGATAATGAAACATAATACAGTATTACCATGCAGGGATGGCATATTAATACTACACTATACAAAAATATTTTAGCGTATCTGGATATAACTAACAAAACTTATCTTGAAAACGACAACTTGTTCCGAAAGTACGCGAGCGCGAAAAATTCGTTTTGAGATAAAAAGAATTCTAACCACTTGCAAGCGGTCTCGGGGGTGTCAAAACCATAACCACTAAACAATTTGTATATTGGAAATCGCCGCTAGGAATTCCAAACAACAAACTATTGGGTCACAAAAAACGCTGCGTAAAGAAACATCAAGAAATAATTAAGTGTCAAGTTAAATACTACTATAATAATTGGTCGAATGCCCGGAGAGATGCGCGCTGGTCGCTGAACTGAATAAATTTTTTACATCACGTCATCATACGATAGAGAGGTGAAGCTATCGCAAAAAATTTGGGCACATGTTTAAACAAAATTAATGGCTTTTATGGATTCTTTAAAGGGGGTCTAGGGCGAATGTCTCCAATGCCTTTTTCCTAATACGATCCTACTGAAATCCTCAAGTTTTTTTTTTGTTAGTTAATTTTTGTTTATTAAATACAGTGCCTTATGTTAAATTTAACAAAGTGTTTTTTGGCGGCTGAAACGTTCGCAATCATTTATTGATATGTATTAAATGTGAAAAAACATCACATACTCTGAAGTGTAACGAAAAGGTTGGCTTAAAAAGTTAAAATTAGGTACCTGCAGGTAATAAGGCCCACCTAACATACTTTTTGATGAGTGCAAAAACCTACTCTCCCGTTTTGGACTAAAACTTTGCTCGGTAATAGCTTAAATTCATAGTAACCTTATTTCAAAACTAGATGGGAGTTTGCCAGCAAACCCAGGGAACGACCGACGCGTAGCTAATGCTGTGACGCTCAAAAGTACTTTTTGTCTACCGTCAAATCAGCAATTATTCAAAAATATCTGATTATAGAACCTCCAGAAAAGTAGAGTCAAAATATTTGTCAGTTAAATATCTCCTGATATCATAAAACACGGGCACCCCAGCTTGGGTTGTTCAAAAAATTGATTTTTGGGGGTCCATTTGGGGGGTCCTCGTGGGGGTGGCACCCTAAAACTTTGCCAAAATATTTGTCTCTTAAATACCTACTGATATCATAAAACACTGGCACCCTAAGTTGAGCTATTCAAAAAATTGATTTTTGAGGGGTCCATTTGGGGGGGTTCCGGGGGGATGGCACCCCCAAACTATGTCAAATTATTTGTCAGTTGAATATCTGCTGATATCAAAACAAACTGGCATCCTAAGTTGAGCCATTCAAAAAATTGATTTTTGGGGGATCCCCGGGGAGGTGGCACCCCAAACTGTGTCAAAATCTTTGTCTGGTAAATATCTGCTGATATCATAAAACACTGGCACTCCAAGTTAAGCCATTCAAAAAATTGATTTTTTGGGGGGTCTATTTGGGGGTCCCGGGGGGGGTGGCACCCCCAAACTATGTCAAAATAATTGTCTGTTAAATATCTGCTGGTATCATAAAACACTGGCACTCCAAGTTAAGCCGTTCAATAAATTGATATTTTGGGGGGTCTATTTGGGGGGTGGCACCCCCAAACTATGTCAAAATATTTGTCTGTTAAATATCTGCTGATATCATAACAAACTGGCACTCCAAGTTAAGCCGTTTAAAAAATTGATTTTTGGGGAGTCCATTTGGGAGAGTCCCCGGGGGGGTGGCACCCCCAAACTATGTCAAAATATTTGTCTGTTAAATATCTACTGATATCAAAAAAAACTAGCACTCTAGCTTGAGCTGTTAAAAACATTGATTTTTGGGGGCCCCATTGTGCGGGGGTTCCTGTGGAGTTGCCCCATAAAATCTCGGTGAAAAAATTGCGTTTGCAGCTCAACAACTTTACACAAAAATTAGATTTCGATGTTTTGTGGTTTAGGAGAAGAAGAGCGTACAAAAATTAGGAAGAAAAAACAGGAAAAAAAGGAAAAAAAAGAAATGAACCTCATCGCGGCCAAAAGTGGGTTGGTTGGGATGAAAGGGTATCTTAAGGCATACCACCATATGAAATATTTTTCGTCGTACTTAAGCCGTTTTTGACTGAGACGGGTTTTTACGCCAAACTTGCGGGGGGATTTTCGGGTTCTAAAACCGAAGTCACGGGACCTATTGCCTCGAAATTTGGTACAAACATACAACTCATTAATCTCAACCTGCTGTAAAAATTTCATGTAGCTAGACTAAACCGTTCTCGAGTTATAAGCAAAAGTTTGAAATTTTGCACTCGTTAGTTTGAAAATGGCCGAGTAAAACTAAAGGAACACGCGACGCGAGCGTCGGTCGTTCCAATTAGACGAAGCCATGGTATTACAGTTTAGCGTGATCTCACTCTGAAAAAAAATTTTTTTTTGGCCTTAATTATTATCTGCATATGCTGATAATAAGAGCCCACCACTGCTAAGCTATAATAAAGCAAGAGTTAATGCATATAACTTGTGTTGTGTCAAGTATAAGTTGAAAAAATAATAAAGAAGTCCAAAAAGTTCTATACCGGTACAAATCTCCGTAAAGTCGTTTAACCTAACTTTAAAACGAGTATTTTGTCGCTAAATTACAGGGTGGCAAATCACCCAAAAATCAGCAAAGCTGAAGTCACTAAACTATGCTTAAATTTTGGAAGCCAAAGGATGTCAATTACACAGTTTGAAAACAATTTATAACAGGCACTCGAATGTTAATAAAGCAAGCAATTTTAGTTTGTCGTGGTTTGACAAGATGGCTAAATAATCTTGGGCCTCGTTAGCTGCAAAGCTTTATTACCATTACATTATACAAATCATAAAACTAGCATCGAGTTTTTCAGTATTTTGTTCAAACGAAACACAAAGACATATTTTACTGCCTCATCTAAAAAGATTGTCAACTGACAAGCTTAACCCCTCAAACGTTGAACATGACAAAATTATAATTTCTAAATCAGCATGTCAAAAATTGACTTCGAAATTTCAATTCGCTCTAGCGATCTCGTCTTTGTACGGACTAATTTCAATTTTGCTGATCGGATTTATTTTAAACACGTTTTACCCTAAATGAAAAAAAAAGTCTGGTTAACGTCGGAGATCTGGGCAGTGGGCCTTATTACTTGCTAGGCTTTATTATCTTCAGGTACCTCTTAGAGTTGGGAAACTGTAGAAAAACTAAAGGTTTTTCTAATTTAACATTAAATTAACAATTCTAAATTTTTCTAAATTAACAACAGAAAAACTAAAGGTTTTTCTAATTTAACATTTACGGTATTTTTTTTTTTGAAATCGCATTGAAAATCTGTGTGTTTAATTTTCTCTAAAGTCACAAAAATTGTTAATTTTTTTCGAAAAAAAAAAAAAAATCACAACATAGGATATGGGGACTTTGCTTTCGCCCCAGAACCCCGTTTTTTCTTTCGAATGCCATAAGTTTGATCTTATAAATATGCCCAATACGGTGCTTCAAAATTCATTTAAAAAATATAATTTACAGCACTTGCAACACTTTTAAATAAAAATAAAAAAATTCCGTTAAAAAATATCGTTTAACCAAACAACATGCTTTGCGTTTAGGACACTCCTAAAAAAGTGGGGATCTATAATAAACGGACATTTGCACCGGGGCTATAACCCCTTTGCTCACCACATGCAGTAGCGTACGCAAGATTTTGAAAAGGGGGGGGGGAGCTGGAACTTCAGAAAATTTGAGAAGAACAAAGATCAGAATAAGAAATTGTTCCACCCGAATTCAGTCCGATTTTTTGCCCAAAATCAGGTGAAGAGCAAAAAAAAAAAGAAAAAAAAGGTCTTCACTCAAACTTAGTCCGATTTTTTGCCCAGAGTTGGGTGCAGGTCTACAACAAACGAATAAAGCATACCCTTTGTGTGATCCAGGCGCGTAGCCAGAAATTCGCAATGGGGGGGGTGCTGTTTTGGGGGTCTGGGGGCGGAGCCCCCAGCGCTCGAAAACTTTGCACTTTTTTTGAAAAAATAACTTCATTTTATGGCTATTTTGATTAAAAAATAATGCTTTTAAAACTTGGCTTAGAAATTGGCAGTGCAAACATGATTAAACTGGTGGCATAAATCGGCTATTTGGGAGATGGCTAATGGTAAAATGTTAGTTCTCTTGTTTGATGCTGGTAAATTATAAAATCGAATAGTTCAATAAAACTCACACAGAGTATTCTATTTCGTATACAGTTTATAGAGAAAAATAATTGGGGGGAGGGCTAATGAAAAGAGATTTAACTAATACTGAATAGCCCTTCCTCTATTCCTTAGTTTATAGTATATTTGTTGATGACACCTCTCCTGTATTCTGGAAAAACCTAGTAAGTCCAGTTTTGATGAAAAATGAGTTAGACCCATATTTGAACTTACTAAGTTTTTTCCCTTCTATTGATCAATCTAGAACGTATAAAACTCTTCTCTTTTGGCACTTTTTCATCTGGAAGAACCTAGTATGTCAGGTATACCGATGTATACTGATCCGGAAAAACCTAGCAAGTCGATTTGCTAGGTTTTTCCAGATTTTTTTAAAATATTTTTTTTACTTGGTGTAATTACTCGATCTACTACGTAATACAAGGCAATCCAACCACTTTTGCATTGCACTAGGCACACTGCTTAGAGCAAAATAATTCCCAAAATGTTGATGCATGTGAAAATGCAGAGTTTTCCGAGATCATGAGGAAAATGCTAAAGCAGCTCCCACCCATTACCAGGAAGACCAGGATGTTGATGCAGATAATACTAGCATATTTACTGCTTATGTTCAAATTATCCTTCTCCTAAATTAACCCTAAAAGAACACTTCTTTGTTAACAAATTAGTTGTCTTCAACGAGACGTTTGCTTTAGTAAAAAAAGATGTCGACTATGTTATTTTGTGGCACGAGGCTATTTCAGGTAGATTGGGCGTAGATGTTGCGTCCGCATACATTAAGAGTGTGAATATTTGTGAGACCGACAATGTGATGTTCTAAGCAGACAACTGACAACTGTACAAAACAAACATTGTACTCTTTGCATAGTATTGTGTTGGTGTCCCAATTAAAACTGGGGCCCTCAGTGTATCATGAAGAAATATTTTGAAAGAGGACACACATTTAAGCGGGCAGACAGCGTTTATGGTAGCATTGGAAAAATGCAGAAGTATCCCGAAATTTGCACATTTCAGGGTTTTGTAGATGTCAGTGAAAAATCTAGGGTTAAGATCAAGCCAATCATAATACAATACCATGATTTTTATGAATTTGAGGATGGTCATCATAATAGGAAATCCAAGAATATTGCTCTGCCTCGTCTCGACTCTATATCTGTGGTTGAATTTCGAAAAGGTTCTCGTGCCATGTGGATTAAGCACGCTTTAGAGGGAGACTATCAGGAAGTCAACTTCCTGAAAACCAAGTTCAGACTGGATATCACTCCGCGTACGAAATAGTCAACCAAGGGGTATTCTTGGTGTGAAGCGCAAGAATATTCTAAAAACTCGCAGATTCGTTTCCCTCAGCTAAAAAAAAATTCTGGCAGGAAATTCCAGTGAATCACGAAAATGTTGACTTGGTTGACCAGTTTAAGCAACTGTTTGATTTGGTGTAGTACTCAATTTTCATATTTCTAATGAATTAGTTCGGTGTTCAAAAAATTAAGTGAAATTCTGCTAACATACTTTGTTTTTGTTGATTAAACTTGTTGATTGTGCCATTGGTTTAAACAGGTAAAACATCGTAAGTCAATTAGCTATCTGGTTAAATCAGGTAGGGTCAAAAATACAAATGTTTTAAAAAAGGCTTTCATGTTACTTATCAAAACCACGGAAAAAAATTTGTTTCATAATTACTAACTAAATGCCAAAACAAAACGGTTTTTTCTCATTTTCTCAAGTTTACTAAAAACAGATGTACTAGGTTTTTCCAGATTACAGGAGACCTATGTGTAGCATTTTTATACTTGCGATCAAAATTGATTGCTTATTTCTTACCATTTTTCAAAGTTTTCATTTATCTGTTAGTTTTATTTTTGATAAATTAGCCCCCCCCCCTAAATATATGCTTCAAAAGATGTTTTAAATCATTATGTAGTCCACTCCAGTGCATAAAACAGTCTCAAAAATGCTGAAAACGTAGTGTTTTTCCCATTCTGCATTTTGGTCGACATGCCAATGGGGGGCTATAGCCCAACCGCCCCCCTGGCTACGCTACTGGTGTGATCAAAGCTTCTGCCCAACTTAAAAAGGGGGGGGGGCATGCCGCAATTTTGCATACTATTCTATGCTAATTATACCAGGTATGTGGAAGCATGCAAATTTTTAACGCTTCCGCTTCCAGCTCCTCTTGAAGTTTTATGCTTCCTAGTTCGCATACGCTTCCTCACCTTTGGAAGTTTTTGCTTCCGCTTCCGGCTCCGGATAGAATTAGTCGCTTCCGCTTCCAGTCTCTTTCATCAAAGTGCTTCCGCTTCCACTTCCACATAAATTTAACCGCTTCCATCGCTTCCGCTTCCTGCTTCCGCTTCCACATCCCTGCTCAGAATGAAACAGCTAATTGGGACTTTGCGTGAGCGCGTAGTTCCTTTGTTTTTGTTCGCGAATTTGGCAGGTGATGATTGATTTGCTCTTAACTAGCAACGGTAAAACCTAGAAAGCTGAAATTTGGACTCAACATGAAAATTAATGAATGGGTTATGTGTGCCAGTTTTGGGATCCTAGATCACGTGATCGTGAATTGACACACAAAAGAGCATAAAAAAATGCGATTTTTTGGCTTGAAAGCTTATTAATTCGCCATTAACTCAAAAATCACTTAGCGTGCAAAGCTGAAATTTATAAACAATCTGGTGCTTATAAATGGTTTATGCAAACCGACTTTGAAAGGGCCCGGTCACGTGACCAAAATGTTACCGGCCGAACATGGGCAGAAAGTGGACGGTTTTGAACCGATATTTGTGGGTAAATACCGATTTTGATGGAAAATGATTTGTGCTTTTTGAGCACACTATCAACCGCCTTTCTTTTTGGTATGTTCGTTTACCCCAACCTGAGTATTGTTTTTCTTCTTTTTTCTTACTTTTTTTTTTTTTTTCTTCTCCAGCTATCTACTTTTAAACCGCTAAACGCAATATATTTAAAGTTTGAGCGATTAGAAATATCAGGGAGAACTAGTGCGGGAATGAAATCGGGGGTTCCAGGTTGGGGGGATCTTCCTCAATCACGCCCTCCAAATCTTTGAATTTTTAAACCGTTAAAGCTAGATACGTCAAAATTTCGGAATAGGTAGACATTAAAAATAAACTAAATCTAACGAAAATTGGGGGTGCCACAATGGGGTTTCCCCCCAAACGAGGCCACCAAAATTCAAAACTTTTTAACCATACACGTTAGACAAATGAAATTTTCAAAATAGATAAATATAAGTTAAAGATAAAATATAACAAAATTTCGGGAAACCAAATGAGGGTGTTCCTCTTAATAAGGGGCCACCAAAATTCAAAGTTTTTAACCACTCATGCTAGACGCATGAAATTTTCAGGATAGGCAAGTACGAAGAAAAATTACAATTTAACAAAATTGGGGGTACCAAAATGAAGAGATCCTTCTCAAGCAAGAACATTAAAATTCAACTTTAACCACTTACACTAAACTGATGAAATTTTCAGAATAGATAAATCCATAGGTGGGCAAGTTAATGCAAAACGTTAGCTTCGTTAACCGCTAGTCCGTTAACAAACTTTACTCCTCCGTTAACGCTAATCCGTTATTTTCAGCTTTAATTAACGGAAGTTAATAAAGTCCGTTAATCCGTTAACATTTTGCGTGTAATTTACATTTCGCTTTATTCACTCGCTTCTAGAATACGTATTGATGCTGTTGAGCTAATTGTAAGAAAATATTTATCGCTATGGTGGTCTTTTTGTGTTTTGGAAGTTACATTTGACAGTCTGATCTAATTTCAAGATGAAAATAAGTTCAAATGCACAACGAAGCTGCGATCGGAAAATCTTTGGAAATTGTGAACAACGATAATTAATAGACCTATGAGGCTGCAGCTTATTATTTGCTTCAAAAAAGAGCTCCTTTCTTCGCTTCTTTCTATAAAACTCGTGCTAATACGCAACAAGTGTTACCAGTGCAAGCTGGTTTGTATCGGTACGATGAATGAGTGGTGCGAGATATTAAAGGCCACCTAATGTCTGCAAACCAATGCACTTAAAATGCAATAAAAAAGTATTACTAATCGAATGCTGAAAACCTGGTTTAGATGCACGTTCTCAGTTTCAAGCTTTCGCGTTTTTAAAAAGTGAGATGACGTCATTAGACCCAGGAGTTTGGTGCTTTCGACTTTACTTTGAGCTAATTACGCCTTTTTTGCACAACACTTCTTGACTAGCAAGCTGTTATCACATGCCTTTCCAAAATCGCCTATTCTCTGCAAAGATAAATTAGTCGAAGGCACCTAACTTCTGGGTCTAATGACGTCATCTCACTTTTTAAAAACGCGAAAGTTTGAAACTGAGAACGTGCATCCAAACCAGGTTTTCAGCATTCGATTAGTAATACTTTTTTATTGCATTTTAAGTGCATTGGTTTGCAGACATTAGGTGGCCTTTAACGATAAAAACCTCAACGGAAGTTAACAGAACTTAACGGAACTTACTTTAGTCCGTTAACAGCACTTAACGGAAGTTAATTTAGTCCGTTAACATGAAAAAACTTTTTAACGCATTAACGAGTTAATGAAAAAGTTAGCTTCGTTATTAACGGATTAACGATTAACGGACTTGTGCCCACCTATGGATAAATCTGAAGAAAAGATAAAATTTAAAAGATAAAATTTGACAAATTTTGGGGGTATCACAATGAGGGTTTTCCTCAAACGAGGATGCCAAAATTCAAACTTTTTAATTGTTTAAGCTAGACACATCAAATTTTCAGGATAAGCAAATATCAAGGATAAAATTTGACAAAATTTGAGGCACCAAAATCGGGGGTCCCTCAGCTGGGTCCTTCAAAATTGAAACTTTTCAACCATTTAAGCTAGACACATGAAACTTTCAGAATAGGTAAACATAAAAGAAAAATAAAATCAGAATAGGTAAATAAAAGGTGTCTAGATGCGACCATTGGAGAGTCCTCTTCAAACGGATTCTTCAAAATTTTTAACCACTCAAGGCAGACAAATAAAATTTTCAAGATAGGTAAAACCTTAATACGAAAAAAATTGATTTCATACTACACGGGTCCTCCAATTATGTTGATACCTCCCTCCAATAGCAACAAAATCTAAACGAATTAAATCTATTGGAGAAGTTAGTATAAATCAAATATAGATAACAAAATTTGGTGGGCCACATTGACGAGACCATGCCAAATGGACCCCTTAAAATTTTTAAATCTTGAATACGAAGTACTCCAGCTTTACATATCAAATTTTAAGAGTACGGGTAGGCTAATATTGGAAAAAGATAAAACATGCCAAACTTGGTGATGCCATGTTGAACAATAATTAGCTCAAAAGATCGTGTTAATTTAAGGGAGTATGGAAAACCGGGATAGTTTACCAAATTATTCTTATCGACCTGTGACAAGTTGTGAGTGAAGCATTAACTAGGGAAAATAAATTTTGATTCTCCTCCTTTTTTTGCAATATGTCAAATTATACCATTCGAGAATACAATCTGTGTGGCAAAAACATAAACGATTTAATAAAAAACTTAAATAAATGCCTGTTTTAAATTTGCGTAATTTTAGCACTTTTTATTTTAGTTTATGCTGTTGAGGAGGGAGCTTTAATTTCGAAACAACCGGTATACCAATACTATAATTTGTTGGATTGCGATGCGAAAGAGCGTTTTCAGAATCATACATGGCAGTAAGTTTGGTTGATCTAACAAAATTTGCTTGTGAGTCGCCGAAATTTTAAAAACCGCTTTATGTTGCTTCAAATGGAGTGAAAAACTGTTTAGAACTCGTAAAAAAGTGCTGAGAATTGACGCTATATTGTAAACTGTTATGCGAGCTTTTTGGATGACCTTACTCAATTATTTTTGATCACTTCGAGAGATTTAAATTTTAAACTCGAAAAACCACAAAGCGATTTAAGTTAGTGAAACAAAATTTGAAAGGGGCGCATTTAAATTATTGATCTGACTATATACGACTACATTTTTTACAAATTCATTCAAAGCAATCAGATCACTATTTTAAAACTTAATAAAGCTCAGTAAAGGTTGGATAATGCCGCGAAGTCCCCAGATATCGCTTGCAATGTCACGTTCTAGTTGTATTTAGTGTAAACAAAAACGGGCAAGTTTACTTTGTAAGCTATTTTATTTGACTTGTTTTGTCGATTTTATATTATTATTATCATTGTTACGTTTTACCCTAACAGTTGTAGCCAGTTTGAAAATCCGGAAGCGTCTGATTTTGAAAAAATTGCTTCCGCTTCCGGCTCCTTTTCAACACTTTCGCTTCCGAGTTCGCTTCCGCTTCCAACCTCTTTCATCCAAGTGCTTCCGCTTCCACAAAAAATTAACCGCTTCCACTTCTTCCGTTTCCAGCTTCCGCTTCCGCTTCCACATCCCTGAATTATACTATCCTGGCGACCCAAAGGGGGGGGCCATGGCCCAATGCCCCCCCCCCCTAAATACGCCCCTGACCACATGTACAATCGTACATTTTTTTGGTGTTGTTTTTTCGTCCAGCTGCTGTAATAGTAGAGCATTTGAGTCATTAGTAATACAATATTGTACTGATAACACCATCACGTGACAGTAGTTATGGCTTCAAGTGTGCAGCGTTAACACAATAGTCAACCGTCAAACACGACGGCTGCCAACATGCTTGCGGCAAATGAAAGTAAGCAAAATAAGTTTAAAAATACGTCAAAACCAAAAAGTTAATAAACAATTACACTTGAATTTTGAATAAGCTATTCTTTGAAACCATGTTGGGAATATTTTTGTTTCGATTTTTGTTAATTAGCCTACAGAATTTTTTGATCAAAATCATGTACAATTGTACGTTTCGTGTCTCAAAGTAGGTTAAGCAGCAAAATCTAACGTAAGTAAGATAGATCTTTTTTTGGCAAAATAACTGCAATTTTTCAGCCACTTGCGCTCTAAATCATTACACAAACGTATCAAACAAGGATTTCAAGTTATAGTGTCGCTTATTGGATATTAAATTTGAAGTTTATTGAAAATTACCAATGTTTGGAAATAACCTAGGAAATAAAACATATAACAAACAGCAAACAAACAACAAATTTAATGCATGTTTGATAACTTAATTTCTATTCGACTCTACTCTGCATAAAAAGAGAAAACCAAAACAAGTTTCTATCAAAAAAAGTTTCTATCAAAGAAACTTGGTAGGCCGAGCCCACCCCAAACGGCAGCAATGAATGCATGCAGCGTGTACGTTTTGATCAGGTGAGTCACAAACCGTACAATTGTACAACCAAGTCAGTCACAAGCCGTATAATTGCACACCCCCCTAATTTGTATGTTTGTGAAAGAAAATTAAAGTCAAATATTTTTTAGTTTAGTGGCTTATAAAAACCTATAGGACAAAAAGTAAAATTTTTCCATAAAGAACTACTATGTCGAGTACGAAGGGGATAATTGATGAAACTGAGGCATTAAAATTGACCATTTCTACGTTTGTAATTTAGCTATACGGGGTTATCGCCTTGTTTTATTACCACGATCAGTGTACAGTACGTAGTCAACATCAGCTGCCAACGGGTCAAACTTTAAAATGGCAACCATTATCTTGTTTAAAAGTACTATTTTCGAATTACGATCAAAAACTTAACGAAATACGATATCTTAAACATTAGCGAGGTCAATCATCACCAACTGCTGTTGGGCAATTGGAATATCCTCACCCTCACAGGAAAAGAGCTAGAATTGGTTGAGGATGCAAAGTGGTATCATCTCGATATTATCAAAGTTTCTTCAACCAAAAGACGTGGCTCTGGATCTGTGGATCTGGATGGCGGATGGAAACTCTTTAATTCTGGTGTTGATCCTAGTATGTCAGCTCAAGCAGGTGTGGGGATTCTCACAAGTCTCCGGTTGTCAGACTGTGCGTCAGATTGGATTCCTTAGGGATCACGAGTCTGCATGTTGAAGTTCAAGATATTGAATTGGTTTTTGTGCCTATTGCAGGTATATGCCCCAATGCTACGAGTGAATATCAGTCTTTTGTGGGTGAAGTAAATGATGCTCTTTTCCAAGTATCACGTACTAAGTCTACAGTCCTTATGAGGGGGTTTAACGCACATGTTGGAATAGACACGGATACGTGGAAGGGTGTGATCGGCAGGGCATGGTACGGAATGGAAAGGAAAATGGAATGGAATGGAACGAAAATTTCGGTATGGAATATGGAAGATGCCAGAATGGAATGGAATAGAAAATTTCAAGAATGGAATGGAAGACAATCTTCCATACTTCCATACCAATTCCATACTAGATTTTGTGCATTTTTTACAGAAAAATACATACCGATGTCGGGTGGTGATAAAAAATATTGTCACAGAAATATTCGACTTCAATATCTACGGGTATTATTTGTTGACAAATTGCGGTACTTGGGTTGTTTATATTGCGAAAACAGTGTACCTATTGCATTATTGCAAGTACATTGCAATTTGCTGCATTGATGTTATAGTTGACGACTTTGACAGGTTTGACTAGTTGTTTTTTTTTGAGATTGACTATTTGCCAAGTCCTAAATTTTGTTTTCTTATATCGTCACGAAAACTCGTATTTGCTATTTCATTTCCGTTTCAGCTTAACTGGGACTTCGCGCGCGCGCGTATAGTTCCTGTGTTTTTACTCGGCCATTTTGATAAATGAGCATTAAAAATTTTTTAATTTTATGATAAGTCAAAAACGGCAAAATGTGCAAAGCTGAAATTTGGACATAACATTACAAGTTTACAAAGCATCATGCATGCCAATTTTGGAGGTCGAAGATTCCGTAATAATGATTTGGGGACCCTAAAACCGAGAAAAAACGGCAATTTTTGAGACGAATTTTTTTTATTTCGCTTTTAACAAAAAAAACGCTGAACGTAAAAAGTTGAAATTTGGACACAACATGGGTAGAGATAAACAGTGTATGCATACCAAGTTTGAGGGCTCCCAGTCACGTGACCAAAATTTTTGAGGCGGAAAATGGTCAAAAAGTGGTAAATTTTGAAGTGGTATATCTCGGTAAGTACTGATCTTCTTTGAAAAAAATTTGTGGTTTTTGAAAACACTAATCAGTACCTTTGTACTGATTTTGTTCATTTATTCCGTATTGGATAAAATTTTTTCTTATTTTTTTTCTTTTTTCTTTCTTTTTTTTTTTTTTCTTTGTTTTTCTTCTATCACTATCTCCTTTTAAACCACAAAACGCAGATGGATGCTATCATGGAGTGGTATAGAGTTCGAAACAAACTGGTGTGTGCCTGAAAATGGGGGTATCACGTCGGGGGATTCCCCCTAAAATGGGAGCTGGAAAATTTTGAACTTTTGAATTGTTCAACGTAGATAGGCCAAATTACCAGATTTGGTGGATATTGGTGGTGACTAAAACATATTAAAAATTGGTGGGGCTGCAATGGGGAAAATGGTTGAAATGCGTCATACAAATCTCGGAAAAATTTTTTCACCCAACATAAGTAGATCAAATTTTTGGAATACATTAATAAAATAAAAACTAAACTATTGGTAAAATTTTGGAAATCACAATTGGGGAATATTCCCTCAATGGGTTTTTCAAAATCAAAACCTTTGTAATGATCATTATTGATCAAGGCATGCCAACATCAGTTTCAGGATAGTTAAATATCGACAAAAGCATAAGATAATAAATTTTGTAGGGTTGCATTTCACCAATCTCCCCCAAATTTTCTTTTTTCAGTTTAAACCTTCAGGGTTTTTACAACATAGGAATGGAATTGTAAAATAAAAAAGTTCCTCAATTTTTTCTGGCTACTCCAGTACTCCGCTTGATTAGTGGCTCACTTTGTTTTTTGTGATACTGGAAAGCTTTTACATGAGGTGTTCATGAAAAAAATAAACCTACCTGTATTTTGTCATGAAAGGATATTATGAAAATTTTTGTTATGAAGTTTATAAGGTAGTAATATTCCTGAGAGAAAATTCAGCTACGCAAAAGTCAATACTTACTTATGACGAAATGGTGTTGAATTTTTTCATTAGCACCATTGCAAACTTTGTCTGTAAAGGTTGTTTCATCAGTTTATGTAGGGTAGTTTGATGAAATTGTAAAATTTTTTGTGCAAGCTCTCAGTTAGAGAAATTAGGGCTTTTCATTTTAAGGCTGTTTAACTTAAGAAAACTTTTCAAGTTTTTAGCACCTCAATGGATGTAGTACCGGTAAGTAGGCTAGCCTATTAGCATTTATATATGGAAGTGGCTATCTTGCCTCTAGAGGCAAAATAGTGTTTTCCTCTGTTTGGGCTAGGGTTTGGGTTAGGGTTGGGGCTAGGGTTGGGATTAGGGTTAGGATTAGGGTTAGAGTTTGGGTTAGGATTAGGCTTAGGGCTATTTTGGCACTTGCGGCAAAATAGCTGTTAGGACTATTTTGCTTCCAAATGGCAAAATAACATAGGGCTATTTTGCCTCTTGAGGCACAATAGCCACTGCCTTTTTATATACAGCAATATTCGCAGTAAAGTTGGATTTAAGGATGGGATAACCTATATTGGAAGGCTTTATTTCACAGGAAATTTTTATCTACCGAACTTTTTTAGTAATGCTGACTCAAATCTAACCCAAACTCAAACACTTACTCTAAAACTATTCCCAAATCGAACCCTAATCCAAACCCTAACCCTAATCTTAACCCCTAAAATAGCAAATGAAAAAAGCGCGGATGAATATTTCTCATTTTCGTTTTATTCTCTTTAACGTAAAAATTTCCAGTGAAATAGGCACTACCTAACCTATTTAAGTATTTCAGATTTAGAAAAGTTTGTGGCCTATTAGAGTGTCAATAAATGAATCTTTTTAGTTGGCTATCAGGCTATAGGCAAAACGTGCTGGTAATATAGCCTATCGGTATATACGTAGGTGTATTGTCAAATACGATACCTACTAGGGTAGCTTAGGTGTAATGTTAATGTTATTGATTGTAGAACCAATAATATGATTGTAAGATGTTGACTAATATGCCAGGTGAAAATGCTGTTACGTACGTATTGGTAGTGTTTGTGCAATGACTTGAAATTTTGTTCAAAGTGTCCATTTTCCCAGTAGTGCCAAAATATTACCATACTAAGTTGTATTTTGCAACCCCAGATCATGCAAGCAGGATCGTCATAAAAAAACATGGCTTTACTCTTTGGCCACGCTGCTGACTGGAAGTGGAATGATGGAGAAGGTAGGCTAGCATAAAGCTGTTGCTAATAGCATAAGCTGTTCCTTATGTGCAATAATATAACTCATAGGCCTGGCACTGGCAGCAATGCCTGATGCTGTTAGGTACTCAATACTGGCAACTGCTGTCTAATAAACAAACAAATCGAGAAAATTGTTGGAGGTTACTAACTAAGTGAGTATAATGGTATACAGTATAACGTATATTGCCAAATTGCCCTAAACAGGTATACAGTTGGCTAGTAGGCCACAAGTATGTAGTGGCACCGGTATGGCAATCCCAACCCTGCAATGCATGTTTAAAACACCTAGTCGAGTTGTTAGAACTGTTGCCCATGATCTTGTTTCTTTAAATAACTTTTGCATTAAATACCAGTAAGGTTTAGGCAAGACAGTTGTGGTAATGACATTGAATCGATAGTTATTTCCTAGGTAGTGACTATTTCACCGCAAATTTTCAAGTTAAAGAGAATAAAACGAGAATGAGAAATATTCATCTGCACTTTTTTCAGTTGCTTTTTTAGGGGTTAACATTAGGGTTTTAAGTTAGGGTTGGAGTTCGATTTGGGAATAGTTTTAGAGTAAGCATTTGAGTTTGGGTTAGATTTGAGTCAGAATTAATAAAAACTAGATGAAAATTTCCGGTGAAATAAAGCTTTCCTATTTCCTATAATTGGCCTTTTTCTGCTGATGCTTTTACTAATGCAGTAGTTGTTAGTATGTTGCCAGCTTCCAGATATGTCGTCTTTCTCTATGCCCCTGAGGAATGGCATTTCTAACAAAATCAATTTAGAGTGTGTGATGAGAATCTTTTTTTTTTTATGTAACTTTTCATTGTATTGTTAAGGTGAATTTACACAGTATCCGGTTTTTGTCCGCTTTTTTACGTTTTTGCCTCTTCTTGAAAAAGTATGCGCTTTTTCATCCACATTTTTATAAGTTCATTTCTGCACTAACTAGACAGTCAGATACTGGACAAAAGTTTTCCGAAAAAAAATTTTTGTAAAGGGGTAGAGCTCTATTTTGAAATATCACTCTGATCGTTCATACGCAAAATTTTTGAACAAAGTTTTTATCTATATACAACAGTCTACTTGGTGCAAATATGGACTTAGAAAATGCGGATGAAAAAGCACATACTTGTTTAAGAGGAAGCAAAAACGTAAAAAAGCGGACGAAAAACGGATACTGTGTAAATTCACCTTTAGGCGTTTGTTTTGAGTTTTTTTTAAAATCTGGTCCAATATAACGTTAACCCAAATTCATTTAGTTGAAAAGTTTGGACTTGTTCTCTGTTTTATCAGTTTCCAAAGTGTTTGATGGACATTTGACGTGGAGCCAAAGGCTGTAGTAGTGTTTGGTTTTCAATTATTTTAAAGTGAATTCAATTTACCATCAAAAGTTTTTGATTAAATTTTTGTTTTACGCCTCCTCAAAATGCATTTCCTTGGTAACACAACAGAAAATGAAAAAAAAAATAGCCATAACTTCGGAACCGCTCATGCTAGATGCAAAATTTTTTTTCTAAAGATGCAGAATACCCAAGTTCCTATCTGCTCTCAATACATTATATCAGTCTTAACTGCTCAATTTTTAAAGTAAAATCAAGAAAACAGTTTTTTTACTAATTTTATTAAATTTTCTATGATATATCTCATTGCATAGTGGAGTCGTGGAATTTTTCTGGTAATGTATAGTAACTTTTTATTGGCTATACTGTTATTAAAGTAATTATTGTATTAGAACAAATATTGATTGGTTCTTAAAGTGTTCTATGATAAGATAGCTAGCACTGTAAATGTGAAAAGCAGTAAAATCATGACAGAAATCTAATGTTTAACTTATTATCAATCACTGCTGTATTCTGTTATTTTCACATGTTATTTCTGTTGACTTTGAAAAATGTAGAAATGTCAATAAAAATTTGGCTGCTCTCTGCCCGCAAAAGAAAATGATTTTGACAGAACTGTATTTCTCAGTACAAAATTCCTTTGCAGTTAAAGACTTGCTCAACTGCTCATGAATTCTAAAAGTTAGCATGCTAAACTTCAAAAAGAAAAGAAAACGCTAATCAAAAGCAACAGGTGCTGCTGAAAAGACTGCATTTAAAGTAAAGGGATGGTGCTTAAAGTATGATTTTGACTAATACTCTATCAGGGTTTCATCAAAAAATGTTGGAATCACCTGGTGCATACTATGCACTGGATTGTTTTTCAGAAACGCAAGTAAATCAGAACTCTAGATTACTGAAGACAAATACAGGGTAGGCCCTAAGTCCTACACCAAAGCATTTAAAGCAGCCCTGATAAGTTAATTGAACTGATAAATGCAAACAATGTTTCATTACTCTATAAAAGAACATGTACTCGAATTCTATGCCCAAGAAAAGGAAAAGATATCTTACCCTGTTGATTTTGGAGTGTTTTACATCACTCGCCACTTATTTTTTTGTGTACATTGCACAACTTCTAATCCACCCTATGCACTGGGATATATCTGAAAATCTTAAATAAGTTTGATAAACGGCTTGCAATTAATCTAAAATTATTAAGGGTTTTAGTATTGCTTTGTGATGAAAATGAAGTCAGCTTATCGTGAATGTGTTTGAAGTATTATTGGATTAAAGGGTAATTGACTCATGTTCAACACTCTTGATGATGTATTGCATATCTTGAAGCGTTTTCCAATTCCAATACAGTAAAACAAAAAAGTCTCAATGCTCTATCTAGAAGCAAGTTTAACAGCAATCTATTTCGGACTCTTTAATTGTTACACTTTTAGCTACCATTAATACTGCTGAAGCTCTTCGTTCTGCTCTTGGATGCTGGCTGACTTGGACATGTCAATTCAAAGTTTTCTTCATCGTTTTAAGTGCTGATAACAATATTAGTTTTATTTCTAGTATTTATACTTTTGGCTTTAGATCTTTTTGCTGTTAAACATTTATTCCTTTTTTCTACTCTCTACTCGTGAACTAATCTCTTCAGAAAGTTTTTTGGTTTTCACATCCTTTTTCATCATGATGTCTTTGTAGGCTTTTATTGTTGTAAGCATTAGAAGTCTTCTACTAATGTCAAGTTACTTGATACACATTGCTTTTAGTTTAAACTCTGCAGATGCAGCACAATATATTTGTGTACAGCTTTCTAGAAACTGTTGTTTTGACTCTTGAGTTTGCATGGTTTTACAAAGATAAGCATGGTTTGTACTATGTAATGCCAAGCCAAAATCAATTTTTATCCATGAATCGTGCACTTTGGAAGCAGACTTTTCAGCTGAACATGCTGCATTATTTTGTTTCTTTGTGGGCAGAAAGCAGCCAAGTCTTACTAAAATTTTGAACATTTTTTCAGCAAAGAGAATTAGTTTGTTTTCCTAAATAGTTCCATGATGCCTACCAATAGCATGTTGGCTTGGGAGCATACTATACTCATACTATACCTATTTAGTAATTGCGAAACGTAGGCATAACAAGCATGTTATTGTCCAAAGCCAAAATACTCTGCCTGTTTAGAACAATCGCAAAGAATTAAGATGGGAAAATAACAAGAATACAGTCAGTGATTGTAAATTAGTTGATGCATTAAATTCTGTCATAGTGATCTTGCGCTTTTCAACGCTTACAGTTCTATGTATCCTATCTGTGAACCGTGTGAAAATCAATTAACATGTTCTAATACAGCAATTACTCTACAATGACAGTATAGCTAATATAAAGTTACGATCTACACAAATTCCATAACGCTTCTATGCAATGAGATATATGCTATCATAGAAAACTCAATAAAGTTAGTAAAAAAACCTGTTTTCTTAATTTTACTTTAAAAATTGAGCAGTTGGACTAATATAATGTACTGAGGAAAGATAGGAACTTGGGTATTCTGTATCTTTAGAAAAAAAAATTTGCATCTAGCATGAGCAGTTGCGAAGTTATGGCCATTTTTATTTTTGTCCTGTTGCGATAGAAACGCATTTTGAGGAGGCGTAAAACAAAAGTTTAATCAAAAACTTGTGGTGGTAAATTGAATTGGTGGTTGAATCACAACTTTTGCGAAAGTTCCTAAGAAATTAAAGGAAGTCACCAACATTTGGTACGGCCTAATGCAGACCCACCAAAATGTACGAGAGAATACTGATATAGCTGCTGGGCAGGTGTTCCAAAATCTTGTAATTTAGTTATTGCGTTTCTTACTAACTTTTCTTGATCTTAAAGGTTTGGTTGATGGTAGTAAGCTATTGTTTGAATAAAATTTGATTTTGGGGTGAATCTGGAGGGCTGTTTGTTTGGAATGTTCGCTTTTGGTGTTAGGTAATTGACAAGGTTTGTTTGGTTAAGGATTGTGCAAACAGATATCTTTGTTATGTTTGACATTGCTGCGAAATTGCTCTCTTTGGCTAATGTGGTATATTCAGGGTTTTTTGATGAGAAGATGTGGTCGTTTGAAACTTCAAACATTAAGTTTTTTGTTAAGTCTTAAGTATCGGTTGAGAGTTGTTGAAGTTGACGTAGAAAAGAATTGGATAAAGTGGGTTGTGGTCTTGCACAATTGGATGGAGATTAGTGTGGTCATTAAGCTGAATTTCATAAGTGGTCTGGCGTTTTTATTGGGCATGGACGATTTGCACATATTTGGAAAATGTATTGGCAGGCTATGCAACCAAATAAAGGGAGTTTTTTGTTTTGTTTGAGTGTAATGAAATGATGAGGAATGGTGGCATTTTTTGTTAAGTTTTTCAGGGTCAATTTTGAATCTGAATTTAGGATTTGCAATTGATGGAAGGTTAAGTTTAGTCTTAAGAGTTAATGTTATAGGGAATAAAACTTTTAGACTTGTATATATTTCCTGGTTGCTGAACTGCTAGATTGGTATTGGCCATACCTGTAGTGACATTTTGAATTGCTTTTATTATTTTTAATTGTGCTAGGAAGTTTCTGCATTGTTGAAAAAGTTTAAGCAAAATTTTGTGCGCAAGGTTGCTGGAATGCTGGGTGCAGTCCTTGTTAAAAATGAAATAAGGTTTATTTCTAAGAACTCATTTCAAACTTTAATCATTAACAGTGTTGCCAACGGCTTGTTACTGCGGAGGAATTCCTGGAAAGGAAGTTTTTTCGTGGGTGAATGATGTGGAGATGAGACTCGACAACTTCTTAAATGCTTCATCATCAAGCAGGTATATAAAGAAAGTTTTGGTTTTGTAATATTCATAATGTTTATTTGTTTATACGTGTTGCATCTGAGAATATAGCCCAATAAAATTGTTGCTTGCGTTGAATCTTTTCCTCTCAAAATGCAGCATAGGCGTAGCCAAGATTTTTGATTGGGGGAGGGCAAATCACATAGGTGAAGACCAAAAAAAAGTCTTCGCAGTCCGATTCAGGATTTTTGATTGTGGGGGACCGAAATTTAGTTGGAGACCAATTTAGGATTGGGGGGAGCCCAAGTTACAACCTTTAAGCGAAGACCAAAACAATAAAACAACAAAAAAGATCTTCACATACCAAAAGGCCAATTTTGTCCTGAAAATCAGGTGAAGACAAAAAAAAGGTCTTCACGGACTGAAGTCAGGTTGGAATCAAAACAACTAACGCAACTGAAGGAAGATTAGTCTCTTTCGCCACAGATTTATCATGATTGGCATTGCAACTGGGAGGGTTCCGGGGCCCTTGGGCCCTCCCCCCCCCCCAGGCTACGCCTATGAAATGCAGTTTAGTTACAGTAAGTGATGCTATCATAGATTTTATTCATTTTTTTTACACTGGTAAACTCTTAAATGCCTTTGTAAAATATCACACTTTAGTAACTGAAACAAATTAAACGTCTAAACATTAAAAGTTTGACCTGTAAATGTCAAAACATTGCAATTAAATTATTATTGAAAAATGATTTGGATAATCCAACGGACTTGGAAATCTTGTCAGTTTTTTTTTGTCTGATATGGTTAAGCGGATGCAGTGTTTTGCTTAGCCCACCGTGGCTTGATTGGTTTGGGAGCCGCTCTGAGACTTCATCGTTTGATTTTTTTTCAATGTTTTGAGTTGAAAAAAAAAGCAATTTTCCAACACATTATTTGAACTTCCAGTTATGTCATGTTTTAGAGGTAATTTTTAGTCTCGTACGCTGAACATTGTTTCTAGTGGATCTTTGGATGTTGAAATGTATTTTGGTTGCATTGTAAAAAGTATTATTTACATTGCAGTGTTGTCAATGGAAAGTTCTGTGCGGTTGGTGTTCCTCGGTGCAGATTGCATGGTGACTGATTGCAAAAGGATTCATAAACAAAGATTACATTATTTTTCAGGGTTAAATTTGTTTTTTGGAAAGTTTTGGATTTTCTGTTTGTTATTTCTGTTTTTTTTTGTTGGGGGGGGGGGGTTGCTGTTATTTGATTTCTTGCTGTAATGCAGTTTGTGTTATTGTAAACACTTATGTCGCTTAAGAGGGGGTGTTTTAAGAGTTCAAATATAATTCACAGATTAGTACAAAGTTTCAAAAATTGCCAAAAGTAAGCAATAAAATTTGATCGCTTGTTGAAGCGTGCTAACAGGTTTCATAAAAGAATTATATACATATTAGGAAGTTTCAAAATTGTACCACTTTTAAATTTCATAGCAGCTCAGCAAATTTCTGGTGGAGTTTTTGCAGCTGATACGAATTTGATATTAGTTTTGATTATGACGTCATACTGAGGGTTCATAACTCCATTTTTTACGTCATTTTTCGACTTCTGCGTTTTCTCGAAAACTATACATCGTGGAACCTTGATATTTACATCAAACGACGCAGAATACATGATTTGCTCTCAGTGTTCAATAGATGAAAATGGTGTATCTTCAACCGAAAATAAGCTATTTACAGTAGAAAAAAGGGATTTCTACAAGTAGCTGGATATGATGTCACAAACATCAAAAAACACTGACGCAATGAAGTTTACTTGTTTCCAATCGCTATTTCGACTGAAAACCAGCGTTTATGCGTTGTAGATGACTGGAACTGGGTTGGTGTTTTGATTTAGAGGGGATTGGTAAAGGCTGGGATAAATTGGGCCAAAATGATGGGAAACCCCCAGAATTGACTCTATTAAAGCGTTTTCATGCAGATGGACCAGCAAAGTGATTATTTTGTTATCATGATTTTTTTTTGCCATATTGTCAGTTGATATGTTAAGTCGAAGTTTGTCCTATGAGCTCTCCTTGTGGTTATCACATAACTGCTTCTCGGCTATTCTTGAAGTATAGAGTCTCCAATTTATTTTTTGGTGTTGATTTTATCGTTGCGGGAAAACTTGGGCATTTTTAAAATTTATAATTCCTACACTTCTTTTAGCTCCAAGATATCTCAACTATTATTACTCTTGTTTGGGGCAATGACTTAAACAAAAAACGAGTTGGTTTCTCTACATAGCTGTTATACATTCTGAATATTCTTTCGGGCTTAATTGGTGTAAAAATTTCTTGAAAGCTCTCTCAGCAAGGCCTGTGGAGCCGTGGTGTAACAACGAAGCCATTGCATCTTTGAATTTGTATAAAACTTCAATATCATAAAAAATAAGTAAAAGGATCTTATTAAGAGTTTAGGAGTTTCATCATTTATGGACTATTTTTTCATTACTTTTTACCAAGATAAATCTGGTGCTGGTACGAAGTAGTTTTTAAAAAAGTTTCTCCTTCAGTGTTACGTGACTCCTTACTGGCGGTAGGCATATCGTCCTACGGGCATCTTGGAAGGGAAAGAATATACAGTGTTTATTGTTCTGTGAACTTTTTATCTTTTGCATTTTTACATGTTGAGTATTGAGCACTTCACAATTTTTAGCTGCATTTTTTTTCGGAAATGATTTTAAAAGGTAGTTGCAATTGCATGTTGGACTAAGTTGTAGCCCTTTAAAATATGTTGAAAAAATGCTACGAGATTAGAACACACAAATTCATGCCGCTGCATGAAAATTAGCCATGTAAATTTTGTCCGCATAAAATCGGGAAAACACTGCTATCTGCTTGTGCTAATTGTTGAAAATGTAACTATCTGTGGTACAACTTTTGGTACCGGTGTGTCACTTCAAAGAGGCAGCAAGGTCAACGTTATTGTCATTTATTGTAAACTTTGTAACCTACAGTATATTTTTTCTATGTGCATACTATAAAAGAACAAGATTACAGCGCTGGTTCACCCGTGGTACTGGTATGAAATTCGTTTATAGCAGTGCAGTACTGTTAAAAAAATGAAACGTCAAATTGTACATAAAAAAATCTGAAATTGCATGCATCTTTAGTTGAGAAGTACCAATGTTGTCACTATACCTACACCTGGGCCCGAAAAAATATCCAGTATTTCTAACAGCTATGTTGCGAAACCAACTCGTTTTTGTTTAAATTATTGCCCCAAAGAATAGTAATAATAGTTGAGATATCTTGGAGTAAAAAGAAGGGTATAGGAATTAAAAATTTTAAAGTTATAAGTTTCCCCGCAAAGGTAAAATCGAACATCAACATTGCCATCAAAAAAAACATTGGCGATTTTATGTTTTTGCACTGCTAATTTCTATGCCGCATTTCAAAATTATTAATTTTTATCGAAATAGGCCTAAAATTAAGTTATTTGCAAAACCATACAAAATTTGGAGTGCTAGGAACGGAGCTCTTAGGCCCCCGAACTCAGCCCCCCAATTGTAGATTTCTGGTTACACGACTTATTGTAAACGAGTGCTACTACGTTTTCAAGTTTTATAATCTTCCAATGAGAAGTTATTGAGCTGGGCAAATAACAACTGCTATCTACTATAATGAAGTAGTACCGTTATCTTTAATATATAACCTTTTGAAGCTTTTTATACATTATAAAAAGCGACACCACGAAATTCCGCCCCGGATGTCACCATCCTCAGCGACGCCACTGATTGTTAACAGGCGGCGTGAGGCGCTAAATAGTGGATGATACCAACAGTTTTGATTACAATGGCTTCTGCGTAGTTTGGGGTGTCTGGTTTGGGCTTGAGGTGGTGCAATGTTTCTGTGTATTTGTTGGAATTGTACATTCAGTTTGCTGCCTGTTCGGAAGCACCAAGTATCCTAGAGACAGTACTTAAATTGTAGGGGGGACGCTTCCCCCATCGAGAGTTAGCGTCCCACCATCGAGGTTTAGCGTCCCCCCATCGAGATTTCAGCGCTGGTTGATTAGACGAAAAAATGCCCTTCAGCACGAATAAATCCCAGAAACTCCGGCTGAATTTAGTCCCAAATCGCGGTGATGACCTTTTTTTTTGGTCTTCACTCGATTTCGGGGACGGAAAGACATAATTTCCACTAAAGTACTTTCGCGTTCCGAATGCGCTTGGTCAAGGCTGCAAAAGCGTCCCCCAAGCAAAATTTTTCTGTTTAAGTACTGCCTAAAGATAATTATTATTTGGCGTATTATGCAAGGACGTAACAATGTAACCATGGTGCGGTTGAAGTGAAATCATTCTGTTATGGTCGGCGTAATAACGACGCGTTTGTCCTCTTCGTCACGTTTAATAAAGAATTTTGTTTAATTTTTAATTGTAAGTGTTAAACTTGGGTTGTCCTGGTTTTGAATGTGTTTGTTGATACTTCACCATGTTATGATTTGTTCCTGTTATTGCTGCAATAAAGATTTATTTGCGCTTGGAGGTAGTGCGCAGGCAGGGATTTTTCGTGGTGGAGGTTGGTGGCAAAGTAGCATTGAGGTTGAGTTTAACGCGAGGAAAGTTAGGGTTCGGAGTATTATTAGGAATTAGACAAAAACCTAGCTGTAACTTTTTCTTGAAGTAAAATAAGCTGAACTAATTTAATAGGTTAACAATTATTGATCTGACTAGAAACGACTACATCTTTTACTAATTCATTCAAAGCAACCACATCACTATTACCGTAATAAAGTTCGATAATGCCGCGAAGTCTCCGGATATCGCTTGCGATGTCACGTTCTGGTTTTATTTCTTCTTTCTTTCTTCATTGCCCGCTTTTCCGTGAGGGTTGCGGGGGCAGTAGCTCAAGATTGAGCCGCCACACCTCACGGTCTTCCATCACCTCCATCATTTCGCTTGGGCGAAGTCCCAAGCGATTCCATCCAAGATCCTCAATGTAATCGGTCCATCTAGTTCTAGGTCGTCCTACTGGTCTTCTCCCATTTGCTTTGGCATGTAAAGCTTGTTTGGGAAGTCTTTCCTGAGGCATTCTGCTTACATGGCCAAACCATCTAAGCTGAGATCTTTCAATTCGGAGAAGTAACGGCTCGATTTTAAGAGATTTTCGAATTTCAGAGCTACGCACCTTGTTAAACAGTGTAACTCCTTCGATTCTTCGTAAAAATCTCATTTCGGACGCTTGCACTTGTGATCGCATTCTTTCGGTCATTACCCAAGATTCATGACCATAAGTGAGAATGGGTACAAAAACTGCTTTGAAAATTGAGAGTTTTGCCTTTTTCGACAATTCTCGTTTCATGACAACCGAGTAGTGCAAAGCTCGCATTACTGCACTAGCCTTGCCTATTCGGGTATCCAGTTCTTCGTCTTGCCTTCCGTCACTCGTAAATGCAACCCCAAGATACTTGAACTTCTGTACCTGCTTCAGTGTCGCTCCATTCACTTGTAATACGCACTGATCAGGGTTTCTTGGAAGATGAAGTACCTCAGTTTTGGCCGTGCTTATTTTCATTCCGGCGGTGTCGCATGCATCCGCAAAGCTATTTAATGCGCGCTGGAGGCCAGATTCTGTGGAAGAAAGCAGAACCAAATCATCTGCGAATAGCAGACGACTAATTTTGCACTTTCCAATCGTGGCACACTCATCAGCTTGGCTGTATTTGTCGATCCAATTCATGTAAACAATGAAAAGGAGAGGTGACAAAACGCACCCTTGCCGGAGTCCAACGCCCACATGGAACGGCTTTGATTGCTTGCCATTTACCCGAACACAAATCTCCGGTCTGCAGTAGAATGACTTAATAGCGCGTAACAATTGACCATCAACGCCATACTCCCGCAAAAACTTCCAAAGTTTATCCCGAGGAACTCGGTCATATGCTTTTTCAAGATCGACAAAGCATGCAAAGAGATCTTTGCCATACTCCCAAGATTTCTCGAAGATTTGCTTCAGAGTGAAGATTTGGTCCTTGGTGCTGCGACCCGGACGAAAACCGCACTGACCATCTTCCAGTTTTGATTCCACTATTTCTCGGCATTTCCTTTCAAGGCATTTGGCATATACTTTCCCTGGCAAACTAAGGAGTGATATCCCTCTGTAGTTTGTACATTGCTTGCGATCTCGTTTCTTGAATATCGGAATAATCACACTTGTTTGCCAATCTCTGGGAGTTTTGCCAAGCTTCCACGCAACTTGACACACTCGCGTTAACCAGAGAATTCCTTCTCCAGTCAGCGCTTTCAACATCTCGAGTCTGATTTCATCTTCACCAGCAGCTTTTCCAGATTTTATCCCTTTAATTGCAGTTGCCACTTCTGCTGCAGTGAAAACTTCGTCCTCCCCTAGATGTGTCACTTCGTGTGTGTCACGAGTCGATGCCTTTACAGGATTCAAAAGATCTTCAAAGTATTCTCTCCATCGTGAAAGGATTTCATTCTCATCCGTTAGAATGTTACCGTCAGGATCCTTGATGGAGTACGTGATACTCGATCTTTTGCCACGTAAACGGCGGCTGGTCTGCCAAAATACTTTGTTTGCCGAAAAATAGTTGGAATCCAACCGACGACCAAACTCTTCCCATGACTTCTCCTTGGATTTCTTTACTGCCGAAGTTGCCGCTTTTTGCACCTCAGTGTACCGGGATTGCAAATCAGATGACGATCTGTCCTGTAGCCAGGCCTTGAACGCATCTTTCTTTGCTCGAATAGCTTCTTTAACCTCTTGGTTCCACCAAGGTGTTCTTTTCTCACTATCGCCCGCCATTCTAAGCCGTTTTCGCCCACAACTTTCAGCAGCTGATGAAATGATTGCTGATCTGAACAGCAGCCATTCCCTCTCAATGTCCTCGGATACATCAGGAAGTTGTCTGAACTTAGATGATATACTGGATGCAAACTGTTTTCTTACTTCTTTGTCCTCCAAAGCCTCCCATTTGATCCGGTAAGTCACAGACGACCTGTTGGATCTCTTGTTTGGCCAAGGTTTCGAAAGTCGTAAGGAACATACTACCAGATGGTGATCAGTTGACAATTCAGCACCTCGCTTCACTCGAACGTCCAGCACATCAGAAAACAAATCTGACGAAACTATGCAAAAATCTATCAAAGACGTTTGATCCATACTAGGTCGATACCATGTATACTTGTGAACCTCTCTGTGCTGGAAAAAGTATTCATGATGCGGAGTCCGTTGCTACAACAGAGCTGCAATAAATACCTTCCGTTCTCATTCAGTCCAGTGACTCCATGTTTTCCGATCACACCCTTCCACGTATCTGTGTCTGTTCCAACATGTGCGTTAAAATCCCCCATAAGGACTGTTGATTCAGTAGCTGATACTCGTAGAAGAGCATCATTTACTTCATCCACAAAAGTCTGATATTCACTCGTGGCATTGGGGGCATATACCTGCAATAGGCACAATGACCGATCCAATACCTTAAGCTTCAACATACAGACCCGTGATCCCAAAGGAATCCAATCTGACACACAGTCTGACAAACGGGGCTTGTGAGAATCCCCACACCCGCTTGTGCAGACATACTAGGATCAACACCAGAATAGAAAAGTTTCCATCCGCCATCCAGATCCACAGTTCCAGAGCCACGTCGTTTGGTTGAAGAAACTCCGATAATATCGAGATGATACCGCTTTGCTTCCTCAACCAATTCTAGCTCTTTTCCTGTGAGGGTGAGGATATTCCAATTGCCCAACAGCAGTTGGTGATGGTTGACCCGTGAGTGTGCGACATTATCTCGAGTACGAATACTCTGCGCTGCCTCCATTCGCCTCTCCAAACGTGTAGCGGGCACATTGGTGGAGCTGCCACTAGGGCTGGTTGGTGGAGATTGTCGCTTATTTTTCGAACGAGCCCCTCTGCCTAAGACTCGAACGCCATAGGGGTTTCGCTGAATGACGACCTGGGAGTCCCTAGGCGCTCCCCTGCCGGACGAGGTCCCACTTGTGAAGGTGGCCCCATTAACGTCGTTCACGTAATTTTCATTATTTGTGCTCATCATGATTTGTTTTGCAGTTTAATCTAACTGCGGAGAGGTTTTATATCAGAGTTGTCCTTCTCCTAGGTTATATGCTTACCACAGCTGATGGGCATAACCAACCTAGGTTTTAAGTTTTCCAACTATTTTGATTTGAACTATACTTCGTCTCGCTTCTACCATTAGACCTATCTGGCATGGGTAACCCTTTCAGGAGAATTGAATCTCCAGCCAGTACAGCTCTGCAGGTCATTGAGGCACATAGACTTTTCCACCTCGTTACGGTGATAGTGCATGGAAAAGCTATGCATTGTAGGTCTAATTGCCGAGCTATGTTATTCTATGCCTACTGTGCCATAATAAGCCAATTATATGTCATACTATGCCTACTAAGCTACGGTGCCCACTTTGGCCTACTATGCCTGTTGTGCCATAATAAGCCTACTGTATGCCATACTATGCCTACCAGGGTGCCATGTTATGCCTACAATGTCATACTAAAGCTGCAGCACCTACTGTGGCACACTATGCTTACTAATACTATGCCTATTTTCCATAACAAGCCTCCTGTATGTCATAATCTGCCTACTAAGGTGTAATGCTATCCCTACTATAATATACTATGCTGCAGTGCCTACTGTGGGATACTGTGCAATAATAAGCCAACTATGCCTACTGTGCCATAGTAAGCCACAGTGCCTACTGTGACATGCTATGCTTTCTAGGGTGCCATAACAAGTCTACTTCATGTTACACTATGCCTACAATGCCATACTAAGCCTACTATGACATAGTACTCCTACTAACCTATGGTGCCAAAAGCCCACAGCAGTATATTGTTGTTGTAGCGCATATTTATCCTCCAGTCACCAGACAGCATCAGACGCTAACTTATTCGACGATCCGCACATTTTTTTTATAGCAGTGACTACTTCGTGATTGGAGAAATCCGCACCTGCTTAAGGAGTTTCCGATGATCCAACGTTCCTGTAGATTTCTTCAAATTTTTGCCCACCGAATTTGCTGCTTGTTCAAAGCCACCAACCAGAGATAATTATCGTAAAACGTCTTATCCAAGGACGCAATGACGTGACCAGGGTGCGAGTTGAACCCAGATCATTCATTCAAGGTCGTCGTAAACAATTCGCCTTTACCCATTTGGCCAAGCTACCAATTATACTACATTCGAATGCTATAGGCCTGTTATGTCTACAATGTCATACTACGCCTACTATAACATACAAGCTGTAGCGCCTACTGTGGGATACTATGCCTACTGTGCTATAATAAGCCAACTATATGTCATATTCTGATGTTGTACTATGTCTACAAAGCTACAGTGCCCACTGTGGCACACTATGCCTACTGTGCCATAATCAGCATACTATGTCTATTGTGCCATAATTAGCCTACAATATAGCATAACTATACCCATTGTACCATAATAAGCCTACAATATCTACAATGTCATACTAGCCTGTAGCGCCTACTATGGTTTTTAATAATATGCGTACTGTTCCATAACAAGCCTCCTATATGCCATACTCTGCCTAATAAGGTGTCCTTCTATCCCAACTAAGTATACTAACCTCCAGTGCCTACTGTGCCATATTAAGCCAACTACGCCACAGAGCCTACTGTGACATGCTATGCCTACTAGGGTGCCATAATAAGCCTACTTCATGTCATACCATGCCTAAAATGCCATACCAAGCCTTCTATGACATACTACGCCTACTGTGGTATACTATGCCTAATGTGCCATAAGGCTACTACTGTATATGCCAAACTATACCGCATGCTATACTATGTGTACAATGCCATACTACGTTTGCTATGATATACTAACCTCCAGTGCCATATAAAGCCAATTATGCCACAGTGCCTACTGTGACATACTATGCCTACTAGAGTGCCATAATAAACCTACAATATGTCATACTATGCCTAAAATGCCATGCTAAGCCTCCTATGACATACTACACCTACTGTGGTATACTATGCCTAATGTACCATAAGGCTACTACTGTATATGCCACACTATGCTCGCATGCTATACTATGTCTACAATGCCATACTACGTTTGCTATGACATACTAACCTCCAGTGCCTACTGTGCCATATAAAGCCAATTATGCCACAGTGCCTACTGTGACATACTATGCCTACTAGAGTGCCACAATAAGCCTACAATATGTCATACTATGCCTAAAATGTCATGCTAAGCCTCCTATGACATACTACGCCTACTGTGGTATACTATGCCTAATGTGCCATAAGGCTACTACTGTACATGCCATACTATACTCGCATGAAACCAACTATATGCCATACTATGCCTACAAAGCTACAGTGCCCACTGAGGTATACTATGCTTACTGTGCCATAATCAGCATACTATGTCTATTGTGCCATAATTAGCCTAAAATATAGCATAACTATACCTATTGTAGACGACGCGAAATCTCTTCTGTCTGCCGTGTCTGACGCCTCTACACGCGTTAACTTATCTTCTTATATTGTCAACGGTTTCTATAGAAAGTACGGTAATTAGCAATTTCGGAATCAAAAACGAACGTAAATATTACTGCGCAGCACCAAATAACTCCCACAATTTGAACACATATAGTACGCCAAATATCCGAATAAAAGGTAACAACTACGGTATAATTACGATTTAAGAATCAGACTGAGAATACTGATCAGAATAATTGCAATAAAAAACCAAACTCACCGATGGTTTCGTCTTCAGGCAGACAGTAAGCTTTAACTCCAATGAAGTCTTCAAAGAACGCAGTCTCTGAAGTGGGCCCCCGGGAAACGGTACGGAAACACTTGCTAAGAGAGGACAATAGTCCAGTAAAATAATTCTCCTCAAACTTGAGCAACAGCTCAGGGGACAAAAGGTCCAAATATAAAGAGCAACAGCTCAGGGGACAAAAGTCCAAAATATAAATAAGATGGGACCCACCCAGGACAAGTTTAAGACCTCGAGGAAGGACTGCAATTCTGAAACTCCAAAGCTTGCTAATTTTCTGAAACAATCTGATACTTAATAATTTCAAATTTAAAGATTCTTGGTAATTCTGAGTGTAAAAATTTAACGTCCTTCCTCGACTGCAACCAAATTTGACTGACCCACAACAAAGGAGTTATAGCGCGAAAATTCAAGAAAACGGTTTCAAAAAGTTGCGCAATAGATAATTTGCACACAGTAGAAAAGGCGCGGTAAAACGCTTAATCGCTGACATCACGTGCGTTGTGTAGCATTACATCATTGGAAATCCTTAGCAGCCAAATATACACGAAAAGCTAAATGCAGTAGAGCGAGTGTTCGAAACCAAGTATAAACAAGAAAACATAAGCGACGTTACACCTATTGTACCATAATAAGCCTACGATATCTACAATGTCATACTAGCCTGTAGCGCCTACTATGGTTTTTAATAATATGCGTACTGTTCCATAACAAGCCTCCTATATGCCATACTCTGCCTAATAAGGTGTCCTTCTATCCCAACTAAGTATACTAACCTCCAGTGCCTACTGTGCCATATTAAGCCAACTATGCCACAGAGCCTACTGTGACATGCTATGCCTACTAGGGTGCCATAATAAGCCTACTTCATGTCATACTATGCCTAAAATGCCATACCAAGCCTTCTATGACATACTACGCCTACTGTGGTATACTATGCGTAATGAGCCATAAGGCTACTACTGTACATTCCATACTATACCGCATGCTATACTATGTGTACAATGCCATACTACGTCTACTATGACATACTAAGGTGCAGTGCCTACTGTACCATAACAAGCCAACCATATGCCATACTATGCCTTCAAAGCTACAGTGCTCACTGTGGCATACTATGCTTACTGTGCCATAATCAGCATACTATGTCTATTGTGCCAAAATTAGCCTACAATATGGCATAATATACCTATTGTGCCATAATAAGCCTACTATATACCATTCTATGCCTACAATATCGTACTAGCCTGTAGCGCATTCGTGGCATATTATCCTTACTAATACTATGCCCACTGTTCCATAACAAGTCTATTATATGCCATACTCTGCCAAACTAGGGTGTCATGTTATCCCTACTGTGACATACTAACCTCCAGTGCCTACTGGTCTATATTAAGCCAACTATGCCATACGCCAAGTGTTACACTATAGTATGCCTACTGTGCCATAACAAGCCTACTTTATGGGTGTCACGCTACGCGTACAGGCGTGTCATGCTAAACCTATTAGAGTGTCATGCTATGCCTACAAGAATGTCGTGCGAAACCTATTAGGGTATCAAGCTATGCTTGCAATGCTGTGCTAAGCTGCGGCACCCACTGTGGCATGCTATATGCCATACTAAGTCTACACTGCCATACTATGCCTATCGTGCCATACCAAGCCTACTACATGCTATACCATTCACAAAACCATAATTATTTACCTATACAGGATAAAACAAATCCACTCCGGAAACCAGCTTTACAATTCATAGACTGGAGTCGCGGGGAAGTCGCATTTTGCACTTTTTAGCAGAAACTAGAGTGCCATTGTCTAAATATTGGATTGGGGTGCTATCCTAACGTTAACAATGATCCATCAATATTCTTAGCCAACCGCTAATATTTTCTATCAATTTTTCCACCCAATGCCAACATGCAATATTCAACCTTCCTATACCAATGCTTAAATTCATCAATTAATTTTCCTAGTCTACTTCTAACATTTTTATAATCAATTTTCCTAGTCAAGTGTTAACAATTGTCAATCAATTTTCCTACCCTAATGCTAGCGTTCATCAATTAATTTTTCCAATTAAGAGCTAACAGTTGTCAATCAAATTTCCTAGCCTAATGCTAATATTTATACATCAATTTACTTAGTCTAATGCCAACAGCCAATAATCTACCTTCTCATGCCAATGCTTACAATTAATTTTTCTTGTCTAATGCTGACATTTATCAGTTAATTTTCCTACTCCACAGCTAACTTTATCAAACAATTTTCCTAGTCTAATAATGGTAATATTAATCAGTTTTCCTACTCTAATGTAATATTATCAATCAATTTTCCAAGCTTAACGCTTACATTTATCAATGAATTTCCTCATCTAATGCTAACATTCATCAATCAATTATCAATGCTAACCTTTATCCATCAATTTTCCTAGCCTAGCATAATGCTACGGTAACATTTATCAATCAATTTTCCTAGTCTAATACTAACCATTTTAATGCTAACCTTTAGCATCAATTTTCCTAAACTAGCGCAATGCTGCAGTAACATTTATCCATCCATTTTCTTAGCCTAATACCAATATTTATCAATCAATTTGAGTGCTAAGTATTGGCATTAAGCTGGTTTTATTTATACTGTATTTTTAGTTTTTCAGCTTACAATGTTTCTTTTTGGTGTTAAAGCTTAGTATTTCCATTACGGTAAATGTTCTTTAGCAGTTTTGTTATGACAAATTTCATAGTTAATATGAGAGCAAACTTGTACGGTAGGCCCAGAGGTGGACAAAGTAGTCGAAAAATCTACTTAAGTAGAAGTATTGTTACTTACTCAAAAATGCCTTTCAAGTAAAAGTAGAAGTATGGCGAAGCATTTCCACTTAAGTAAAAGTAGGAAAGTAGTCAAAATTAATTCTACTCAAGTAATGAAAGTAGAAAGTAATTTCGAATTTTACGTGTTTGTTTATTCTTCGAAGGTTTGCTGTTGTGACGCTTACGATCAGTGTTCAAGCAAAGCCATACTTACGGTAGCATATCAAAAAATCAAAGTTTTATTATTCTCTTGAAATTACACCGAAGCATGTTACGAATACGATTTAGTAGGGACTCTGGGCTCATCTCCGCGCCTGGACAACACAGCTTGAGAAGAAATGTCGCAGCGATGGCGAGTCGTTAGCAACACTGTTCGTTACCCGGCTAGGGAATTCAACCCCAGACGGGCCGCAGCAAACGCAACGCCGTTAACCGCTAATCTTTTTTGTATGAACCAGGAGTAATGCGCAAGTCTAGTTTGTCTACTGTACCATGCTAATCAGGGTTCGGTATGTTTGTTTTTTTTAGTGAGACTGAGTCAACACCTGGTATTTGATGCAACGCAAAAACACACTACCCTAGATGACCTGTAAATGAATCGGCGTAACTATTCAATAAGTTTCGTAGTACTGTACAGTAAAACAAACTCGATACGTACTTATTGTACACGTTGTGAGGTGGAATAATGTTTACTTCGTTATTGTAGGCTACACGTTGTGAGGTGGAATAATGGCTAGGTGTTTACTTCTACTTTACATAAAAGTCATTACTACTCAAGTAGCGTTACTTCGAGAGGATTTTACTTGAAGTAAAAGTAGAAGTATCAGAAATGAAAAATACTTAAGTAAGTCGCTCGTTACCGAAAATACTACTTAAGTAGAACTACTTCGTTACTGACCACCTCTGGGTAGGCCTAATCATTAAACAAAAGGCCAGGCCCTCTGCTTCCCTTCCAATTGAAATGCTATCAATGATAAAAATGATGACACAAAGCTTATTTATTCAGTTTTTTAGCATTTTTTGGGCACAACAGTACATGCGTACCACAGCAGTAAGGTCCTAGGCCCTCTCAATTTAAATTTTTGCCAATCAATTTAAATGTCCAAGCCTGGCTAAATTCGGTGCTTTTGTTGTAAAAGGTGCAATCTAAGCCCTCATCTAACTTTTTTATGCAATAGTATGTTGTAGGCCCCCAGCTAACTTTTATATTGCAATAACATGATTAGCAACCATTTATTGCATCTAATGTACCAACTTGAAATAACATTAAATTCCACCTTTACCACCTACCAACTTTAAATAACAATCAACCTCCATCTCGTCGGTTTTCACGCGACAAAATGCTTTTGAAAAACACTTACCGGTAGCTAGGGGAAATGATTATTGAAGTTGAATCGAGGGTGCCTGGGCTCCTGGTCGTACATATTCCTAAAACTGGTTATTTTCATGACAAAACAAAAATCTTCAAATGCAAATCTTCGCGTGAGTGATTTCATGCTAAAAATGTTACAGAAAGCAAAGTACCGTGATTCCCCTGACCAGGCCAAGTCACAAAATTTAACCCCAAAATGCAAGATTTTAAACGTGTTTTGGACTTGACCTGAAGTAAAGGGAGGGATTTGTTCAATTGGCTTTCAAATCTTAAAAATTTTGTTCTTTCAAATGGCTCTGAAAACATGCGAAATGTGATCCAAATGACATATGAGCCATTTTTTTCCAAAAACTTACAAAAAATCGCCCAGCGCCTGGGTGCTGCGCCCCCAGACTCTCATAGCCTCCGGCGGCTGGTGGCTCCACCCCCAGAAATCCCGTCTGTGACACGTTTGAGTTGCACTAATTTGCTCTCCACGTCTCCCAATTTTGATGTGTAAGTAAAACTTTTTAACTTGCGGTTTTTGTCTTTTCCCTTTGGCAAATCCTGGCTACGTGCTAAATCAGACCCCTAGCTTTTGATCTTTCATTCTTTGTCCCATAAAAAGTCTCTCTTTTCGAAAATTTCTGATGACGTCATTGCATGTGATGTACGGTTTAGCCCTCCCCCCATTCAAAATCCTGGCTACGGCTATGCATTAAACCATGTGCAATTTGCATACCAGATACCGGTTGTTGCATCTTAATACTGCTGACGCACCTCCATGAGCGGTTGCTTACAACATCACAAAGACGCAAAGCAGTACATTCATTCTCGGACGACCCAAGCTCTAATATTTGAGCTTTTTGTTGCGTAGCAACCTTATTGTGAAAGCTAGAAACTGCTAATTGCAGTGGATACAAAAACAGCATCACCAATGCCAGTGGTGTAAAGTAACGAAATACTTTTACTTGAGTAGATTACTTGAGTAGTTTTTTTCGGTAACGAGTACTTTTTTGAGTAGTTTTTTTTAAACTACTTTTACTTTTACTTAAGTACTTTTAGTCTAAAGTAACGCTACTTAAGTACTTTTTATTTCATAAAAGTACAAAGTAGTTTTAAGATTTGAGACGCAATGTTGACTGCACTTTGACTGAGGGCATCTTCAGTCAATCATTCGTAAATGCGCAGTCAGGCTATTCTCTATTCGTTCATTCTTTCTTTAAATTCCACGCTTGACTGCGTTCATGTGCTTTTGAAAACGATTGCATTTTTTCTAATCAAATAGTGGTATACATCGACTTCTTAATCAGGACTAGGAACCAAAGCTCTACCGAATAGTTAGCCTGCAACATTATAGGTTAACCTTACCATTTTAACTCCAATAAAATGCAAACGAATCGTCGGTTTTCCTGAAGTCATGAGTAGAGTTACCGTGTTTCCCCGAAAATAAGACAGGGCTTATATTAATTTTTACTCCAAAATATGGCACTAGGGCTTATTTTCGGGGGATGTTTTATTTTGATATATCAAAAAATGAAGATACAAAGTAAAAATTACGAGATTTTAAATAAACAGAAATTACGAAAAAAGATCTACATTTACTTGCCATTAACATGTATATCAAAATGTATGTATACATGTACATACATGCCATTAACATGTATATCATGTATATCTTTCTGCCACTTGCCATAACTTGCCATAAGTAATATCTTTCGTCTTTCTGCCGCTCTCAACTAGGGCTTATTTTAAGGGTAGGGCTTACATTAAGATCATCCTTAAAAATCACGCTAGGTCTTATTTCGCGGGTAGGTCTTATTATCGGGGAAACACGGTAGTAGGTTAGGGTGCATTTACAATCGGGCTGTTCGTAATTAGGGTGAAAGATCCATTCCCGTTTTGCTGTTTTGTAGGACTGGAGGATTAGGAAATTGCAGAAATTTATTGATTTGTGGAGATATGAGATCCTGGCAGGCGCATAGCCAAAAATTTGCAATGGGGGAAGGCTAATTCAGAGGCTGGAAACTACATCAAACGATCTTATCCCAGATTTTGATCGGTTTTCAGGCAGATTTAGTCGGTTTTACAGTCCAAATTTAGGTGATCTCCAAAAACAAGGGTCTTCAATTTTTTTTCTGGTGAACTACAAAATTTCAGCAATTCAAAAAATACTGCTGTCCTCAAACCGAGGACAGGCATTTTTCGAGGACTTGAGGCTTCGAGGCCAAGGACTTTAAAGTGTGTCCTAGAGACCAAGAACGTCCTCAAGGACTCCGCTTCTGCTGAGTAGCACTGTAGCAGTAAAACTTCATCATTGAGTAATAAACTGATGAAATGTTTAGCTTCTCTGTTCTTGAGAACAGTGTCTTGCAGTTTGAGAGCCTGGGGTTGAACTGATAAATATGCCGACAAGATTGTATAACCTAGGGGTTAGAGCTTCTGTATATCAGGCTGAAAATTTGGGTTCAAATCTGGTCCAGCCAAGCCAAAGACTTAAAAATAGGAAGCCTACAGCAAACTGTATTCACATCTTCCTGCTTGACATTCTGCATTGAAGGTGATAATGTGCTGCTCAGTGCTTACACCTTTGTGTGGTAGAGAGGTGGCAGCTTGCCTCAACGACCCTAATATCACTCTGCGGTTTCCTGGTCAAGGAAACACGGTGAATAAATCATTAAAACTGAAAACAAACATGGTGGAATTCAGGAATTGCATGATAAACTTTGTCTAAGCAGGCAGCAGGTTTTTTAAAGTGCAGCAAGTAAATTGAATTGGAATTAAATTAAGCTGCAGTTTAACCTACTAATGCTGTGACAAAACATTGGTATCACTATCAATCAATTAATGACTGTGCTTCACTCATAGTTTCAGTTATGTTTCTACCGGTTTCTATCTGCCTTTACATGTCGTTAAATAAAATCAATTAAAAAAAATTCACGACGTTTTTCTTCTTTAATCCAAAAAAAGTTTATCGCAGACTTCTGAATTGCTTTTGGTGTGTGACTTTTGGCGCACCCTGTGGATACAGTAGACTTGATTGATTGATGCATCTTTATCCTCCTTTCACGAGAAAGCGACGGTGGCGCTATCCTTTGGTCGAATCCGCACCCGCTTAGGAGTTAACAATTTCCAAGTTTTCCTGTTGACCTTTGACTTCTTTCTAAATAAATTTGCTGCTTGTTCAAAGCCACTAAGCAGAGATAATCATCGTAAAGCGTCTTATCCAAGGACGCAACAACGAGACCAGAGTGCAAGTTGAACCCATGATCATGCGATCAGGGTCGTCGTAAAAACGGCGTTTTTACCCTGTTGGTCACACTGCCGACACTCTAATAAGGCACTTCCGCGGTGTTTTTACTTTTTAGCGTATAAATTTAACAATGGCAGTGAATGAGTATTTAAGCAAATATTTAATGAATTGATTTCTTGAATATAGTAACAAAAAACCTGCACAATTAATATTTCATGACTTCTTAAGATAGTGAGGGGTTAGAAAATCAAGCGCTTGTGGCAGTGATGGGAAGGTAGTCGACCAGTTGTCATTGGTCAATTGAATAGTTTGCTTATTTTGCGTGAATACTTTCAGAAATACTTCTACTTGAGTAGTTTTAAAATGACTACTTTTTTACTTTTACTCAAGTACGTTTTTGGTCAGTACTTTGTTCTTTACTTCAAGTAGTTTTTTTTGTCAGTAACGAAACTTTTACTTGAGTACAATTTTCGAGTACTTTTTACACCACTGACCAATGCTGACTTGCGGTTTAATCAGTTGTTGGTTCAATAATCAGTCAACTATACAATGTCCTATCCTATGCGTTAATAAGGTTCGCATTAATGTCATAGCGTTACAAGCAAAATGATGATAGCACCAACGACAATGTCAGCAAGCAAAGATCTTGGATTAATTGGTTTATATTGGTTGCTAAATTTATCCTGTTACGAGAAAGCAACATACCCAGACAGCAACCAAGGAGTACCCCCTAGCCAAGTCACTTTAACCCAAAAATTCAGCCGAGAGGTTCACGTTAACCCAGAGAGTTTAACCCAAAAAATGCAAGGTTAAAACTGGTTTTAGACTTGACCTGTGAGTAAGGGGGGTGGGGGGGGGTTCTTGAAAGGGCTGGCCAATTTAGTTTTCAACCGGCTTTCAAATCTTAAAATTTATTTTTTTCAAATGGCTCTAAAAAGGTACGTCTAAACAGGCTCCGCCCATAGACCCTTGTGTGATGCGCGTTAGCATGTTGTGCACCAGTTTGCGCAACACGATGCCCAATTGAAGCATTTTCAAGCAAAAACTTGTATCTTTTGGTTCTACGCCCCCCCCTCCCCCCCTTAACAAAATCTTGGTCGCGAGGCTGAATATACCCAGTGCTTAAACTGTAAAATTTTGCATGGAATATGCTTTTGCAGCCATGACCAAACGCATTCGTACTGCGGCTGCAATTTCGTGAAAATTGTGCTTCAAGTTCAGATGCTCCATTTTGCTCCAAAAATTTTGCTTCAAGTCTTCCCCGAATTTTATTGAAGACCTGAAAAAAAGGTCCTCACCGAAATTTGAAGGGATTTTGTCCCCGAACTCGTATGACGACTAAAAAAGGTCTTCACCGCAATTTGGCTCTGTCTTTGGCTAGAAATTGGTAAATAAATATGATGATGATGCTCAAAACCACCTTTTTGTCTAATTGTCCAGACGCTTACTCTTCGTGAAGCGAGTTAAAATCTCTTTAGGGGGGATGCTGAAATCTCGATGGGGACGCTAAATTTTGATGGAGGGACGCTAACACTCGATGGGGGACGAGTCCCCCCCCCTACGATTTAAGTACCGGTACTGAATATACCATAGGTGGGCACAAGTCCGTTAATCCGTTAATAACGAAGCTAACTTTTTCATTAACTCGTTAATGCGTTAAAAAGTTTTTTCATGTTAACGGACTAAATTAACTTCCGTTAAGTGCTGTTAACGGACTAAAGTAACTTCCGTTAAGTTCTGTTAACTTCCGTTAAGGTTTCTATTGTTAATACCATGCAGCTTCGTTGTGCATTTGAACTTGTTTTTATCTTGAAATTAGATTAGACTGTAAAATGTAACTTTCAAAACACAAAAAAGACCACCATAGCAATAAATATTTCCTTACAATCAGCTCAACAGCATCAATGCGTGTTCCAGAAGCGAGTGAATAAAACGAAATGTAAATTACACGCAAAATGTTAACGGATTAACGGACTTTATTAACTTCCGTTAATTAAAGCTGAAAATAACGGATTAACGTTAACGGAGGTGTGAAGTTTGTTAACGGACTAGTGCTTAACGAAGCTAACGTTTTGCATTAACTTGCCCACCTATGGAATATACCCATAGTGGCACTAGTTTTTTTTTAAGAATCTACATCTATAGTTGTGAGTTGATGCTGACTTTTGGACCATTTTGGGCGATATAAATACCGAACGAGAATTATATTTTTAGGCTGTATAGAACCTCAGTACAATTTTCTCGAGTTATGCGGTTAAGGGGCCAAGTTTAGCAGGCTCAAAAGACATTTTTAGGATGCGTATTTTAATGTGCTGGACATTATTTACACTTTGGTAGCAAAGTTTATTTACAATTGTTACAGCTCAATCAACATTAATTTTTCATCATAATCACGTTGCTTTTACCACGAATCAGATTGACGTTTGACGATTCAGGATATAACGAGCAAACCAAAAAATCTCTTCAAATTTCGTTTGAAGACGTATTTGGATGCAATATTTGTGATGGGATTGATCGATAAGTCCGTTTACCTTGCTTTTAATTACTCCAGCGTCAAACAATACATCTTGAGGAACCTTAACGAAATTAGGCCTATAAGTTGTTTTCAGTTAAAGTAATCAAACTTTTGAGCGCCATGCTTGATGCTTGTCAATTATTAGTTAGTAGTACCTAAGCCCCGAATTCTTGTGTACAAAATCTAACCAATCACTTTAGTTCAAACCATTTCAAGTGAGCTATAACATAACTTGAACAAAAGCAATGCTGCCAAACAAACAAGAAGAGAGTTACAGGACTTCAGTTGAAAGCAACTTGCAGCGTTTTTGTAATACCAAGAATACAGCGCTGTGAAAGATGTTTTGAACTCAGTGAAGACCGGTAAAGCTGGCTCCAGAAATTTTCTTGAACGTCCTACAGCTAAAAAATGTACAATCAGAGCAGTGCCGTTGCCACTGGGACCAGGTGGGCCGTGCCCCCCTAACTACTGCTTGTGCCCCCCCATCATTTCGGTTTACTTGAATACGTTTTTGGAACATCACGTAACGACAAGATAACAGGCAATAATGAAAAAACGAATAATAACGTTCAAACATATTTCTCGTTTGAAGTTTTCTCGATTCTTTGCGAAATTGCTGGCCACCAACCAGAGGTGGAGTCGTGGACACAACCTTCAAGGCCGACGCCAAGGCCAAGGACTCGAAAAAAATCCGAAGCCAAGGCCAAGGACCGACCTTTCGAGGACAGACCCTTTCGAGGCCAAGGGCAGGAATGGTCGAGGCCAAGGCCAAGGATCGAGGACACAATTTTTCTTAATTATGTTTTGCAAATTTTCCGTTATTTTTAAGCGCTTCTTAATTAGGTTTGGCAAATTGTCTATTATTCTTAAGCGCGAAAGCGTTTAAGATCTTAACCGATCCGTGGTCGAGTGGATAGAGCGTCTGCTACTGAAACGGTAGACTCGGGTTCGATTCCCAGTCGGGTCATACCAAAGACTACAAAAATTGGTATTCACAGTTTCCCTGCTTGACGTTCAGCAATTAAAGGGACAGTATGAAGCTTCCGCCGTGTGTGGTAGACAGGTGGGCAGGTGGCATCTTGACTCGAAGACCGAAAGGCCCTTTCGCTGTCTCCTGGCCAAAGCAAGTTGGTGAATAAAATGTAATTACAATTACGTTTAAGATATTGCATTTGGCTTGGTTTTTGATGATAATTCGAAAATAGTATATACTAAAATTAATAAACGTCATTTTGAAGTTTTACACGTCTGCAACTATGTTGATTACGTTCCGAAGCCGCATCGTGGTAGTAAAAGAATTAAGGCCGTAACTGTGATTGGAAATGGGAATAACTAAAAACTATAAATTCTTGACGTAAAAATGGTGAATTTTAAGTCTTAATTTCATCAGTTAAGGCCCCGGTGCACACCACCACTGATTATGGATTGCCACTTTTTCAATAATTTTTCAAACACAAACCTTTTTTTTTGGTTAAACGTTTTCTTTTCACCGAAATTTTTTTAATATTCTCATAGTTTTTAACTATTGCATAGTGACTCTGATATCATTATCTAAAAGTATTGCAAAATACTGTAAATTGATATTTATGAAATGAAATGAGGTACCGTGCTTGCAAGCCCAAGTCTTTGGAAAAAACTTGGGTGTGGGCAGGCGCGTCGCCAGCGGAGGGGCAGGGGGGGCATTGCCTCCCGATTTTTGTTTTTGCCCCCCCCCCCCCCCGAATTATTTCTTGCCCCCCACGTTATTTTTTGGGGAGGAAAAAGTTGCTGTTTTTGGCCGGAAAAACCGTTTAAATTTGTGATTTTGGCCAGAAAAAGTCTTCGGTTTTCGGCGAAGACCTTTTTTTTTTGTGGAGAGGGGTGATCGGAAAAAACGTTTTGGAGATTTTCGCCGGAAAAAACGTTTAAATTTGTGATTTCGGCCAGAAAAAGCCTTCGGATTTCGGCGAAGACCTTTTTTTTTGGAGATCACCTGATTTTCACTGAAACTTCGCCTTAATCCAATTCAGGAATAATGAAAGTTTGGGTCAAGTTCAACGCTGGTTTTCAGCTTTGCCCCCTTGATTTTAATTTTGCCCCCCTTCGATCTCGCGAAGCTGGCGACGCCCCTGGGTGTAGGGGCGATGGCAAAGTCCCAATCAGTCGCTTAGCCAGGAATTTTGCAATTAGGGGGGGCTGTTTTGGAGGTCAAGACTAAAAAAAGGTCTTCACCCTAGCTTAGACCGCTTTTTATGTCCAAACTCACTTCCAGTCCAATTTCAAATATGCATATTCTGCATGCCAATTTCAATGGGGGGCATTTTTGCTTTTACTGGAAAAATCGGTGGCAAAAGAGTAAAAACGTGCTATTTTGCATACTCTGCATGCCAATAGGGGGGCTAGAGCTCACCTGGCTACGCTACTGGTCCCAATATCTCCGATAAACAATTTGGTAATTTTTTTTCACAAAAATATCAATTTTTGGGCTTTTAAAGAAAATTACACAATTAAATTTTCAAAGTAATTTGTAAAAAGAAAATACCGTAAAAGCTAAGTTAGAAAAAATTTCGTTTCCCCGCATTTTCCCAATCCTAATTTTAAGCCAATCTTTTCTCTATGTTTCAGTGCATGTGATGTTTCTCCATAATCTTGCATCTAATGGCTATCAATGAATGAGCGCAAATGTTTCGGCCGCCAAAAGATACTTTGTAAAATTCAACATAAGCGATTTAATTGCAAAAAGTAACCTGAGAATCCTAGCAGGACCGTATTAAGGAGGAAAACATTGGAGACTTTTGCCCCGGGGCCCACCTTTAAAAGTCCCACTAATCGTAAAGACGTAAAAATTAGAGTTGTTCTTTGTTTTGTTTGTTGTATCAGAGCTGTACTGTACATGTAACATTTACTTAGTATACCACGGACCATCCTGCTAATGCATTTCATTATCACGCACATACTTTTTTCTGAATCCACATTCACATAGTCGCGGTATGTTTTAATATTAGCAAGTTAAAAATGTTTGTGTCCGGAACCTCGGATCAATTGTCTTGGTCCTGAATGGTTTAAGTGATCTGCTGTTTGTACCACCCGCACCGGAAGTATTAGCCGAAATAAAAAGAACTATCTACAAGTTCCCTCATTCTTTGATGAGAGCTTTCACATAATGCCATTGAAAATTAGGTTTACTAAGTCTTGGCTACCACATTATATTATTTTCAAATAGGGAAAGGAAACGAATTGGCAGGCCAAAAGTCATAGGCGTAGCCAAAAGGGGGAAGGGGACCCCCAATTGAAATGCCATCGATGATCAAAAGGATGACAACAAAGCCTCGTATTGTTTATTCAGTTTCAGTTTCTTTTAGCATTTTCCCGTACAATTACAGTAATTAACAATAATATTAATGTAGATGACTAAGGGGCCCAGTCGCCCTTCATTCAAATTTTGTCAATCAATTTAAATGTGTAATCCTGGATAAATTCAAGGTTTTTGTCCTAAAACTTGCAATCTCTGGCCTTCATCTAACTTTTTCATAAACTTAATGCAGTAACATGGTTAGGAATCATCTATTACACCAACTTCGAATAACAATCCACCTCCACCTCGCCAGTTTTTACGAGCCAAAATATTTAAAAAAAAAAGCTATGGGAAATGGTTATTGAACAAATTATTGAATTTGAATCGAGGGTCATCTTCCCGCCGGTTGTACATGTAATCCTAAAACTGGTTATTTTTATGACAAAACAAAGATCGGCAAGGAAAATCTTCGAGGGAATCTTGCCGTTAAATCTATTTCAGAAGGCAATGTACCTTGCTTCCCTTCACCTTGACCAAGTCAATTACAAAATTTATCCAAAAAATGCTAGGTTTTATCCTAAAATTGCTAGCAAAGGGAAGACTGAGCAACTTAATTTTTTCAATTGCGTTTCAAATCTAAACAATTTAGTTCTTTCAAATGGCTTTAAAAACTTGCAAAATGTGATCTACTGTAAAAGACACTAAAATAGCTATTTTTTTCCAAAAAAGTACAAAAATTTTCAAAAATCGCCTATAGTCTCCGGCGGCTGGGGGCCTCGCCCCCAGACCCCCTCTGTGATACGTTTAGTCCGTGATACATTTAGTTACATTAATTTCTTCACCGCGCCTCCACAATTTAACACATATGTTCAAAACCTTAACTTTTGGTTCAAGTCCTCCCCCTTTAGCAACATCCTGTTTACGCACCAACCCAAGACCCAGGCTTCTGATCTTCCATTCTAAGGTGTTTTGGTCCCATAAAAATCTCTACTTTTGAAAATTTTTGATGACGTTTCATTGCATGTGATTTGCGAATTGAGGCCCCACGATCAAAAGTCCTGGCTACGCCTATGCCAGAATTCAAGAAATTTTTATGTTTGGTTATTTTCCTTTCAACCAGTCAAAAAACAATGCTATCCTCGAGCCGAAGACAGGGCGTTTACGAGGACTAGTAGGGTTCGAGGCCAAGACCAAGGTCAAGGACTTGAGTTTCGAGGTCAAGGCCGAGGACTTCAAAATGTGTCCTCGAGGATTCCACCTCTGCCACCAAATATTGTACATAAATGTGACGCAATAATCTGTCTAATTAGCACGTCTTTACGGATGTGTCACAGAATAAGGATGCGCTGTAACTTTATAGAATCGTTTGCAGTGCTTCGTTAGTGATTAGGACCTGAAACAATACGTGAAAGCATTTTTTAAAAGACCAGCTGTTTTTGGTTTTTTAGAGCATACACAAATTTTTTTTAGGTCGCAGTCAGTTGCGCAACCAGGGGGAAGGGGCTAATGGGGGTTCAGCCCACCTTAGCTTAGTCATTTAGTAAATTTAATCCCATTATTACAAGCGTTTAAACGTATTTTGAATTTGACCAAAAGTTATAAGGGGGCTCAATAAGGGGCTAGAAAATTTAATTCTTTCTATGGCTTTTAAATTTTAGCAATTTGCAGTAGTTATTCGTTTGGCTTCAAAAATGAGCAAAATGTGATTGAAATGGCGTTAAAATTGCTATTTTTTGCTGCAAAATCACAAAGTTCACCGAGCGGCTGGAAGCTCTGACCCCCACCTCCCCTCGGTGATGCACTTGAGTTTGATCAGTTTGTTCAGTACGGGGCCTAAATTAGGCAATTTTTGTGCAAAATAATTTTACTTTTGGTTCAAGCACCTTCCCTCTTAGCAAAATCCTGGATGCACTTCTGTCGCATTCACTGTTGCAGATAGATTTTTCTAGCGATTATATGGGCCGCATACGAAACGAGCTAAGAAACGCTGCCTGCCTTATGCGTCTCTTTTTTCAGACATGAATGCAAAACTTTTAAAATAGGAATAGTTTGGAGCTGTAAAGTATCAGTTTTTATGTGCAAAATTTCAGTCTATTTTAGTGCCCCCTCCACTTTCGGCTAGTGCTCCCTCACTTCGTTTGCTCTGGCAACGGCACTGAGTCAGAGTATCATACAAATATAAAACATAAGTAATAGTATGCTAAAAAAAAGTGTTGTGCAATCAGTGAATTGAAGATTCCTTTTACATAGGTAATTCCTTCAGGTTGTCACAATCACAAGAACTTCGGCAAACTTTTGCCTGACTGGAGCTGGAATCGGCCATCACTCTTTTTGCCCAAAGGTACTCGTTTGACTTTGGATCAAGATGAAAGAAATGGGAAATATCTTTTTCATTGCTCCCTGCGCCAGTAGACAAGTTGGGGACATAAACGTTCTTATAGAAACCGTCGTGTTTTCCGTCTTCATCTGGAAGGATCATATTTCGAGAACGAATTATTTTCTGGTGGCAGTATATGAAAACACCGGCCCCAACAATCGCAACAACCAAAAACGCACCAAGTCCAATCCCAATAAAGATGGCAATCGAGAACTTCTCCCCATCGGTCATTGGAGAACCAACAACTAAACAATAATTCATGTATGAGAAGTAATACCACACGTGTCTTTTATTGCTGATCTTTTTGAAGAGTGATTTGCAATGCAGTTTTTCATCATAACAGCAAAATCTCATGCATTAGAGAAATTAAACTTTACTAATGAGAACAGATTTCCACTCAAAATTTTCAACAAATTGTTAGGCTTAATATACGCATAAGGCAATATTTCTATGTTACAAATTCTATGAATTTAGGAGCATAGCTGTTCAGACAATTTTTTTTCACATCAGATTTTTCTGAACTAAAGTTTCTGTATAATAGGCTAAAAGCGTGCTTGACAGTTTTTATTTCGAAATGCTTGCAATAATATAATCGAATTTTTTGAGATAAAAAGAAGTACCGTACTAGTTTATTGCGTATTTGTTAACTGCACTTACCGTTGGGTGGGTTTATAGGTAAGTTTGTTACATCCACCAAAATCTTAATATCTCCAGTACTTGTCACTTGTTGGAGCGGACTTTCAGTGATGTTGCTTTGTGGGCGGTCGTCTTCGTCATCATCATCGTCGTCAAAAAGAAAAAACGCTTGACGTTTTCTCCTGAAAAGTTCAAATCAAAATTGCACTGACTCCGATTTAACCCAATGATTACTACACTAAGTTATGGCAGTAACAAGCAGCGACGCGTTACAATAGCATAGACGATAACTAATGTCAGTGTTCCTCACAAAAATTGTCACTGTTGCGCTAAAGTTGAGGGACTCAACAACATAGGCATAACCAGGAGGAGGCCCAGGGGGCCCACCCGCCCCCAATTGAAATGCATCAATGATAAAAACCAGCCAGTTGGTCAAGCGGTAACACGTTCGTCTCTGGAGCGGGAGGTTTGAGATTCAAATCTCGGACCGGTCAAATCGGACACAGTGTTGCCAACGGCTCGCCACTGCTGCGACATTTCTTCGAAAGAAGTTGTGTTACCCGGGCGCAATGACGCGGAGATGGGCCCCGCAAACTCGTTACACGCTTTGGTGTAATAAAGTGAGTATAACGAAAGATTTGATTTTGATTTGACAACAAAGCCTATTGTTTCTTCAGTTTCAGTTTCTTTTAGCATATTCGCGTACAACAGTACATGCGTTAGCATATAAAACAGTAATTAACAATAGTATTAACATTGATGACCATGGGACCCGGCCCCCTAAATTCAAATTTTTGCCAATCAATTTTTAAATATATAATCCGGACAAATTAAAGGTTTTAGTCCTAAAAGTTTCAACCTCAGGTCCTCATCTAACCTTTTTACAGTATGAACGTAATGCAATAACCAGGGCCAGATTTACCATATGGTACAGTGCCAGAGGTCCCGCGTTCAGATGAAAAGACTTTTTTGGTCTTCACCTATATTTGACAGGAAGATGTAGCCAAAATCTCCAAAGTGTCATTGGCCCGCGCAATGTAAATCCGACCCAAGCAATAACATGATTAGTAGGCCTCATCATCTATTGTACCATTTTTCAATAGCAATTCACCTCCACCTTGCCGGTTTTTACGCGATAAAATACTTCTTAAAAAAATTCTTAAAAAATTTAGCTTCTTAAAAAAATTAGCTCAATGAACAAATTATTAAATTTGAATTGAGGGAGCCTGGGCCACCTGGTCGTACATATACTCCTGCAAATCTCTAAAGCAATTGACAATTCTTCAAGTGGATTATTATTTTCCGCTAAAACATTGCAGGAGGCAAAGTACCTAATTTCCCCCCATCTGGGCCAAATCACTTACAAAATTTAACCCCAAAGTGCAAGATTTTAATCGTATTACGGACTTAAATTGCAAGTAAAAGGGGGATTGAACAGTTTAATTCTTCAATTGGCTTCGAAATGTTAAAAATCTAGTTCTTTTAAATCGTTCTAAAATCGTGCAAAATATGATCCAATGGCATTAAAACAGGTATTTTTTGCAATTTTTGCAAAAAAAATTACCCAGCGACTGGAGGTTCCGCCCGTCTGTGATATGTTTGAGTTACACTACTTTGCTCACCACGTCTCCCAATTTAGACATTTTTACTTTTGGTTCAAGTCTTCTCTTTTTAGCATAATCCTATAGTTATGTGCCAAACCAGGCCACCCCTTTTGTTCTTTCATTCTACGATATCTTCGTCCATACATACAATGTTTCTCTTTCGAAAATTTCTGATGTCGTCATTGCATGTGATGTGTGATTTGTGGTTTCCCAATCAAAAGTCCTGGCTACGCCTATGCTCTACAGTGTTTTTGAAATAGAATATTTCCGGAGCAATGGGTTGATGAACAATAAGTTAACACAAATATAATCTGTAGTGGAGTAGCTGGTATTGCACTAACTTTACAAAGCCAATATTTTTTGCCTGCCTCCATCTTTAAAAAACGAGATTCTACCAGCGATCAAGCTTTTTGATCCTTTTGCAAAGCTTTCAAGTAAACTTACGCCAAGTTATGAATATGCTGTTGGTGCAAAAAAAGCAGCCAACAATTATCAGTTAATTTGCCGTAAATGCTTTCCTAACATTTCAACATTGATGAAAATGAACACTGAATAACACTGCAATTAAGCTACCGATAATGTGAAGGCAGGTCTCTCTTCTTCCGGGCGTTATCGTCCGAACACCCATCGTTGCATCGACTTTCGATTTCATTGTCATTTTGGCAAACCATCGCCAGGCACTAAAACAAAATGACTATGATAAGCTTCTTTGCAAAACTAATTTACCGCTCTTACGTAGCAAATCGTTCTTTGCCGGAGATTTTTTTTTGTAGAAGGTATTGATTACTACGCTCTCATCCTGATTACGTTGTAGCTTAATAGGATAAGGCACTTCACAGCAATTATCCTTATTAAGATAGCTTTATAAATCTTCAGCAAATTTAATTAACGGCCTCCGAAAAATTCGTGATGTTGTGCTTCATAAAGGTGAATTTATTTGCTCAGCATCCATTTTTGCTTCTCTATGAAAAAGTATGCTCTTTTTCGTCCGCATTTTTATAAGTTCATGTCCGCTCTAAGCAGACTGTCTGGGCCGGTTTACACAGTATCCGTTTTTGTACGTTTTTGCTTCTCCATGAACAAGCATACGCTTTTTCGATCGCATTTTTATAAGTTCATATCCGCTCTAAGTAGATATTGTTATTTAATGACAAAGTTTTTTTCAAAAAGTCAAATGTTCAAAAGATGAGAGCGATATTTCAAAATAGGGCTGTACCCCTTTAGACCGATTAAAATTTTTCGAAAACTTTTGTCTAGTTTGTGACAGCTTGGCTAGTGCTGATATGGACATTTAAAAATACGGTCGAAAAAGAGCACACTGTTTCATGGAGAAGAAAAAACGGGCAAAAGCGCACAAAAACTGGATAACGTGTAAGGCGGGTTTTACCAATCACGCGTAGATTTGCGCAGCAGAAATACGCTTATCATTTGACAGCATGCGTTTTGTCCTTTTTTCTTTTTGTTGCATTTACATTGAAAAAAATACCATGCGTATTTCCGCTTAAAAATACGCGTGATCGGTAAAAGCTGCTTAAATCCATCTTTACATATTGATAAAAATTTTGTTCAAAAATTTTGTGTATAAATGATGAGAGCAATATTTCAAAATAAGGCTGTACCCCTTTACGAAAATTTTTTCCAAAAACTATTGCCCAGTATGTGATAGTCTGGGCCCACATGACAGAACAAGGTTGCGAGCTCGTAAAGGCCATTTTTCTCGCTAAAAAGCGTAAACGAGCAAAAAACCGCAGACAAAAGGATATTTCCCAACCGCCTTGCCAAACATTCGTTAAAAATGCTCGCTCAAATTTCTTTGCGAGATGTTGTGTCAGCACGTAATAAACACCTCATTATGACGTCAGATGCATTTCTACTGCAAGATAATGCGTTCAAGCGTATTGTGTCTGCATAGCATGGTATGTATAGAGATGTAAAAAAACATTTTCTTTGCGATTGTTTTTTTTTTTGGCCATGCTTTGTTTGTTTTTGTTTGTTTTTTAGTTTTTTGATGAAACAAAGTTGATAAACGGTGTGTTTTTAATTGAAAGAAACACAATTCCTGCATTTTTGAATGTATTTCCACTGCGCAATTCTCAGCCAATAGTGACGTCAATCGATATTTTGTTGTCATTTCAAAGCATCATTATGAATACAGAATAAATAATTATTTTTAAATTTGATCAATTTCGGTTGTTGGTGTAAGAAAGCACAGATATAAGGCCCGTTTAAATTCGATGTAATGCTTGTCCTTTTTGAAGCTTGTCAAATCAATTTTTTCTAGCAACAAATTCTTTTTACTGTTTTGCAATAGTTTTGCAAAGTAGCATCTTTCTTTTTCAATGCAAAGCTTCTTATACGTCCTCCATTTCCTCTCTTCTGAATTTAATTTGAAGTGCACTTCTTTTGCCAAAAATAAACAGCTGCAATTTTAATGTATGCAGAGAGCTAGCGTGCTTAATGGCCTACAGCAATTTTGACGTTAAAATGGCAAAAAAATTCTTAAGTTCAGCTAGATCAGGGGTGCACAACCTGCGGCCTTACGGCAGCATGTGGCCGTAAAAGGATTTTTTACGGCCGTAAAATTGTACTTCAAAATGAACGTTGTGGCGGCCGTGCGTTAATTAAAATGTTTTGCTACGTACCTGTTAAGAAATAACTGTTAGGAACAGTTACGATTTCAGGCGCGTAGCCAGAAATTCGCAATGGGGGGGACTATTTTGGGGGTCTGGGGGCGGAGACACCAGCGCTCGAAAATTTTGCATGTTTTTGCAAAAATAACTTAATTTTAGGGCTATTTTAGTAAAAAATAATGCTTTTAAAACGTGGCATAGAAATTGGCAGTGCAACATGATTCAACTGGTTGCATTAATGGGCTATGTGGAAGGTGGCTAATGATAACACTGTAGTTCTCTTGTTTACATGCTGGTAAATCATAAAATCCTACTATTCAATAAAACTCACTCGGATTAGTCTATTTCGTCTATATTTTATAAAGAAAAATAATTGGGGGGAGGGCTAATGGAAAGACATTTGAGAGAAGTGATTGGTAATTAACTAACACTAAATAGCCCCCCCCCCCTTATTCATGAGTTTATAATATATTTATTGATAAAACCTATGTTCGGCTTTTTTAACTAGCGATCAAATTTGATTGTTTAGTTTTGGGCATTTTTTAAAGTTTTTATTGATTCGTGACTTTAATTTTTGACAAATTAGCTCCCCCATGAATATATGTTTCAAAAGTTGCTTTTGAATCACTTTTTAGCCCATTCCAGCGCAAAAAAAAAACAGTTTCAGTAGAACTAAAAATGTGGTATTTTTCTTATTCTGCGTTTTGGTTGACAGGCCAATGGAGGGGGCTGTAGCCCCCCCCCCCTGGCTACGCTACTGTACGATTTGCTAACTGTGCAATTAATTAAGACGATAATATGCTAGCGGTGTTTATTTATTAATGCGTAACTATTTGCCGCTTACACTTGGCTTAGCCAATGACATAAAACTAGCTTAGCCGAGTCCTTTCCAGAAAGTTCGTATTCAATGGTTGAGTAACTTTTCAAGGTCACAATTATTTTAACTAGTTTATTCCTCGAAACTTCATCTTTGTTACTTCACAATTACGCTAGTTTAATGCCGTGTACAAATTTTTGATTGTGTCGTCACAACGGTATGATTCTTACGAACGAGTTAGTTTCTCTTAGCTTTTTCGGGATTGTTCCTTTTGCCTATAAATAACGTGAATATTTTTGACTTGGAGAATAGAAGTGAGAATAAGAAGTTTTTAGTTTTTACGGCAGTTAAATTGCAAGGCTTAAAACGCAAATTCGTAAAATTTGTAAAAAATGACTTTAACTAGTGGAGGCCGTTAGTGCATTTATGGGATGTTTTGCGGCTACCAGTATAGAGAAAGGGTTGTGTACCCCTGAGTTTGATCGACAAGCGTAAACCAATCTATCAATACATAGTTTCGTTTTCTTAGGTTGCGGTCTAAATTCGTTGATCAGTTCAATAAAAATTTTGTCAATCAATTACAAATTACAATACAAGCAGGTTCTTCGATTTAACGTAAGTAAGAAATAATAAGTAACGGCACTTGCCAAATCTTTGATCGACCGCAATAAAATATCAACAGCAGTATTTCCATATCCATTTGCGTCACAAAAACTGATGGTTGAAATTAACAGTTAAACTGCATCACTAATGGCTTAGCATGATTACACTACATACATGCAAAAAACGAAAACAAACAGGTAGTTAAAACCTCTTTTTGAAAAATTCCTACTGAAAAAGAAAAAATATGTGCTGCTGTTCCAGCACAGCTGTTTTAAAGTGTGGGCATAATGTTATTTACCTTTAAGAGAACCGAACCTTTGACTTTGGACGTTGGTGCTTAAAACCGCCGCGTTCACTTGCTGTACTGATTGTTACCAAATTTGCATGTAATCATCAAATCACACTGTTTTCCTGGCACTTAATTGCACGTTATTTTGCAACACGTTGGAACCGGTAATACTTCAATTTGGAAGTTTGTAAATTGCCTACAGAACAGAATCTGTGCTTTGCGTAGTCTTCGGTTCGTTGTACACGTGGAGGCGTCAAATTGTCATTGGAATGGTTAGTAGCAGGACGTTGATTTCTTTTAAAGCTGCTAGTCATAATCTTAATTTATTTTAGTTAGAAGAGTTAACCTCGGTAAGTTTTTGCCTCATCAGTTTTATTTACGCTGAAGAAACTCTTATTTCCAACAATTGGTTGTGAATTTTGACTGAAGACGTGAAGGCTCTGTGGTCTGCAGGACACTTAGTGTTGAAAACCAATTGCGATTTTCCAACTGCAAAGCCAAAAATTATTTTACAAGCAAAGCTATATTTTTACAACATAACCAACAGGAAAATATTGAACGGAAAATGTAACAGTGTCGTTTCGAAAAATAACTTTAAATACAATATAGCAAGTTGGATAACTCAGACCCAGAGAACTCAGATCTTGGAAATTGATATGTGGATCAATTTCCAAACCCACCTATTTCCTCGACAGTAAAACAAAGTAGTTGTAGTTTCAACGGACAACTTTATTGCAAGCAAAGAAAACAGTCAATCAAAAGCATTTTGCAAGACGGGCAAAGACCGAGTAAACAGGGTAGACTGGAGCAGTAGGGGTTTTTAAATAGATGCGTTGCCAGCGCTAGCAAATGCATCAACAAGTTAAACGCGTATCTCAAAAATTTTACTGAATGAATAAAAACAAAGAAAATTGTGATTTTTAAAGCACGCTCAGAAAAAAGGTATACTTTTTGGTATCTTATTAAAGCTAAAAACTGGCCACACCCAAATGACATTACAGAGACAATAATTTCAGCAGAGCAGTGCAAGTCCGCAAATCCGCAATTGCGGACTAACGAAAAAAGTGGCGGACATGCGGACTTTGGCATTTTAAATTGCAAACTTGCGGTAGCGGACTATTTTTAATTTTAGCCCGCAATTTCGCAAGTTTTGTACAAATATTGAAATTCCTTTCTATTTTCGTAAAATATTTATGTTTTTACCCAGTCAAACATGAGAAATCAATTTAATTTTTCGAGTTCAAGTTCAGCAAAAAGTTAAAGTTTTTCGAGTTCAGGCGAACAAAAATACTAAGTCTGCTTTCCGACTTAATCGCTTTCTTTTTCTTGACATGCTGTTTTTTCGAGTTCGGCAAAACAACAGACTTTTTTTGAGTTTAAGTTCGAATTCGCAGCCCTGGTTCAAAGTATGGCTTTGTTGTTTTTTCCCTGAGTTCACAAACCTAGCCACTGGTATATCATTTTTTGTACTGGTAACCAGTGCCGTCGCTACGGTGGGGCCAGGGGCGCCCTACCCCCCTAACGACTCCCCCCATTTCGGTTTACTCAGAATGCTTTTTTTGAGCATCACGTAACGACAAGACAACAGGCAATAATGGAAAAAGGAATAATAATTTTCTAACATAATTCTCGTTTGAAGTTTTCTCGATTGTTTGCAAAATTGCTGCCACCAACTGCTTTACATAAATGTGACCTAATAATCCGTCTTATTAACGCGCCTTTACGGATATGTCACGGAATAGGGATGTATGCCCAGAGAAGCGCTACCGGTATTTCGTTAGTGATTATGACCCGAAACAATACGTAAAAGCATTTTTTCAAAAGACCAGCTGTTTTTTTTTAGAGTAAACTCAAGATTTATTTTAGGTTGCAGTCAGCAGTGCAACCAGGGAGAATAGGCTAAAGGAGCATCAGCCCCTTTTAGCCAAGTCATTTAAAAAATATAACCAAAAAAAGAAGAAGCGTTTAAACGTGTTTTGGACTTGACCTGAAGTATATAGCGGTTCAAGAGGCTAAACAATTTAAATCTTACAATGACTTTTAAATTTGAGCAATTTATTGTAATTATTGATATGGTTTTAAAAGTGCGAAATGTCATTTAAATGGCGTTAAAATCGCTATTTTTTCCGCAAAAATCACCCAACAGCTGGAGCTCTGCCCCCTCTATGACACGCTTCAGTTGCAACGGTTTGTTCGGCACTGGACCTAATTTAGACAATTTTTGTGCAAAAACATTTACAGAACCCCTCTTTCTTAGCAAAACCCTGGTTGCGCTTCTGGTCGCATTCACTCCTGCACACAGATTTTTTAAGCGATTATACGAGTCGCTTACAAAATGAGCTAATAAACGCTGCCGTGCTTATATCTCTTTTTTTCAAAGATGAATACATAATTGTAGCTTTAAAATATCAGTTTAAAGTGCAAAAGTTCAGTCTATTTTATAGTGCCCCCCATTTTCGGCTTGGGCCCCCTCACTTCCTCTGGTCTGGCGACGGCACTGCTATTAGCGTGAGGTTATCTCGTTCCAACAGTATTCAAGAAACTAGGGACTAAAAATTTAGTAATATGATTAGTGATATGAATGCTTTTTTGCCTTTTATTGCCTTTGGTTTTTCCTGCTTTGAAAAAAATTTTTTTTCAGAATATCTTGTAAGCGGAAATACGCGCTGTGCTTTGCTATTTGAAGACTTCTTATTGTACTCCAATGGTTTTTAATCTTCGAATCCCTGGCTTCATTGTAGCATTTTTAAGAGCTCGTCGGTGGGTTGTGCATCATGCTTCCATGTAGGTTAGGCACCTACTGTAGTAGCGCAACTAGGAGGGCTGGAGGCTACAACCCCCCTTAGCCAAGTCACTTCAAAACTTTAACCAAAAATACAAGCGTTTAAATCTGTTTTGAGTTGGACCTGAAACTAAGAGAGACTGGGCAATTCTTAAGTTTGCCATCCCGAAAAAGAAGCTCAAGAACAAGTCATGCTGTGGACCTGTGGTACATTTACTACAATCAACGATTGTGAGTAATTCCTTTTATTGCGTGGAATGTATCCACTATACGCTCGCTATACTTCCTACACGTCACAACTTTTGTCTTATGTTTGCTAATCAACTCTGAGCAGATCACCTTGGGACATGGTTGATTACAAAACTCTTCCACGCGGTTCATAAAAAGTTGCGGACTTGCAATTGCGAACTTCAAGAATTACGAAGTTGCGGACTTGCGGTTGCGGACTTGCGGTTGCGGACTAAGCTTACTATCAATTGCGGACTTGCGGTTTCGGATTAAGAAAATTGAATTCAGTCGCGGATTTGCGGACTGCGGACTTAAAAAAAACTTACGGTGCCCAGCACTGAATTTCAGACATCGATTTCCTAAGCAGGATGGTGTGGCAGAAAAACTAAAAAATTTGTTGACATAGGCTTATTGCATGCTGTGTAAATTTTCTTTATGACTACGTGGGTCGTAAGTTCATGCCCTGGGTAGTCTCCGGGCTCCCTGCTTGGTACTCTTTATGAGTAAGCACGGCAATAACTATTCAACTTTTGAAATGGTAACTTGATACGCGTTAGGTACAGGGATGTGGAAGCTTGAAGCAGAAGCGGTGGAAGCGGTTAATTTTTTGAGGAAGCGGAAGCACTTGGATGAAAGAGGTTGGAAGCGGAAGCGAACTCGGAAGCGAAAGTGTTGAAAAGGAGCTGGAAGCGGAAGCAATTTTTTCAAAATCAGGCGCTTCCGGATTTTTAAACTGCCTACAACCGTCGGGGTAAAACGTAACAATAATGATAACAATATAGAATCGACAAACAGGGCATGGTATGGAAAGGAATGGAAAATGAATGGAACGGAAATTTCGGTATGGAATATGGAAGACGTCAGAATGGAATGGAATGGAAAATTTCAAGAATGGAATGGAAGACAATCTTTTATACTTCCGTACCAATTACATACTAGATTTTGTGCATTGCATTTACAGAAAAATACATACCGATGTCGGGTGGTGATAAATAATATTGGCACAGAAGTATTCAACTTTAATATCTACGCGTATTTTTTGTTGACAAATCGCGGTGCTTTGGTTGTACAGTATATCTTGCGCAAAAAGTGTACGTATTGCATCATTGTACTGTAAGTACATTGCAATTTGCTGCATTGATGTTACAGTTGACGACTTTGACAGGTTTGACTTGTTTTTTTGTTTTTTTCTTTGAGATTGACAATTTGCCAAGTCCTAAATTTTGTTTTCTTACATCGTCACGAAAACTCGTATTTGCTGTTTCATTCCCGTTTCAGCTTAATTTTATATATATTTTTAGTTTTGCAGCTTACAATGATTCTTTTTTGGGTTAAAGCTTGGTATTTCTATTACGGTAAATGTTTTTTAGCAGTTTGGTTATGACAAATTTCATAGTTGATGTGAGAGTAAACTTGTACGGTAATCATTAAACCCCAGGGGGCCCAGGCCCTCTGCCTCCCCCTCCCCCAATTGAAATGCTGCCAATAATAAAAATGAAGACACAAAGACTATTTATTCAGTTTTTTAGTATTTTTTGGGCACAACAGTACATGCGTACAACAGCAATTAGCAATTAGTATTGACGACCAGGGGCCAGAGCCCTCTCAATTTAAATTTTTGCCAATCAATTTAAATGTTCAAGCCGGGAGAAATTCAGTGTTTTTGTTCTAAAAGGTGCAATCTAAGCCCTCATCTAACTTTTTTATGCAATAGTATGTTGTAGGCCCCCAGCTAACTTTTATATTGCAATATCATGATTAGCAACCATTTATTGCATTTAATGTACTAACTTGAAATAACATTAAATTCCACCTTTACCACCAACCAACTTTAAGTAACAATCATCCTCCATCTCGTCGGTTTTCACGCGACAAAATGCTTTTGAAAAAAACTTTCCGGTAGCTAGGGGAAATGATTATTGAAGTTGAATCGAGGGTGCCTGGGCTCCTGGTCGTACATATTCCTAAAACTGGTTATTTTCATGACAAAACAAAAATCTTCAAATGCAAATCTTCGCGTGAATGATTTAATGCTAAAAATGTTGCAGAAAGCAATGTACCTTGATTCCCCTGACCAGGTCAAGTCACAAAATTTAACCCCAAAATGCAAGATTTTAAACGTGTTTTGGACTTGACCTGAAGTAAAGGGAGGGATTTGTTCAATTGGCTTTCAAATCTTAAAAATTTTGTTCTTTCAAATGGCTCTGAAAGCGTGCGAAATGTGATCCAAATGGCAATAAAAATACCTTTTCGAAAAACTTACAAAAAATCGCCCAGCAGTAGACCGTGACTTTATGCGCGGTCGTTTAAGCGTGAGACGTTTATATGCCGCCGAGTATGCGCTGGGACTTTTATGCGCCTGGACTTTTAGTCGCTGAGACTTTTAGCGCCAGAGGTAAAAAAAAATTTTTTTCAAAAAAAGGGATTTTTTCAAAACAAAAATTTTTGTTCCAAATAACAGTTTTTTTAACGAAAAATCAATTGTTTTAATTTTTTTTCAAAAACGTATTTTTCTTTCAAATAAAAGCATTTTTTCAAAAAAAAGCTTTTTCAAACAAAAAAGTACTACTTCGATTAAAATGCTAACCATTTCGGAGCTTTTCGACTGACACTTGTCAAAAGGAATCGCCAAAATAGAGAGCGCAGGAAAAGAAGCGGCTATAGGAAAAAGCCGAGCATGACTGGCTGGAAAAGGATCGATGAGAGAACGTCATTTGTGTGCAATCTTTAAGTTGAGAACGAATTCTGTTTGTCGGCTGAGGGCTGGGTTAGAAGTTTTGACAAAAGTGACATTATTGAAAAAATACAATTAGAAATCAAATTTTTGGAGAACTTTTTTTGCTCTACTTCCATCTATCTGCTTTTGAAGTCACTTTTATCAAAACTTCTAACCCAGCCCTCTGCCGACAAAAAGAATTCGTTCTCAACTTAAAGGTCGTACACAAATGACGCTCTCTCATCAATCCTTTTCCAGCCAATCACTGCTCGACTTCTTCCTATAGCCGCTCCTTTTCCCACGATCTCTATTCTGACGATTCCCCTAGACAAGTGTCAGATAAAAAGCTTCAAAAATAATAACATTTTAATCAAAGTAATACTTTTTTGTTTGAAAAACGTTCTTTTTTTGAAAAAAGCTTATATTTGAAAGAAAAATACGTTTTTGAAAAAAAATTAAACATATTGTTTGTTTTTTTTAAAACTGTTATTTGAAACGAAAAGTTTTTTTGAAAACAAATTTTTTTTGGAAAAAATACGTTTTTTTGAAAAAAGTTTTGGAAATTTCCGCTGGCGCGTAAAGGTTTCGGTGCATGAAAGTCCCGGCACATAATCGGCGGGGCATAAACGTCCCGCGTAAACAAAAAACTTGTTTTTTAGATGCTGTGTTTTTTCAATAAAAAAACAAGATTCAAAAAAACAGTTACATCTCTTGGTATGTACTGCAATTTTTATGGAAAAAGATACTATGGGCAATGCGTTAATATTCTAAGTTTGCCAAATCCTCCATTGATAATAATTAGTTAATGAACGACCGAGTTTAATTATATTTGTGGATCAATGTAAAAAAAAGATCAACTTTTACCATACAACAATGTTTTATTGACGTGAAGCGCTCTTGAGGTTGTTGGTGGGTATACTTTTATGTTAACAGCAGCAGTAGATTTAAAAATTTTTCAAAAGTGAACAAGTCAAAGTACACTATTCTTTTTTAGAACTAGTAAACCTAGAGTTGAGACTAGCAGTTTTTAATTTTTTGCCGATTTTCAGCCTCATTTGTTCTTGATTTTTTTTAACTTTGAGAGCATCGATGTCAATTTTAGCGACCATGTTTGCAACAGTGTTTAATTTCTAATGCTCTGTCGGCCTGAGTAAAGTCTTTTTCCTGCTTTGCAACATCGTAAAATTTTTGCAGTCGATTAACTAAAGTAAAAAGCAAGCTTATTTCGAACGACTACCAAAAAAATTCTCAAACAGCGCTCTATGATCTTGGAATAGTTGCAATTTTGCTTGCAAACAGAAAAAATCTCCAAAATTTCATCGTTTTGAATCAGTACAAGATTTAGTTTCTTTTCTTTGATTTGAATTTTTTTTCGTTTGCTTTTCATTCATTCATTCATTCATTTCATTCTTTTTTTATTCTTGACCACCACAACAATAGCAAATGCATGGTAAAACAATAATAACACGTAGAGTCAGGAAAAGGAAGTAGCGACACAATGTCAGACGTTAAGACATGCAGAGGATACTGAACACAAAAAAAAAAAAATTTGCTGCCGGTTTATTTTGCTGCCGAGGCTAGCATTGTTTTTAATTTGTTCTTAAATTTTGAGCAAAAACGAGTTTTAAGTTCTTAAAAAATTGTGTTTATAAAAAGAGTGTATGTTATTTTTGCCAACAGGCGCTACTAAATATTTTTTGATCAGTCGATACAGCGAATGGTTCTCAATGCAATTCGCTTTTTTCTTAGCAGTCTAATAGCAAACATGGAGACCATTTTAAATAATTTTCAACAAAAATTTGCTTTAGGGCCGAAATAGACGATCAAGCTTTTTCTGCAAGAACGCTTGCAGAAGCGTTGATGCAACTTTTTTCTGTGTGTAAATGGCCTAGCAAGAATATTCTGCAACGATTGCAGAAACGTTGCAGAAACGTTGCAGAAGGATTTTCTTGCGACGTGTAAATGGCTTCCTGCAAGATTTCGGAAAACTTTCCTCAATAGTGAAATAACTTCGGCCGTGTTTCAACTTGCTGCAATTTTGTTATGTTGCTGCAATTATGTCTCAAGATACCCTTTCATCCCAACCAACCCACTTTTGGCCGCGATGAGGTTTATTTCTTTTTTTTTCCTTTTTTTTCTTCCTAAATTTTGAACGCTCTTCTTCTCCTAAACGACTACACATCGAAATCTAATTTTTGTGTAAAGTTGTTGAGCTGCAAACGCAATTTTTTCTCCCGAAATTTTTTGGGGCAACTCCACCGGGAACCCCCCCAAAATGGGGCCCCAAAAAAACCATTTTTTGAATGGCTCAAGCTAGGGTGCTAGTTCTTTTTGATATCAGTAGATATTCAACAGACAAATTTTTTGACATAGTTTGGGGGTGCCACCCCCCAAATGGAACCCCAAAAATCAATTTTTTGAACGGCTTGACTTAGAGTGCCAGTGTTTTATGATATCAGTAGATATTTAACAGACAATTATTTTGACATAGTTTGGGGGTGCCACCCCCCCTGGTAACCCCCCCAAATGGACTCCCCAAAAATCAATTTTTTGAACGGTTTAAGGTAGAGTTCTACTTTTTTTTGATATCAGCAGATATTTAATAGACAATCATTTTGACATAGTTTGGGGGTGCCACCCCCCGGGGACTCCCCCAAATGGACCTCCCAAAAAATCAATTATTTGAATGGCTCAAGCTAGAGTTCTACTTTTTTTTGATATCAGTAGATATTTCACAGACAATCATTTTGACATAGTTTGGGGGTGCCAACCCCCTGGGGAACCCCCCCCAAATGGACCCCCAAAAATCAATTTTTTGAGCGGATTAACTTAGAGTGCCAGTGTTTTATGATATCAGTAGATATTTAACAGAAAAATATTTTGACATAGTTTGGGGGTGCCACATCCTCCGGGGACCCCCCCAAATGGACCCCCCAAAAATCAATTTTTTGAATAGCTCAACTTGGGTGCCAGTCTGTTTTGATATCAGCAGATATTTAACAAACAAATATTTTGACATAATTTGGGGGTGCCACCCCCCGGGGACCCCCCCAAATGGACCCCCAAAAATCAATTCTTTGAATAGCTCAACTTGGGTGCCAGTCTGTTTTGATATCAGCAGATATTTAACAAACAAATATTAGACATAGTTTGGGGGTGCCACCCCCCCAGGGACCCCCAAAAATCAATTTTTGAACGGCTCAAGCTAGGGTGCCAGTGTTTTATGATATCAGGAGATATTTAACTGACAAATATTTTGACTCTACTTTTCTGGAGGTTTCATAATCAGATATTTTTGAAAAATTGCTGATTTTATGGTAGACCAAAAGTACTTTTGAGCGTCACAGCATTAGCTATGCGTCGGTCGTTCCCTGGGTTTGCTGGCAAACTCCCATCTAGTATTTTAACGATTTTGTGTAAAGCAGTTCCTTTTAAATGCAATAAATTCTATTATTCTACATTTTTATAATATTTCGAATAGCAACTTTTTTGTGATGCTATGAATGCTGGGTTTGTTTAGGTGATAGAGCTTACGTGAACGTGACTCTTCGTTATTAACCTGTTTGCTACTATTACTGTTTGTGTGTTATACTGGGCAGTAGCCAGAGAAAAAGAGGCCAGGCGGGGCTGGTTTCCATCTCAAAATTTTCACATAGTATTACTGTAAATGCATATGGAAATGCGGATAATTATGTTAGATTCCGTCTGAATTTTATTATCAACATTACCTAAAACGTTTTTTTTTTTTTCAATAAACATACTGTAGATAAAAAATTTTATTTTCCAGATGCGGGCACTATTAAAGTTTTACAAAATGCGCAGCGCAACAAAACACAGCGACTATTTAAACCAATAAAAGCGCAGAACAAGAGGCGCACTTAAATATCATATTTTCAGAAGCGCAACGCAACTTCCGCAAAAAGCTTTTTGATTCAGTAGAAGCGTAACGCAATTCCGCAATTGCGGAACGAGATTTTCATACCAAGTCAAAGCACAACCAAAGTTCTGCAATTAAGTGTAAAGCAGACAATGTAAATCACGCATTTTAGTGATAAACCTGATTCTGGCGTTCTTCCGGTGAAGTCATAGTCACCAGAAGTGGAGTCGAGGACACAAGGCTCGATGCCAAGGACACAAAAAAATCCGAGGCCAAGGCCAAGAACAGCCCTTCCGAAGACAGACCCTCTCGAGGCCAAGGACAGATATGCTCGAGGCCAAGGACTAAGGGCACAAGTGCAAGTGTTCTCCAAAAAAAAAGGTGATCAAAATTTTTTTTCAGGTGATCTCCAAAAAAAAGATCTTCGCAAATTTACCGCAAGGTTTCTGGTGTTTTCTAACGAAATTTTAATGATTCAAAAAATAGTGCTGTCCTTGGCCGAGGACAGGGCAATTTTCGAAGATTTGTATGCTTCGAGGCCAAGGCCAAGGACTTGGAAATGTGTCCTCGAGGACTCCACCTCTAATACTCACAGCAAGCTTGATCTCAAAAGCCTTGTACCTTTTATTGATGTTTTGTTGGTCATGACGAACAACATCATCACATTACGAGCATACGATATAGAGCTACGATTGAAGCTACGTAGCATCAATATGAACTGTAAGATTTTTTTTAAGTTTCAAATCCGAAAGTTAATTATTACATCACAACTATAAAAACAAACTTGTAGAAAAGCGAATAGTGTTAAACTTTAAAAGTTTTTCCTGAGGTTCTTCTGGTGTTCTAGGCTAGCTTTGAGAAATCACGCAGGTGCTACTCAAAAGACTAACTTTATTACTGACGTTTCGCTAGTTAGAAACAACTAGCTTCTTCAGAGCACTGCTATCAGTAGTGATGGCAAATCGCCATCAACTTCTGATAGCAAAAAACAGAAAAACGATCCCACACATTGCTGCAGTAGAATAACTAGCGAAAAAATTCAAAATAAGGCTCCGATAAAATTCATTGTTACGATAGGCTACGTCATACAGATAATGTAAAGGTGCGTGTAAAAATGAAAGAAAGCGGTTCTATGAAAATAATTTCTCCGAAATAACATTGCAGCAAAACACGTTAGAACTAACACTAGGAAAGATTAAACCAGAAGAAATTCAACATTGGGAATTAAGCAACTTTCTGTAAACAGCAGGGAATGATAACCTATCATTTCTATTGAGTACTTGGGGCTTTTCGTTGATGTACCAACTTTCAGTGAAAAGACGCTTCGAGTAATCATGTTCCACTTTTAAAATTTTGAATTTAGACCAATCGATGAGGTGATCATTTTCCATTTAATGCTGGCAAAGTGCTGATTTTTCGGGCCGTTGGAATTTTATTGCTCGTTGATGTTCCTTTATTCTAGATTTGAGGTCTCGTTTGGTTTGTCCGATGTAAACAAAAGGACAATTCTGACAGGGAACTACGTAAACCAAGTTGGACTTTTCATTATGATTTATTTCATCTTTAAGGGAAGGGAGAAATCTGCCAATTGTCAAAAATGGTTTGAACGCCACTTGAACACCGGTTATGGGGCGCCGAATCGAAAAAAATGATTTAAAATTTTACACCGGTTTTTCAAGCACTTTACAGAACAAAATTGTCAATATAAAATATATCATTATATTATCCACAACTTGGCTGATGTTTTTGTTGCACTTTAGAAAACAGAATTGTCAAAATAATTATGACTATTTAACCGTTTAATTTATATCAGGGTGTCGAACCGTTTCAAATAACGGTTCGGGTTCAGGTTTAGCGTCTGCTCAAAATATTTTAGCGGTTCAGGTTTGGTTCGGGTTCATTTGAGCACCATTTTTGAGGTTCAGGTTTGGTTCAGGTTCACTCACGTAAAATATTACTAGTTTAGGTTCGGTTCGGGTTCATAGACTTAAAATTTAACTGTCGTTACTCGTTACGTCCAGAAAAAAAAAGAAGAAATTGTTGATCCTGTTGATGATCATCACTGCTCTTATTGTGCGTGTACCAGCGCCAGTGGCATGCGGATATGGAAAAATATATTCTTACTTTTGTTAGGGGTTCAGGTTCGGTTTGGGTTCACTTAAGCACAATTTTGAGGGTTCAGGTTCGGTTCAGGTTCACTGAAGTAAAATTTTGCTGGTTCAGGTTCGGTTCGGGTTCACCAAAATGAAGCGGTTCATTCGGGTTTACGGTTCGGGTTTACGGTTCGGGTTCAGGTTCGGTTCGACACCCTGATTTATATCGCCAAATCGTTAAATCTTCCACAAGCTTGCAGTTGTTTTTGTTGCACTTTAGAGAACAGAATTGTCGAAATAATACGACTATTTAACCGTTTAATTTATATCGTTAAATCGTTAAATCTTCCACAAGTTTACAGTTGTTTTTGTTGCACTTTAGAGAACAAAATTGTCTATATAATTAGTACTATTTAACGGTATAATTTATGCCGCTATATCGTCCACAAGTTTGCCAGTGTTTTTGGAGCACTTTAGAAAACAATATTAGCGATATAATTTCTACTATTTAACGTTTTAATTATATGGACTATTTCGTTTTCTAAACTGCATCAAAAAAACTGCTGTTGCATATGAAAACTTGCAAATTTTTACACTGCTGTTTTTGAAGCAGTTTAGAGAGCATAATTTTCGATATATTTGATACCGTTAGTCAAATGGTGCAAATTATATCAACACGCCGTTTCGAAAATAATTGCGGAATTTTGTACTGTTGTTTTTTAAGCACTTTAGAGAACTAAACCGTTAAATAGTGCAAAATTATATCAACACGCCGTTTCGAAAGAAATCACGTGCCGCCATCAACCAATTGGAAAAAAATGACGTAAAATTGTTATGGTCCATTGCTTTTCATTAAAGTGAATCGGCGAGTTTGCCCTTTGTTCGACTGGTATTTGCAACAAAAAGTGTTGTTTGCAACGCGGAAACTGGGAGATTGTAAGTACCTGGTAGGATAGGAGCAGAAGTTTATTAGGCATCTGACTAGGTCCATGTGTTAGTCGTCGTAGGCCCTGGATATGACTGTATTTCATGAAACATTTGTAGAATAACCTATTATGGAGAGTTTACGGTAGTCTAGAGACCGTTGTATTACTGGAAAGGTATCGCCTATTTTGTTGACATTTGCTGGTAGCGGTAGCCGTTGAAGGTAACTGTTTAATGTGGTTCAACTGAGTAGCCTAGTAGGCTAGGTAGTGGGTACCTGTATCTGGTATGACCTGATGAAGTGGCTCTCCAGAAAAAACGCATAAATCAATTCAAAAAAAGTATAGGCCTAGGGTTTTCTGTTCCAAGAAGTTGTATGCATTTAATGCAATATTTTTAGTACAGCTAGGTTATCGGTAGTTACGCTGTAAACCGTAGCCATACCATAGACTATGAACCGATAGCCTTGTCTTCCATCTGCTGAAGTTTCAGTGGTTGTAGGTCTAGCCTAATTTTATCATTTACATGTGTATAGGCTATCTGTTAGTCTGTGTATCTTGTAATGGGTTTACGTTTTGTTTTTGAGTGTTTTGTTTCCTTCTTGTAACAGTGTAAGTTTTGTTGAATTGATTTTTGCCATATGTTTTGAGAGGTGGCCAGGCTGGATTAAGACACTGGGGAACCAAGGGCTATTTCTTTCAGGGGGCTCTGCAGGGTTGGCAGGACAGATGAGCAGATGTTTCTTGAAATGTTTTTTATAGTAAATAATTGATTGCCTTTGAGATCAAAGTGATCATCATCATCCGAATCTTCATCAAAAGATCATAGCAAGGGCACATTGGCAGAAAACTTTAGGGAGAGGTCAATTTCAGTTAGCAGGTTAGGGGTCTGGGGAAGTGCTGTGTGTTAGCTAACCGTACCCCAGTAGGGTTAAAGGCTTTGGATTTTTCAGCGTTTTTCTGGGTTAAAGTATCACATTTGTTAACGTTAGCTCGGCAATTAAGGTGAAAAACGATTAAAAAATACAGAATTTTGCTATAATAGTACCATCATGATGCCTCCTGCCACTATAACACTATGACTGGTGAGTATCATTTGAAAAACAACATTTTTTGAGTTTTTGCATAATTTGTAGGAGCTTATATGAAAATCCAGAGGTTGGGCCTTTGCCTCATTGCTTTCCCTATCCTCCCCCCCCCCCCCCCCAGCAACTATTTTTGGATTGAGTTTAAAATTTGACAGTGCTCAAAATTTTTAAGATAAATTTGAATTTTGAAAATTTTAATTAAGACAATAAACTGTGGATTTTTGAAAGCAACGAATTTGAAGTTCCAAACCATTTTGAATTTTTTCAACCAAGGACAGGAGTTTTAATGCTTGGGCTGCATTTGGAGTAGGGTTGAACCAGAGATGCAGCAAATACCAAGATAGCAAGTGCCAATTGTTTTTCCTTCAGTTGCTATGCATTTTGCATTGGCGTGCAACGTCTTACAAAAAGTGCAAAACCTTAGGCAGTTAACACATTATGACTGGAGTGAGTATAGTTTAATGATTGAACCTATAGACCATAATGGTATTTGGAACATGTGGAACAGTATTAAAACAAATGGGAATACTTCGAACAGTTGCAATGCTTAAAACAATTATAACACTTGCAACATTCAGAACACTTACATTACTCAAAACACTCACAAAGCTAACAACACTTTCAAAAATTGCATAAAACGCAACACTCACTACACTATCACAACACTTTCAACTCTCAGATTACTTACAGTGTGGTCGAGTGGTTAAGAGCGTCATTTTTACAATGGCCACAATGATGATTGTAAGGTCACTGGTTCAACTCTCACCCTCGTCGCATTATCTCGTTCTTGGATAAAATGCTTTACAACACTTATCTCTGCTAAGATGTATACACTTATCTCTTGGATAAGATGCTTTACGACAATTTTCAACAAAAAATCAAAAATTTCAGCGGAAAATAAAAATATCGAAAACTGGTAAACGGGTGCGTATTCATCCAATATGTAGCGCCACTGTCGCTTGCTCGTAAGAGAAGGATAAAAATGGAACCAATCAATCACTCATAACCAGTGTTCCCTCTAAGGTATTGACAGCTGCGAAATTGCCCAAATGGAAATTTTTGTAAAATTTTGCCCAAAGATTTTTACCCCTTTAGACAACTTTTGCTCAAAATTTTGCAATGAAAACTGGTTTCTAAAACAATAAACTATTGTTTTGGACAAAAATTTTCAACAGTTCGCATCAGATTCAACATGATTTACCCAATCTTAATTTTAGTCCTTTGCAAAATTTGCCCAAAACTTTCTCAAATTTCTCAATTTTTGTGCCTTAGAGGGAACACTGCTCATAACTATTTAAAATGCTTCCAAAACTTAGGAATGTGTGAACCAAAATGTACAAACGTTAAGATTGTTTTTGTTTTTCTATAAAACATGGTCAATTTCGTAACATTTTTTTCCAAAAATAGTGGAAAGAGGCCTTTCTTCATCGAATGTGTAAACTGTGTTACATAAATTAAGGCGCTATGTTAATGCTTTTCTATCTGCTATGGAGTTTATGCGAGTTTACTGTTAGTCTAGTTTACGTCCTTTTATGTTGCCAAGGTCCCAGGGCTATATTTCCCAAAGCCCCCTCCTCTCCTTTATTCCAGTCATGGAGGTGGCAGCATACTTCGATGATCGCATAGTCTTTTCAATGCCCCCTTGCCAAGTGACAGTTTATATTTTGCATGCACTGCTAATTAAAAAGCAAGTTGTGAAAGTGCATTATTTGTGAAATTGCAGTCACTTGGAGAATATACTTTACTTCTGACTTGGATTAATGTTTACCAGTATCTTATATACCTAGTGTGCACAGTGCACATACAAACTTGAAATGTGCTGTCGCTAGGCTAATGATACTAGTAAGAAAGGTTGTCTGTAGCGTTTATGGTGTATGTACCAGCACTGTATTAATAGTCTTTGTATTCCATTTCTTGTCACGAACTGCTAATGTAAGTTGTAGCTAGGAAGGGCTAATTGGCCAATGTGGCAACAAGCGAAGTGCTATATAAAAAAACACGGCTGATAATAGTCATCCACATTCTTTTTTATTTAGCTCTGTGTTAGGTTATATGCTGTATAGTGTGACAACTAATAAGCATACAATATTACGGTATGTCTCATGATTCTTGTGACCATCAAACTGTAGATGACATTGCTGGAGCAATTCTTGGGAGGGTTCATCAAATTTTGGTGAACTCTTCACTCCCCAACCCCAGCAGTGTTAGCAATTCTTCAGTTCCAAGCAGTACTGCCAGTAGATCTGCAGCTACACCAACCTTATCTTTGGTAAGTATGATATATATTATACGATGTGTGATGCAACAGTACGTAATACAAGGTGTCCCAAAAAAATGCATAAAACTGAAAAAACAATTTTTTAAATAACACATAAAGTCACAAAAACAGTTTAAGCAAAGCATAACCATTTGCTTTATTTAATAAAGCCCAAATTTTATTTTGTACTTGGTTTGCCTGTTCAACAAAATCTCACATTTGAATCTTGTATAATTGATAAAAATTAGTTTAGTTCTGGCAATGTGACAATTTTGACAAAATGTTAGTTGTGCTGGGTTGGCTTGATTATCGTTATTATTGTACGGGGCATTTCAAAAGTCACTCAAGGGAGTGGAAGGTCTCTCAAATTTTATTTCACAAATACCATGTCTGATGTGTGATGTAACAGAAAAAATTAAAAACGTTCCAATTAAAACATTTTCATATATGCTGATATGCATAGGTGGGCACAAGTCCGTTAATCGTTAATCCGTTAATAACGAAGCTAACTTTTTCATTAACTCGTTAATCCGTTAAAAAGTTTTTTCATGTTAACGGACTAAATTAACTTCCGTTAAGTGCTGTTAACGGACTAAAGTAACTTCCGTTAAGTTCTGTTAACTTCCGTTAAGGTTTTTATCGTTAATATCATGCAGCTTCGTTGTGCATTTGAACTTGTTTTTATCTTGAAATTAGATTAGACTGTAAAATGTAAGTTCCGAAACACAAAAAGACCACCATAACAATAAATATTTCCTTACAATCAGCTCAACAGCGTCAATACGTGTTCTAGAAGCGAGTGAATAAAACGAAATGTAAATTACACGCAAAATGTTAACGGATTAACGGACTTTATTAACTTCCGTTAATTAAAGCTGAAAATAACGGATTAACGTTAACGGAGGTATGAAGTTTGCTAACGGACTAGCGGTTAACGAAGCTAACGTTTTGCATTAACTTGCCCACCTATGCTGATATGTGGTGAGCAATGTTGCTAGAAGAAATTAGACAATTTTTGCAGATGGAACGAAAAAGGAGCCCATTACATTGACTGTATTTCAAAAATTGTGATGGGCTTTTCAGATTTTTGAATTTCAATCTTCAAAGATTTGGATCCAAAATCTGGTTATATTTTGATTAATCAGGACAAAGATTCAAAGCAAATTGATGGTAATTTCTGACTAGAAATAATATTTTTGAACAGTATACTTAGCAATTAGCGTTATCATTTATTAAGACTAGAAATGTTTCGCTTTGTGACTGTGCTCAAACCACTATCAATCCAAACAAAATTATGATTGGGGTAGCATAATAGTATCAAAATTTTTTTTTAAAGGTGCTGGTACAATACTAAGAAAATAATTTTGAAGTTAAGACGTATAAGCTGTTTTAGATACTTAAGCTATGCAAAAAGTCCGCCCAGGATCGACTGAAATTAAATGGCAATTATGTCGTCATAATGACTTTATGACTGTTTTTTTGATATTATACCAGCTTCATATTCAGAGAATTTTCTTTTTATTTTGTAACTCTAATCGTATTGTATTGTAATGGTTTGAGCACAAACTGAAACGTCTCGAGTGTTAATAAATGATAATGCTATGTACTGTTTTGGCAATACTATATCTGGTCAAATTGTTTAATAAGTCCACCTACCTTGCTCCTTGTGACTGTCTTTAGCTGGAATAGTATAGCTGTTATTGGTATTCCTGAAAGCATTTTAGAATTGACTGACCTTTCGCTTATTTCTGTTAAAGTCATCAGAGTGATCAGAGCATAATGTTGCGCACATACAACGTAAACAGAAATGAATAAAAGAGAATTGAATGCACAAAGTTATGGAAAATACTTGTTGTTTAATTATTGGCGATTTTATTGATTTGCACAATCATCTTTTAATCAAACAACTTTTTCTTCTTTCTTCGGCGTCATAAACAGTAGAACAGCTTATTGCAAAGCTGCAAGCCTTTTTTGTAGGCTAACTGGTTCAATTTTTTCATGTAATTTTTTGTGGTAATTTTACATTTTAGATGGTTAGTGCTTTTTGTAGACAATTATGCGATTTAATTTTCTTTTACCTAATGAGGCCATTAAGGCCTAAACAACTTTGTCGTTTTTGATCAGAAATATCGCCACAGAATATTGTTTGGATATTACATAATTGTGATTTCTTGGCACATGTACATTTTGTATTTTAATTTATATGGGCATATTGTAGTTCGCTCTCTATTAGTTTTATATTTAATGATTTCATTATAACTTTCAGGGCAGAAAAAGAAAAGATTTTGATATTCCGTATTTCAATCACTGCTGGATCTCGATTTATCTATTACAAAAATTTGTGATATATTGCAAATTTCACGACCTACAGTGATAAATATTATTCGCAGGCATCAACTTCGGCGAAAACAATTTTTGTAAGCATGTTTGTTATTTGTTTTTGCAGTGTGTACAACAAACAAAACAATGGGTCAGCTTCAACCGCATATTACGGTATCTAGACATGCAATAACAACTTCCTCTCATAAATGGGGCCAGCAAGTAGCACCAAATTGCATCAGTGATCATAACTGGCAAAAAGTCAACCATCTGATACTGGAATGTCCCAAAACTGCACAATCAGGCAGTTGCCAGACAGTGTATGAATGCAACCAGGCGTTTGAAAGATTGGCTTCAAAAACGTGAGCTTGACGTATGAGCAATTGCCATACGCCACTACTACTGCAGCATTGTTCGGCCCGGGTCTAGTTTTTTTGTCCGAAATATGAACAATCTAAGCCTTTTTTTAAACTGAATGCAGCTGATACAGTTCAATCTCACTTAAAAAGTTGGTAATTCCAAGACTGGAAATGGGAACTTCTTGCTTAAACCATAAACAAAAATACGATTTCGACGTTTTACGTGTATCACCCTAAGCATGCAGTGAGCAAAGAGCTACCACTGAAGGTCATACAGTACATCTCGATGCATTTTGTTTTTAAACAGGACGAACGTAAATTGAAATTAACGCAGGACAATTTTTGCATAAAGCGAGTATTTACATACAAAAAAGTGGCGTAGGCAGCAGTAGAGGGCATGGAACTCTAGACCTTTAGCTCCATAGTCTGACATTTTGCCCCTGCGCTATCCTAGTGCGCACCTCGATGCAATTTTGCAATGGTTGCCATTGGCTGGCCATGTTCACAAGATTTAGCTGTCCTGAGATGCCGCTGCACTGCAGTAACGCTTCTACTTTGCGGTAATGATACGCAGTTAGCGGTTGACAAGTTTGGTAAAAAGTTTTTATATTGATTGTGCACAGGTCTTTATCTGATATGGAATTGGATAAAATCGTCGAAGAACTAGTCGAAAACCATCCGTCCGCTGGAGAAATTATGTTAAACGGTCATTTACGCGCGGAAAATTTTTATACAACGAAAACGTTTGAGAGAGAGCTTGCATCGAGTTAACCCTGAAGAATGCGCTTCTAGAAAGCTTCACACTGTTGAGCGAAGACAATATTCCTGCCCATGCCCAAATTATGTCTGGCGCATTGACGGCACCCACAAGCTGGTAAGATGGCGATTCATTGTTCACGCCGAGATAGATGGATTTAGTCGCCTGGTGGTTTATTGCCATTGCTCTACAAATAATAAAGCAGCAACAGTTCTCGATTTATTTCAGCGAGCGGTGTCGGATTATGGGCTGCCATTACGCATTCGAAGTGATTACGGCGTTGAAAATGTTCGTGTATGGGATTACATGATACAACGACGACAAAATACGAATGCAATCATTCTGGGGTCCTCTGTACATAATCAACGGATAGAACGATTCAACAGAGACGTGAATTACCAAGTAGTTAACCACTTTTTTAATCAGTTTATGCATATGGAAGATATCGATATGCTTGATCCTATGACTGAAAATGACTTGTTTTGCCTTCATTTGACATACTTGCCAGAAATTAACAAAAGGTTGTCCGAATTTAGGCATGCATATAACGATCATGCTATTTCATCTGAACGTAATTTCTCCCCTCGACAATTGTTTCAGCTCAATCGCTCACTGCTGCAGTTACAGTTTCTGGATCCTGCTGGAACAATTAATTTAAGTAACATATCTGGTAACTTCATGTTCGCGTGCCTACAATTTCGCTTCCTTCTCGGTCTGTTCTCGAGTCACTCCACGCTGTTATTGCAAGAAATGCGCACTGTGATACTCAGTCATTGTATATCGCATGCAGAACTCACATGCGAATTGCTACCGCGCTGTTACCGCAAGATTTTTGAACGACTTTGTGTACGTTCCTCGTACATTGATTGCTCCAACGTTTATTGCTTCTTAATAACGTTTATTTTATGCTCCGCCTTAAACACGAGTAACTGAATTTATAACCGACTTAATTTTGATGTGTATGAATTATATTACTGCAAATATTTAAGTGAAATATGTACAATAACACTGCAGCTTCCGCGATTGAAATCGACATCAATAAAAGCTGTCTACTTGGAAAATGTGACTTGGGGATTTAATCGATCAACTTACATGGAGAGGACAACCGTCGCAATGGCGGTGTAGTTTGAGTGTCCGTTTCAAAGCGAAAAGAGAATGAAATGATAATTAATAAAGTGCTCATCGAATCGATCCAAGTTGAACATAGGAGAATCATTTTTTGCAAAACACCATAGAACACAATTTCCGCACTTTCAAAGAAGGGGATCTCGACAAAAAACATCACCCTCTATTTATCCGATTGTAAGAAGCGTCTTCATTATTTTTTGCCTTGCATTTTAGTTAAGTACCCGAATTATGGTGAGCCAAGAACCAGGGGGCCCATGCCCCCCTTAAATTTTTCAAAACGTGACCGCATTTTTGTAGTGAAAAGTGCGTTAAAACTAAGCATTTTTGGGTAACAAGTCTCGAAAAATATCAGCGGCTGGGGTCTTTGCCCCAAGCCCTTATAAACTTTAAGCATTGCCACTGAAAATGCATATTTTTAATGAAAACTGCACTATAAATTTTTTTTTTTTATCGAAAATATCATGAACTCATCAGCGTCTCGAGATTCTGGTTGTGTTGTTCACATACAAATTAAGGTCATATTTTGACCAAAATATTTGGCCCCCCTTAAACTGTGCTCTGGATGCTCCCCTACCAAGGACCGTCAAAACAGATCGTATTAGACGCAAACTTTCGAGGCCGGATGAGTTTCCTTCACTGCTCTAACACAATTTCGTACGGTGTTTCCGCGTCGGACTCGAAACCCTCACTTTTTTGTTCATGTCATGTATAACTTAATTTGCAGTCAGTTCGAAACATATCGCTTAGCTGCAGTTTCACGCACCGTGTTTGTTTCAACACATAATTAGTTAATTACGCAATCGACTCTAAATAAGGGTTTTTAGATTACTGAAGTTCTTTCATTTTCTGTTTGCACGGACTACTTTTTTTTTCTGCTATCCTGTTTCGGTCATCTAATATTACTTTGTAGCAGATACACCATCGGTTAAGATTTACTTTTTTTACCTTGATTTTATTTGCCTGTCTCTACAATTTTTGTTTGGGCTGACCAAATAAAGACGTTTTGTTAAACCAATATGTTGTGGTCGTCTCAGAAGAAAAAGGAAGGCCACTGGAGTCCCTCTACGCTCTTATCCCGCGGTGATCTTCGGGTTCTGCAACACAAGGATTAGCACTTTGACCATGGGAAGGTTTGTGCGGTTTATGCCACCATTACCGATACGCATAATTGCATATTGCCAGAGCTAACTTTTACGATTCGATCTTTTGTAATAACCACAAACATTAATTTCAATAAGAACATTTAGTGAAATCATAGCAAATTCGAAACACGAAAGCAACAAGAGCAAAAAATTAGTCGATTGCTATTCAAATTTAAACAAAGGACGACAAAATTGAAACTGCTCTGTCGGAAGACGCAGTTTTTCAGTTAAGCATATTGTGTTTTGCCACCGATAAAACTGGAAATGCAGCGTCCTCTTCACGTTTTCTACATTTAGCAAACTATTATTCACACTGTAATGATACAGTACAGTCAACGCACAGCAGTATTACAGCACTGGTCAGTTGCTTTTCTTGCAAAACGCCGAGCCAGTTATGGCGCTGCCTTACAGCAAACACAAGAGTGCTCGAGCGGTTGACATGAGCGATCGTTTTTACGACCATAGCAATGCCCAAGATATTTATTGCACACCAAGTTGGTGTAACGACTGGGGTGTCTGCTCGCAATCGCAAGGTTGCAAGCTCGAGCCCTCGATGAGCTGCACATAAATGTCACAAAAATTGTGTTGTTGTTTCGTATGTGTTAAGTGCGTCCTATTAAAAAAATGCTCAAGGTATTCTAATTTGCTCTTTTATTGCGTCTTTGAATAAGATGCTTTACATGACTGTCATCCATGGCTATTCCGAATGACAGCACGCACTGCTTGTAAATCTTGAGCTGCTACTCCCACAACCCTCACGGAAAAGTGAGTGAAGAAAAAAAGCACTGCTTGTATGCACTTTAAGCTGCGTTTACCAACAGGCGAAAATTCGCTATCGAATTTTTTGTAGTATTGTTAAGATTATTTCGTATGCGCATACGAAATAATGTTAACAATGCTAAAAAAAATTCGCTTGCGAATTTTCGCCCGTAGGTAAACGCAGCTTAACTTTCATACGGTAATGTACAATATGTAAAAAATGAAAATTTGCAAATATCAGATACAAATTAAACTGTTTGACAGAGTATAGTGTTCAAAGAAACCGCTAATTACGGTATTTAAATAAGGCAGTGTGAGAGTAAACCTTTGGAACAAAACGGACGGCAAATATATTGATCTTGATTAAAAACACCGAGATTTAATATGAACAATCATTGTAATTTAGATGTTGCAAGAATACAATTAGGCTACTGATAATGTTGTATGATACTTAAATACAACGAACTTATCAAAACGTTTAAATTCCAATAATCTTTAACGTTTAGGCTCTGCTGTTTTTAACTGAGAGTAAATCCTTTGCCACGAGAGATTTCAATTATGTCCTAAAAAGGCTGTTTGCAATAATAATTCGCCAGGTTTATCCTTGATTTTGTTTTAATTGGTGGCCGCGTTCAGGGGTGGCTGGAACTCGAAGAGCGCAAAGCCCAACTCTTTGCTAAAACCGTCTTCCGATCATCTCTCTGTTCTAATATGTTTGTGAAGTTGAAAATCCTTTGCTATACGCATTTCAATTTTCAGTTAATAAGTGAAAATGAAAAATTAAATGCGTGTAGCTAAAGATTTTCAACTAATAGGCAAAATTAGAACGGAGGATATTCGGAGGATGGCTTCTGGCAGAGTTTGGCTTGCGCTCTTTGAGTTTCAGCCACCCCAGAACCGAAATCTGCACACTAATAAAACAAACAAAGGATATGCGAGGTCAATTATCATTGGAAACAGCCCTTAATAATGTAAGTTTAAGTTCCAGTGATTACAACGTAGTTTGCAACGTTATTACAGATATTAAATCGCATGATTAAGCAAAAGAGGCCTCTGAAAATAAGAAATTTTCAAAATTAAAAAACAACTATGACTAGTTGCAAAAACTGCTTGCGGGAAAGATCGGCTGTGCTTTAGGAGAAAGATCCCTCCTTGCTGATGACGATGGGATAAGCTAGTTTGATGGCTGCATTGTTACTATTGTCATTAGTAGGCCTATATTAAACATTTTAGTAGTTTTGTAAAGCATTTTTGACACAAGTCGTTTTGGGTTATCACCAACTATAGCCTACATCAATACAACACCCTTAACACGACATTTACCGACTTGTCTTGTTCTTATGGAATAACAGCACAAACGTGTTAAGGGAAAATAAAGGTGCTGGCAAGAAAACTATCTTTAAACAGGTCTTTGGTGTTCCAACAGTGCGGTTATCAAAAAAAGCTGACTCAAATGGACGGAATGTATGCACTAGACTACAGCCTAATGAAATTGAACGTCGTTTGGTAATTGCGATTTCGGGTACCCTATCATAACGCTATTTGTTGACGATTACTATCATACTTTACGTTAGAATTCCGCATATTATTACAGGCGTGGGTTCGTGGGCCGGCAAAAATCGCAGTTTTTATTTAGCCCGTGTTAATAGCAATTAGGACAATAATTTAATATAATTAATGCTACAGCTGTTTATATGTAACTAGTATGTGAGATTCCAAAATGGGCAGAATCCATTCAAGCTCTAACTTCCGTATTCAATCAGGAAAGGTATTCAGAACAAGAAATTAGCAAACGTGTGAAGTATTGCAAGAATACAATCCGTAATTTCATAGTGAACTTCAACAAAATTGTTCTCTATATGCACAAAAGCAGAAAGCCACAAAATACTAGCCCCTCCAAATAAAATCGTCTGATAATATTGGTCATATGCTACACAACCAATGGAGACTAGTAGATTACACGCAATCAAATCCCACTTCGCATGTTAAGGATAATGAAAACGCTTCTATCATTCCTTCCAAAGAAGATATGTGCACAGGAAGTGTAACTGTCATAGCGCAAGTGCTCACTTTTGGCAAGCACTTGCAGCTATTCTTGCACAAGTGTGCAAATTCAATCTTGATATGTTGGTCGGGTAATCCCATTGGTGGAACTGTACCGGATCCAGTAAGGTATTTCAAAACCTCTTCAGCTGAAAGCCTTGAATTTTCTGCAAAATAAGTATTGTCAAAAATAAAATTTTCTTGATGTCAGTTGAAGGAATAGTATAAAATTAAATTTGGCTTTCAGAATAATTTACATAGCGTATATTTTTCAGGTTCCCCCACCTCCTCCCAAAATATAAGTAATCATCTTAAATCTATCAAATTTGTTCCAAAAAAAAAAGTAAGTTAGCAAAGGCGACGCAAAAGACGGTTGTGGGTGCAGTTAGGCATTTCTGATGAAATGTTTTCAAGCTCGTATGCCACTTACAGTATTATCAATGCCTAATCTATATTTGGTAAACCCACAAGTAACCCAGCTTCATTTTGCCTTACTTTGGTTAACCCCCATCGACTTTTCTAGGCAGGCATATAACTTGATCAGTGCAACTATAGTCACTGGGGATTCTAGTAGATATAGATGAGGCACCATGGATGCTATTCCATTTAAGGAATGTTCCAGTTTCTAGCAAAAAAAAAAAAAAAGAATCGGCAAAGCCGCATTCGCACCGACTTGGTCAAGAGTACTGTAATAGACTTTCAAAAGCTTCATTTTTGTTCAGGCACCCAAACATTGTGTACAAGCTCGCATGTTTGATAACCTCCTTCATGATTTGCAGTAACACGTTAAATAGACTACCTTGTAGATGTAGAGTCCATACTTCTACGCCCCCCTCCCCAAAAAAACAATAGAAGCTGACTGCAGTTGACTGCAAAGCAGTCTTACAGTACTTACCATCATGGAAACACATTTGAACAAAATCTAAAAACGCTTTGTAGGTAATCGTTTCTTTGTTTTTTCTGTTGGATCCATCATCGTCGAAATCCGGTACAAGGCTGTTCAAAAACGTATCATAGTCCCATCGAAACAATTCTGACGGGCAAAAGACGTACTTGAACAAATCAAGCTGATCTTTCAACACGGTATTAAAATGGTAGATGGCCAATCCACTAGCAATTTCATTCAAAATAGGAGTGATGTGTTGTATCGAATGCAGAAACAAAGACCTGCGATTGAACAAATAAGCATAGTAAAAGTAGTTACAAGTTACAATCAATGACAAAGGGCAGTCCATAAATGACGTCCGCAGTCAGGGGGAGGGAGTTATCCATTGCGGACAAGAGAGGGAGGTTTCTGGGATGCGGACGGTCGAAATCCTTATTCCAAAAAACACGAGTTTTTATGTTTTGAGTGTATGGCTTTGCTTGAGCCGATTTTACGATCGACTGTGTTTTAGAGTTAGTTTGTGAAGTGGGGTTCTGGGGAGATCTTCCGCGAAATGTTATTGCGTTCTAAGGACTGCAGGTATGCGTTATGAAATGAAATGTGGGTGGTTTTATGGCGCTTTCTAACAACTAAGGTCCTATAGCGCCAGTACCAAGTTTTGACATTATGCCACTGACGTATTTTTGCACTGTTCATTTCATTCTCCGCGCTACACTTTTAAATGCCGAGCGTTTAGCAAGTGCAGCAGCAGATACCATTTTAGAAGTCTTTGGTATGACCCGACTGAGAATAAAACCCAGTCTATCAGCTTCCAAGGCGAACGCGTTAACCACTAGGCCACGGCGCTGGTATCTGAAACAACAAAGAAAGTTGTTAAGAAATGGTCAAAAACAGTGGGTGCGTTACTTAGAACACACTTAAAAAACAAACTTTCAGAATGTTAGTCATTTACCTTCTTTCAAAAAGAGTTTTGATGGTAGCGCTAATGCAAGAATAAGATAATAGGTCATTGCTACCAATTAAGAGCTTCTAAGTATCATATTTGAGTAATTTAATTAAAAGATTACTTTTATCACAGCACTGGTACTTTGGCATAAGTGACTTAAGGGGAAAATCTTTAACTCTGAGTTCTGTAATATCTCGAAAACGGTATTTACAGGTGGAGCGGGCAGTGCAACATTGCAGGTGGAAAGTGGGCAGTACAATTTTGTTGGGATCTCTATTAAAAATCCACCACCATTCATTCATTACAATATAAGATTAGAAGAAAATTATCATATGCTCAACTGCTCATTTAGCGTAAATGAACTTACTATACAAAGAAATAAATCAGATCAGCCTCAGGATGTGCCAGCAAAAATCGACCACGTATTGGATTCGAAACCACGCCCACACCAACCAGTGACTTGAACTCGGTTTCAAAGTTTGCGGCAGCTGCTAGCCGGTGGACAGGTATACTAATATGCTCATATCAAAACTGTGTCACGCTGGCGGAGTGGTTTAACGCCTGTCCTCGGTTAGGAGCTGCCGTGACCCCTAAAACCGAGTTCAGTTCACTGGTTGGTGCGGGTATAGATTCGAACCCCATACGTGGCAGATTTCTGATGGCACATTCTCAGGCTGATCTGGTTTATTGTTTTCTAATCGTATTCACAATTTGAGAAGCAGCGATCGCCTCACGTAAGAATGTTTGTATGACTGCTTGTGCCCAGTTTCGAACAGCAGGACACTCTGGCATGCGTGCAAATGCTTCAGACTGTGTTTCTGCATTTACATCATTACTCATTTATCACATGTGCAGCAATCAGCATCATCGTTTAAAAAAAATGTGTGAATGCAAAGTAATGAGAACGTTGTTCAATAAAACATTAGCGGAAAACATTTACCCTTGCCAGCCTACCGGTATGCCATGGTGCAGAAGTCAGAAAACTGTAACAGTGAAACATTGGAAAAAATAAGTAACATCTAATAGAATTGTAGTCTTTTTTTTTTTTTTATTGCTTTCTAATCGTATTCACAATTTGAGAAGCAGCGATCGCCTCACGTAAGAATGTTTGTATGACTGCTTGTGCCCATGTATTATGTATATGTGCCCATGTATTATGTGCCCATGTATATTAAACGTCAAAAAACGTCAAAAAACATCTTAATTGACTTATTATTAGAACTGTAGTCTTCAACTGGTACAAAACATAACATCCAACTTACTTGAACAAAAGTCTCTAGTCAAGCCCCCAGGGTCTATGCCAGCTTCACCAATGAACTTAATTTGGTATTGATAGTGAATCGCTTTTTTGTTCCATTTTTTTTGAAAAAAATCGTAAAAATCGCTAAAGCAAAAGCTTCGCCTGACGTTGATGATAACAATTTCGTCACTTTGGATCACTCCTGCTAGCACACCTTTGACTTTGCAAATAAGCTCATCTTGTTTTAGGCAGCCTGGTACTAAATCATTTTCTTCATCATCAATAATTACTTCAACTGCTGTTTCTTTGGAAAACTGCGCATAACAAGTAAACGGATTTTCCTGTGCTTCCAAACATGCATTAGCATGTTCCTCAATTTCATCAGCGGAAAATTTCATGTTACAAACCGGACAACGTATTTCAGCAGTGGCATTTTCGGACGGGCGACTTGGGCAGACATTGCTAAAAGAATGAGTAGCCGCGAAGGGCAGCAAGTCTTCTTAATTTTCGTCATTGACAAAAGGATCGGTCGACGTCAAAGTGGTGGTGCGTGGCCTGTTTATTTCGAAAACAGACTGATCTGATTTATTGAGATGACTTGAAGAACTCGGCCTGTTAGACAATTTTGAATGCAAGGACGGTAAATCATCAGCATCATCAGTCTAAAAATAATGTTTTCAGTTTTAAAATCACTAATGATGAGTTGATGAACATTACCACATTGCTTCTAAACATTACAAAAGTATTGGGGGAAAAATCTTGTTAACAGCTTGAGCCAATATAAAGGCCCATTTATATGTACATAATAATTGAATTACCTTCAGATTGAAACACTTACTGTGACAATGTCCTTATATTGAGTGACAAATCCAGATTAATGCGTTTTCGTGTAAGGATCTTTCCATGCCAAGCCTACTGAACCCTCCCCAAATTTGCTCAAAATTTGTCGAAGTGGTTGCGCCATACTTGATGGGTACAGTAAAAATTATAATTCAATATCTATCATGCTTTCAAAATATGACAGTTTGAAATTCCCCCTTGCGACGGTGCCAAACTCTTCCAGGCCATCAGCCACATGATCCCTAATTGGATTGCATAGTGACTCCTCAAACTTCTCTCCCAAGCTGCTTCGGACTTTCTTCTCTCTATATCTTCAAACTTTCTTGGACCTCCCAATCTTTCCCCTCCATTTGGAAAATCTCGACTCACTGATCTCTAATCACAAACCAACAGACTCCGCTTCTTTTTTCAGACCAATCTCTCTCACCTCCTGTGTCTCTAAGCTTATAGAATGCATGGTCTTTGCTAGCCTCACTTATCTTCTGAATCCTCGTACATCCGCTCTCACTTATATGGTGAGCAATGTTGCAAGAAGAAATTAGACAATTATTGCAGATTGAACAAGAAAAGAGTCCTCTACGTTAAGAAAAAAAAAGTCAAGAAAAAGTTGTTTGATTAAAAGACGATTGTGCAAATCAGTACTCTTTTATTTATTTCTGTTTACGTTGTATGTGCGCAACATTATGCTCTGATCACTCTGATGATTTTAATAGTAATAAGCGAAAGATCAGTCAATTCTAAAATGCTTTCAGGCATACCAATAATAGCTTTACTATTTCAGCTAAAGACAGTCAAGAAATTTAGGAGATGGTAGGTGGACTTATTAAACAATTTGACCAGAGTAAGACTTAGAATTACTATTTATTAAGACTAGAGACGTTTTGGTTTGTGCTCAAACCATTACGATGCAATACAATGAGAGTAACCATAAAAAAAATTCTCTGAATATGAAGCTGGTACAATACTAAGAAAACAATCATAAAGTCAATACTTACACATGATGATGACATAAGTTGTTTTCGATAGCGAATCTACGCAGACAGCCTGCCCAGGACCAACTACCATTTACATTAATTTTAATTTCAGTTGATCAAGGGCAAGCTTTCCAGTAGCTTCCCCAACCAAAAACAGCTTATGCCATCATATTGCATAAATTTTTACTTCATAATTGTTTTCTTAGTATTGTACCAGCAACATTTTTTACAAAATTTTGATATTATTATGCAACTCCAAGTATAATTTTGTTTAGATTGATAATGGTTTGAGTACACACCGAAACGTTTGTAGTCTTAGTAAATGATAATGCTAAGTACTGGTATACTGTTATAAAAATATTATTTCTAGTCAGAAATTACCATCAATTTGCTTTGAATCTCAGTTCCAATTATCTGAAATAAAACCAAATTTTGGATCTAAATCTTTAAAGATTGAAATTTAAAAATCTGAAAAGCCCATCACAATTTTTGAACTACAGCCAACGTAGAGGACTCCTTTCTTGTTCAATCTGCAATAATTGTCTAATTTCTTCTTGCAACATTGCTCACCATATATCACCATGTATGGAAATGTTTTAAATGGAATGTTTTTAATTTTTAACGTTACATCACACATCAGACATGATATTTTTGAAATAAGATTCGAGAGACCTTCCAATGACTTTCTGGAAACCTTCCATTCTCGTGAGTGACTTTTGATATTCACTGTATTATAATAACGATAATCAAGCCAATCCAGTACAACTAATATTTTGTCAAAATTGTCACAACACCAGAACTGAAATAATTTTCATCAATTACATGAGATTCAACTGCAAGATTTTGGTAAACCAAGTACAAAATAAAAATGGGCTTTATTAAATGAAAAAAAATGTTAGGCTTTGCTTAAACTGTTTTTGAGACTTTTCTCCTGGAATACTTTTCAGTATTATGCTTTTTTCGAGGGGGAGGAGGGCACCATGTATTTCTACTGTTGCATCACACATGGTACAATATAATAATACTTACCGCAGCTAAGGTTGGTGCAGCTGCAGATCTACTGGCAGTAGTGCATGGAACTGAAGAAATGCTGACATTACTGGGGCTAGGTAGTGAAGAGTTCACCAAAATTTGATGAACCCTCCCAAGAATTGCTCCAGCAATGTCGTCTACAGTTTGATGGTCACAAGATTCATGAGACATACCGAATTATTGTATATATACTTTTTAATTGTCACACTAAACAGCATATAGTCTATAATAGAGCTAAATAAAAAAATAAGTGGATGACTATGATCAGCCGTGTTGTTGACTACTAATACAGTGCTGGTATATACATTAGGCTATAAACGCTGCAAACAACCTTCCTTAGTTACTAGTATCATTATCCTAGCGACAGCACATTTCAAGTGCACTGAACACATTAGGTATATAAGATACTGGTAAACATTAATCAAGTCAGAAGTAAGTTTATTTTCTACGTGACCATATAATCCATAAACACTGCACTTTCACAGGTTACTTTGCAGTTGGCAGTTCATGCAAGATATACACTGTCACTTGGCAAGGGTAAGCGAAAAGACCGTGACGTGGTCATCCAAATCTGCTGCCACCTCCATGGCTGGAATAAAGGAGAGGGGGCTTTGGGGATATAACCCTGGGGCCACCACAACATAAAAAGACGTAAACTAGACAAACAATAAACTCGCAAAAACTCAATAGAAACCCATCAACATAGGGCCTTAATTTATGTTACACAGTTTACACATTCGGAGAACCCCTTTTACCACTAATGTTGGAAAAAAATGTCACGAAATTGACCATGTTTTATAGAAAAACAAAAACAATCTTAACGTTTGCACATTTGGTTCACACATTCCTAAGTTTTGTAAGCATTTTAAATAGTTATGAGTGATTGATTGATTGGTTCCATTTTTATCCTTCTCTTACGAGCAAGCGACAGTGGCGCTACATATTGGATGAATCCACACCCGTTTACCAGTTTTCGATATTTTTATTTTCCGCTGAAATTTTTGATGTCTTCTTGAGAATTTATTGCTGCTTGCCAGATTCCACCGAACAGAGATAAGTGTCGTAAAGCATCTTATCCAAGAATGAGACAATGCAATGAGGATGAGAGTTGAACCAGTAACCTTACAATCACAATTGTGGCCATTGTAAAAATGATGCTCTTAACCATTCGACCACACTGTAAGTAATCTAAGAGTTGAAAGTGTTGTGATAGTGTAGTGACTAGTGAGTGTTGTGTTATATGTAAGTTTTGAAAGTGTTGCAAGGTTTGTGAGTGTTTTGAGCAGTGTTCCCTCTAAGATTTTGACAGCTGCAAAATTGCCTGAATGGAAATTTTTGAAAAATTTTGCCCAACAATTTTTACCCCTTTAGACAACTTTTGCTCAAAATTTTGCAATGAAAACTGGTTTCTAAAACAATAAAGCATTGTTTTGGACAAAAATTTCCAACAGTTCGCATCAGATTCAACATGATCTGCCCAATCTTAATTTTAGTCCTTTGCAAAATTCGCCTAAAACTTTCTCAATTTTTGCACCTTAGAGGGAACACTGGTTTTGAGTAATGTAAGTGTTCTGAGTGTTGCAAGTGTAATAATTGTTTTAAGCATTGCAACTGTTCGAAGTATTCCCATTTGTTTTAATACTGTTCCACATGTTCCAAATACCATTATGGTCTATAGGTTCAATCACTGAACTATACTCACTCCAGTCATAATGTGTTAACTGCCTAAGGTTTTGCACTTTTTGTTGAAGACATTGCACGCCAATGCAAAATGCATGGCAACTGAAGGAAAAATGACTGGCACTTGCTATCTCCTGTTCTTGGTTGAAAAAATTCAAAAAGGTTTAGAACTTCAAATTTGTTGCTTCGAAAATCCACAGTTTATTGTCTTAATTAAAATTTTCAAAATTCAAATTTATCAAAAAATTTTGAGCACAGTCAAATTTTAAACCCAATCCAAAAATACAAAGGGGGGGAGGAGGATAGGGAGAGCAATGAGGCCAAGGCCTAACCTCTGGATTTTCATATAAGCTCCTACAAATTATGCAAAAACTCAAAAAATGTTGTTTTTCAAATGAAACTCACCAGTCATAGTGTTATAGTGGCAGAAGGCATCATGATGGTACTATTATAGCAAAATTCTGTATTTTTTAACCATTTTTCACCTTAATTGCCGAGCTAACGTTAACAAATGTGATACCGGTGCATGTAAAATCAGCAGGTAGCGCTTGGTACCACTAGGTACCAGCTTGGTACCGCTAGGTACAGCTTGGTACTGTGGTACTGCATGTAAAATCAGCAGGTACCGCTTGGTACTGCATGTAAAATCAGGGTTAGGGTTAAGCGGTACCTAGCGGTACCAAGTGGTACCTAGCAGTACCTGCTGATTTTCATTGCACCCATGTGATACTTTAACCCAGAAAAACGCTGAAAAATCCAAAGCCTTTAACCCTACTGGGGTACGGTTAGCTAACACACAGCACTTCCCCAGACCCCTAACCTGCTAACTGAAATTGACCTCTCCCTAAAGTTTTCTGCCAATGTGCCCTTGCTATGATCTTTTGATGAAGATTCGGATGATGATGATCACTTTGATCTCAAAGGCAATCAATTATTTACTATAAAAAACATTTCAAGAAACATCTGCTCATCTGTCCTGCCAACCCTGCAGAGCCCCCTGAAAGAAATAGCCCTTGGTTCCCCAGTGTCTTAATCCAGCCTGGCCACCTCTCAAAACACATGGCAAAAATCAATTCAACAAAACTTACACTGTTACAAGAAGGAAACAAAACACTCAAAAACAAAACGTAAACCCATTACAAGATACATAGACTAACAGATAGCCTATACACATGTAAATGATAAAATTAGGCTAGACCTACAACCACTGAAACTTCAGCAGATGGAAGACAAGGCTATCGGTTCATAGTCTATGGTATGGCTACGGTTTACAGCGTAACTACCGATAACCTAGCTGTACTAAAAATATTGCATTAAATGCATACAACTTCTTGGAACAGAAAACCCTAGGCCTATACTTTTTTTGAATTGATTTATGCGTTTTTTCTGGAGAGCCACTTCATCAGGTCATACCAGATACAGGTACCCACTACCTAGCCTACTAGGCTACTCAGTTGAACCACATTAAACAGTTACCTTCAACGGCTACCGCTACCAGCAAATGTCAACAAAATAGGCGATACCTTTCCAGTAATACAACGGTTTCTAGACTACCGTAAACTCTCCATAATAGGTTATTCTACAAATGTTTCATGAAATACAGTCATATCCAGGGCCTACGACGACTAACACATGGACCTAGTCAGATGCCTAATAAACTTCTGCTCCTATCCTACCAGGTACTTACAATCTCCCAGTTTCCGCGTTGCAAACAACACTTTTTGTTGCAAATACCAGTCGAACAAAGGGCAAACTCGCCGATTCACTTTAATGAAAAGCAATGGACCATAACAATTTTACGTCATTTTTTTCCAATTGGTTGATGGCGGCACGTGATTTCTTTCGAAACGGCGTGTTGATATAATTTTGCACTATTTAACGGTTTAGTTCTCTAAAGTGCTTAAAAAACAACAGTACAAAATTCCGCAATTATTTTCGAAACGGCGTGTTGATATAATTTGCACCATTTGACTAACGGTATCAAATATATCGAAAATTATGCTCTCTAAACTGCTTCAAAAACAGCAGTGTAAAAATTTGCAAGTTTTCATATGCAACAGCAGTTTTTTTGATGCAGTTTAGAAAACGAAATAGTCCATATAATTAAAACGTTAAATAGTAGAAATTATATCGCTAATATTGTTTTCTAAAGTGCTCCAAAAACACTGGCAAACTTGTGGACGATATAGCGGCATAAATTATACCGTTAAATAGTACTAATTATATAGACAATTTTGTTCTCTAAAGTGCAACAAAAACAACTGTAAACTTGTGGAAGATTTAACGATTTAACGATATAAATTAAACGGTTAAATAGTCGTATTATTTCGACAATTCTGTTCTCTAAAGTGCAACAAAAACAACTGCAAGCTTGTGGAAGATTTAACGATTTAGCGATATAAATTAAACGGTTAAATAGTCGTAATTATTTTGACAATTCTGTTTTCTAAAGTGCAACAAAAACATTAGCCAAGTTGTGGATAATATAACGATATAAATTATATTGACAATTTTGTTCTGTAAAGTGCTTGAAAAACCGGTGTAAAATTTTAAATCATTTTTTTCGATTCGGCGCCCCATAACCGGTTTCCAGAAGTAATCGCTGATTTTGTCCGATACACCTTTGATGTAGGGTAGGGTTGTGAATCCAGAAAAAGTTAATTGAGTACTAGCTGGCTTGTCGGTTTTACTCTTAGAAAAGGGATGGGTAAATCTAGCAGGGAAACCATTGAGGGTCAATGTTTTCTTGGTGAGATCAAAATGTGATTTGCGTTCAGATGGTTTTTGAATGTGGGAGTCGATTCGGTGATATAAGGTTCTAGCAACAGCTAACTTATGGTGTAAAGGGTGGTGGGAGTCGAATTGTAGATAACGGTCGGTGTGGGTAGGTTTCTGGTAAATTGTGGTCCAGAGTTTGCTATTAACAGTACGCTTGACATAAGCATCTAAAAACGCTAACGAGTTATTATCCTCCAATTCCAGTGTGAATTTAACATTGGGGGAAATAGAATTAATATGATGGTGAAAATCATCAATTACTGACGATTTGATTACACAAAACACATCATCAACATAACGTAACCAAATTCTAGGGGGTTCTCGAAAAGTAGTGAGGGCTTGACGCTTAATGTGTTCCATGAAAATACTAGCTACCACCGGTGAAATACAAGATCCCATAGGAGCACCAAAAATTTGCCGATACAAAGAGTCGTTAAAAGAAAAAACAGTGGAATAGAGACACAGTTCAACACATTTTATGACATCACTAGCTGTTAAGTTTGTACGCTCATGCAACAATTATCAGACATGAGCAAATTGGAAATAATCGACAAAGTTTCAGGCACGGAAATAGATGTAAACAAGCTTACAACATCGAAAGAAACAAGACACTCATCACTTAAACACTGGAAATTATTGATTAACCGCACAAATTGACTAGAATTTTGGACAGTATATTCCAAAGAAAGCAAAGGAGAAAGAATACCAACTAAAAATTTCGCTAAACAATAAGTAGGAGCACCAATAAAAGATACAATAGGCCTAAGCGGAACATCACTTTTATGAATTTTCGGTAAACCATAAAACTTGGGAGTAACAGCTTTGTCACATTTTAATTGATGATATACGGGAGTTGTGATTTTATTCTCTTTAACAAAACCATACACTAATTTATTTACTTTTTTCTCTGTAATCTCAATCGACTTGTCGCCAACAGGTAAAATTTGATAAACATTACGGTCGTTCAGCAAATGCATAATTTTGTCATTATAGTCCTTTTTGCCCATAATCACTGTACAATTGCCTTTGTCTGCTCTCATAATTCTGATGGTATGATCCGATCTTAATTCCTGCTTGGTCACAAAAACTACAGTATAAACTAGAATGATATTAAAGCATCAGAATACTAGAGTAAAGAAAGATAAACTACAGGAAAAGATTCACCATCTGAACAATTTATTACTTTTGACCTAGGAAGATTTAGGCCTAGGCCTACACCTACTTTTGCATTTTAGTGATTTAAGACGGAAAAGGAGTAAGTAATTTGCGATAGAATGTCGACATTGGACAATATTACGATCAAAATAAACCAAATTAAGTCAAAAGTATAAAATTGCAGTATTAATAAAAAATAAAAAAATTTAAAGCGCAGCGCAATTAATCCGCAACAAATTTGAATAGCATTAGTCCGCACGCGACTTCTGCATTGTCTCAAAATAAAAATTTCAAGCGAAACGCAACTTTCACAATATATATTGCAGAAGTTGTGCTTGATATTTTCTTGTCTGTGGCTAGAATACAAAAGATGACTGTTAAACGCTTCTTGCTAAAATCGCCTGTCTTATGACGGAGTCATTTCGAGGAAGCTAGGATCGTATATACAAATCTAAGTTGTTTTTTTTCCGTTTTGAAAGCATTTTGAATTACTATTGCTGCTACCGCTTTTCGTTTACGAAACATGCCTACTGATAGTTCAGATTGAGATTATTATAGCCAAGTAGTCCGACTTTGTCTGCAAGAGTGTTAAAATCGCCACGTGTAAATGGATTTTCAAGGTCTTGCAGACCAAATTCACAACACAATTGCTGAAACATTTTTAAGGAAAAAAAAAATTGTTGCGCGGAGGTGTAAATGGAACTTTTAGTTTCTTGCAGATGATTACTTCCGACGCCAAAATTTTTCATTGCTGCAAGTAAATTTGCAGAAAAACAGCTTCACGTGTAAATGGATTGATAATTGTTGGAGTAGTAAAATTGCAGAAAAAACTTACTCGTCTATTCCGGCCCTTAGTTAGAGTTTTCGAGATTTTGCCATTAAATTTCTGACCAAAAAAATTTCTCGTGCGCAGAGTGCTTCCGAAGTTGGCGCGGAAAATTGCATTTCGCAATCGATCCAAGCAACTTAGCAAGCGAAAATGACGGTACCCAGCTCTCAGAGCTTCAGATGCACGTGCAAAAATAACCGCTTGCCTTTTGCGAGTATTTCATTCGATAGCGCCTTTAAAAAATTTTCGTTATTAATGCGAGCGAGGAAATTTCTGTCACGTGGGCCCTGGTTAGCGCGGTTATGGACGTATGAAAATGGTGACGAAAAAAAGCATACTTTATCACTGACACGAAAAAACGGACAAAAGCGGACAAAAAATCGATACTCTGTAAATCAGGGATAGTATCCCTGGTGTAAATTCGCCTTAATTCCTTCGTACGCAGATTTTGAGGCGCAAAGCAAGACCAAAAAATATCCATGATCGACTGATCTCCCAGAAAATAAAAACAAATTGCTTGAATTAGATGTGCAATACTTTAAGCTGAAACATGTACCGGTGCGTAAAAGTTTAACCGAAGAGTAGTTAAACATTATCTGTTACCGACAAGTATTAAACGACTAGTTGACTAGAAAAGCTTACGTGATCAGTTCGTTTTCACCTGAATGTTGACGACGGTCGCTTCTTCGTTGCTTTCAAAATTGTTGCGGAAAGTGAATGCTTTGATGCTGAAGTGGTTTTCCATTGGAGACGTGGTATTGTATTCCACCATTGTACTGTCGCGAATGCACCTAAATTTTAGGTTGTAATTATAATAAATATTGTAATGTTAACTAGAAAATGATATCGCAAGCGATATCCGGGGACTTCGCGAAAGTACTCGTATTTAACTTTACTCAACTAAAGAACTTCACAATTGCATTAAGTGTGTTTATGGTTGTTGATAGTCAGATCTGAAACATATCGCTTTCGAATTTCATAATGTTCCATTAACTCGATCAGGTTTGTGGCTAACGGCTTTCAAAGTTTAAATGTCTAGAAAAGGTATCTATATGAAATGTCAAATTAAAATTTTACGACTCTACTTAGTTCTCGTTTCAAGTTTTAAGGGGTTAGTTGAATTTTTACTAAGCAGCGCAGCGCAGTTGGTAAAATTGCGGTTAGGTTACAAACAAAACCCTCGTTAAAGCAAATGTTTCGACAGTAACCTTTTGCTCCGATTAAAACGACAGGAAAAAACTTTTTGATCTGAAAATGCCAATATGATTTTCGGATTTGGGGATTAGTAACTTGCATTATCTTAACCAGAAATATGACACACTATCTAAATATCAAATCTACATCCTCAACTAGCCCACTGCAATAGTTTTTTCTTTAAGAAGAATTTTATGTAAGCACATGTATGAACTGTGAACACTTCTACTGATTTTTCTTAAAATCAAAGAACTAAATCAAAGCAATAAGTGCTTTAGCAATTAGCATGGAAAAAGATACGTACACAAACAAAATTAAGAAACAAAAATCAAATTCTTATAAATTTATAAGTGATATTGCAGAGTCTGACCTTACGGTGTAATGTTTAAAGTTAGACAACTATTTACCAAAAATTATCTACTTCTTTCGCACATTACGCTCTTTCTGGTTCATTTTAACAGCTTTGAGGTTATTTGCTCTCAAACTCTAAAGGTCTCAAAAAGTTATTAAAATAATCAAACAACATCAATCAAAAAGCTATTTGGAGTTTTTAACTGTTTTTCACTTTATTATGAAATAAAACAGAGCGATTTTTAAAATTCCAGCGACTTTATTACATCAGCCAAACTTAACACTAACCACTGCCAGAAATATGCACGCACATTATATTCATTCATTCATTCATTCATTGTTTATTTTTGTATAGAAAGACACAGAACACACTAAAGCAGGAAAGAAAAGAAAAAAAAAAAAGAAACACAATGTTATGGTCTTTCCTGTGAGAGGCTGCGAAAGGACCAAATGTCCATATCCGGAAAGAAATGGCGCATTCATCGAGTCTGCAGCCTCTCACAATCGGACGACGCAATAAATACAAGTGTGAGCGATAGTTAAGTAATATAGCCTACTTAGTGCAAGATACAATATTTATTAATTCAATAATAGTGCGAAAAAAATATAATTGGATGTAACGATATATACATTGTAAATTACAAAAGCAACCACACGATAAAAAGTAATCATTAAAATAAGCAACAGAACATGGCGCAATAAATGATTTCGCATCGAACACCAATAGAAGGTTGAGGATGTTATTTTAGGAAAACTTTGATTTTTTTACAAAAAGATTTTAAACTAGATTCATTTATAGATTTAATCTCAGAACGCAATTCATTCCATGGTTTACAACCAGTGAATTTTATTGATCTTTGTGTAGTGGATTTAATACATCGAAAATTTACTGCCCAGTTATCATTACAAGCAAACCTGGTAGGATACTCGTGTATTTCCGAGGGAATAGTATAGTAATCGTTAAAACATTTTGGAAGAATTTTTTTTTTTAAACTAAACATAAATTTCAAAACTTCTAATTTGTAAATGTCAATTAATCGTAACAAATCTAGTTGGTCATATAATGGAGTAATTTTTGTTTTAACAAAAGGCAATTTAGTGATGACTTTGACAATGTAGTTTTGTTCAATCTGATTACGGTGGGTATATTTTGCAGCAGCGCTGCCCCATGATGTGACACCATAATATACTGTAAATATGGATATACAATGCTATAATAAACATTTAGTAGTACAGATTGAGGGGCATGGTGTCTTAATCAAAGGTGGACAGTACCGAGTACAAAAGTACCGCGGTACTTTTTTTGGTACCAGTACCGACGGTACTTTTTCCAAAATGGTACCAAAGTACCGGTACCGCGGTACTTTTTTAAAAAAGTATTCGGTATTTTTAGCTTTTTCTTGTCTCTTGTCGATTGAAAATTAAGCTCTTTCTCTCCCTTTTTTTGGAATGGAACTAAAAATTTTTAACTTCAAAATAATCCGTTACGGTTCATTAGTTATTATTATCATCTGTTGGTTCATTATCATCAGTTGGGAAAGACATATTGAAACCCAAAAGAGTTGGGTTAAGTGACGATCATTTTCAAATGTTGATTTTTCTCGAAGTAAGTGGTTGCTCGTGGTCTTAGCTTGTCGTGCTCTTTTTCACAAAAAATTAAAATTTCTAGAAGGAAACGCTCTCCAACGTTTCTATTACAATTAAGTTGAGTCATCAAAAAGTACCGGTACCGAGTACCGGTACCGCAGTGCTTTTTAAAAATAGTACCGGTACCGGTACCGACGATACTTTTTTCAAGCAAGTACCGGTACCGCGGTACTTTTAGAAAGTACCGTGCCCACCACTGGTCTTAATTTACTAAGTATTCCTCTTGCGGTAGATAGTTTTTGTACAACATGTCGCGCGTGTTCCTCCCAGGTCAGCCTGTGATCAATTATAACACCCAAGTATTTAACAGCACTCTTATTTGGTAAAGGACCGTTTGGGGTATTGATACAAAAATCATAATTAGATAAATTTTTTAAATTAGAAAACAACACACAGTTAGTTTTAGAATAGTTTAGTGTAAGTCTATTCGAACAAATCCAATTTTCAAGTTGGAGAAATGTTTTCTCGCATTTACTTTTGAGTTTTTCAGTACTAACATCGCTACAGAGCAATACCGAATCGTCAGCATATAAAATCGTTTGGGATTCACAAGAATTAGTTAGATCGTTTATATAAACAAGAAAAAAAAGGCCCAAGCGCGCTACCTTGCGGCACTCCGATTGAGATCGGTTGCAAGCAGATGAGATCCGTTCTTCTTTGTTAACTGTACACTGAGATCGATTTGACATTATAGCTATCCTTATTCTGAGAACGCTATGTAGCAGTGCGACCCGCCGGCCAATATATTGGATATTGTACGGTATATTGTATTATGTTCATTATTTAGCCCGAAAACTTTCATAATAAAATTGTTCAAAAACTTTGAAGAGCAAGTAGAAGATTTTTTCAACGTCATAGGTGACAGTTTAGTAAAAAAACTTGGCCCTACAGCTTAAATCTAACAAAGCCATTAAGCTCAAGTACTTACTTCAACGTCTTAAATGTCGGAGTCCCAAGTTTTGTCAAATTTATCTTTCCTTCATATATTTACCTACTTTAAAAATTTCATCAGTTTAGCGTAAGTGGTTAAACTTTGAATTTTGGCGTCCTTCTTTGAGAGGGATCCCTTTATTTTGGTACCCCCAAATTTTTCAAAATTTATCTTTTCTTCATATTTGCCTACCCTGAAAATTTCATCGGTCTAGCGTGAGTGGTTAAAAGTTTGAACTTTGGTGTCCCCGTTTGAGGGGGACAGCCTCATCTTGGTATCCTGAAATTTTGTCATTTTTATCTTTAACTTATATTTTTTTCTTCTGAACCTTTCATCTGTCTAGCGTGAGTGGTTAAAAAGTTTGAATTTTAGTTCGGTAGAAATACGACAAAATACATTGAAACCCGGAAAAAATTTATATTAAGCTGAAATTTGGCAAAATGACTCAGGACCATGTCCTGAGCCACCAAAAAAAATCCCCACGTTTTGGACATGAGACTTCCCGTTTTTCGGCCTTTAAAGTCTGCCATCTAGTGTCAAAGAGTCTTTACTGTCCAACAGCCAATCCAAAAGTTATGGAAGAGTTCAATTTTGAACCGTAATTGATTTTCAAGAGCAGGTATAAACAAATTTGTTTTAGAATTGATGACGTCATCTTTGGTGACGTCATTGCCACTATTTAAGTTTTGGAAAAATGACGTATTCTGTATGTGTGGATGACTCAAATTGTAAGTGAGAGTTAGGATTTTGGTTCCAAACCAAAAAGTGCTTAAATTAAAATAATGACGTCACAAACGTTTTTGATGACGTCATCTGTCAAGAATTTTGATCGTAAATTTGAAAAAAGAATTATTTTAACACTTTGAGAATATCAACATCATCATTATTTTGACGTTCTAAGGCATCTTCGAGTCCCTTGGCCGAGGACTTGCGTCATCCTCCTAATATGCAATGGTTCTAAAAAAATAATAACTAGCGCAATTATTTGTAAATTAATACGAATATGTCCCGAGCATGATAATATATCTGATAGGAATAAAATTTCCATTGTTTTGCAATGCCTGACATTATCATTATTTTATGTAAAATACTATGTTAGCATACTTCTGCTATCTGTGGTACTAAATCTAGTCTAGAATAGGCCTGGCATCTAAACGAAACTGATCTAATCAATTAGAATAACATTTGAACAAACTTATCAGATTAATCTAAAATAATATCTGATCAAAAACTTATCTAATCAGCTATAGATTCTTGAATAACATCTGAGAAAACTTAATTAATCTATAATAACCTCGCCAATATTTGACAATTTGCATTCTTAATAATTTTTTTATCTTTGGTAATGCTTGAATTTTAAACTAAAATTGCCGATTAACTTTAACCGCGCGTGGGAGCTTTTGGATAAACATAGGATTTCTTGCTCTAACTGCAGAATGCATTATTTTATTTTAATCCGATATTGGAAGGTGTAAGTTTTATCTGCTTGATTAATACCATCGGCGCAGCCAGAAATAAAAAAAAAAGGGGAGGGACAAAATTTTTTATGAAAAAACCATATGCAAATCGGAAGGTTTTTATTTAGGCAAATTGTATCAAACTACTGCTACTGGACAAAGGTTAAGCGATAACAGGTTGAAGTCCTGCCGTCGTTCATGCAGCAGACGCATAAAAAAAAAGAATACCTACTTTGGAATTAAAAGTGGTTTCATGATTCGAGTTTATTTGACGATGCAACAGCAGATACAAAAAAGCACGTTTTTAAATCTCAGATTGCCGTTCCCGTTATTATTCGAGCAAGCTGGCATAATAATATTTTAATTTTCGAATAACTATAGTTACATTTTATTCCCCAAGTTGCCTTGGCCAGGTGACAGCGAAGGGACCCTTCGGTGTTCGAGTCAAGCTGCCACCTGCCCATCTGTCTACCCCAGTATATTGTAAAAAATTAAGAACAAATGAAAGGCACAATTCGCAAAACATACAAACAACCCCCGCCTACACCCGAAAATGATTGGTTTTTGAAAAAATAAGTGCTCCTTATTATTATTTATGTTAACTGACACTTGACACCACATACTGCTTGCTATTTTCAAACAGAAAAAAATGCGCTGTATTGTGGTTTGCCAATACAAAGTTTTGTTTAATTGATTGCTGTACCATTATTATTATCGTTGGTAGGAAATAAGAGTGTAAGCATTAATCAAGAATAATGCGATAGCGACCGACCAATTCCTTATATGGGGTTGTTTCAATTAAATAATGCAAATCTGAACGCGGCGTTCGCGAAAAAATGGTCATAACGAAATACAATGGGTTTATTTTTATTTATATGGCAGGCCCGCGATCAAAATTTGGTTCGCGCCGAAAACTTTGTATAGAATGCTTCCAGAGCGAATTTTTAGGCCCGGGCGTAAAATCGTGAACGTACGCGCATATAGTTAGTTTGTTTAAAACAACTGGCTACTTGTACGCTGATAAGGCGATACGCCGAGCGAACCAAATTTTGGTTTAAAATGAACTAAAGACCAGCTTTTGAGCTCAAAATTTTACGCACAGTGTAGATCGGCATTAGGCGGACGGCGTCTGCGCGACGTTTTGCTCGCAACCAATCAGCGCGCTCAATTCAGACTTCGACACAATTTGGGCTACGTCGCCGGACTCGCTACTCTGATAGACACCGAGAACATTGCTCATAATCAACACAGCTATACGGTGTAATATGCGAACACAGAAATTGATTGATAAAGATTTCCAAAAAATAAATTAGCATAGGATACTGTTTACTGACTTAAACATTTGACATTATGTAGATTGAAGTTGTTAGATTAATTCAAACCAGCCGATCGCCGTTCCCCAACTCCAGCCGAAAACAAAATTAAAGGATCAAGCTGACATCGTAGTTTCGCTTTTGGTAATTGACAAAAATTTTTGAACAATATTATTTTAATTCCGTCGTTTTTCAGATAAACGGGCTTACTAGACGGTTGGTTTAAATGTAGGCCTAGATAAAGCGGTTTAGACCAATTACGTCTGAAATCTTATTCCATGTAAACGCAAAAAAAAAGCTGTAAAAATACATTCAATCAAATGACATGCGTATATTTATACGTATAAATACGCGTGATCGGTAAAACGGACCGAAAGCAGTATAATAAAAAATTAATTTTAACGTTTTAAGTAAACTTAAAGTCATTCTCTTAGAAAAGATTTGCTTTCCTTCTGCGATTAGTGTTTTTTCCGAACGTTTTCAAATAAAATACTTTCGAAATTTATTAGGGTCAAAATACCATACGATTCGACTATGGGGACATTTAATTCGTGTGCTGTTACGCCTCAGATCTCGGCCGCCCCAAATTCTCGCCGGTATCTGATTATACTTCTTTTGTTTTGGAAAATGATGAGTTTTGAACAAATGGATTGCGTTTTTTGGTGCGAAATTGCGCTGCTTTCTGTCTCGTTCGCGTTCTCCTGCAAAAGCAATGCGGTATGCTGACGAGACATTATCATTCCACGACAGCGCAAAACAAGCTACGCAATGATCTTACATTTTGATTAATCCTATTTTTACCGAGGGGGGCAAATTTGCCCCCACTCTTAGTTATTTTAATATAGCTCCTAAACAAAAAAAGTTTTGCTTGGTTGCAACCTATTTTCGAATGAAATTTAATAACACTCATTTTCAGAAACTTTGGGGCAGCCGGGCAACCGAAAATGACGTCATTTTTGCGTTTGTTAGAGGCACCTAAAGACAGAGGTGGGCGTTGCGCAAAATAGTTCGCAAGTTTCGCAAGTTGCGCAAATTGCGCAAGTTGTGCAATTGCGCAATTTGCGTTGCGCACTATGCCTTTTTTTTCCGCTCTTGCGCAATTTGCGTTGCGCTCTATGCCTGTTTTTTCAGCGCTTGCGCAATTTGCGTTGCGCTCTATGCCTTTTTTTTCAGCGCTTGCGCAATTTGCGTTTGCGAATCGGTAAATCTAATATTTGTTGCGCTTTAATTGTGAATTTTTTTCCAAGATGTGCAATCACAAAATAATTTTTAAATGTTGATCTGCATGTCCCTGTCAAAAAATAAATAAATTTTGATTTTACAGATTTAAAGCATGATCACGAGATAGTTGATACAAGCTGATTGCTGATAGAAAGATTTTTTTTCTTGTTTTATTTTCATTTGCGTTATCTACTTTTTTTTCTTGTTTTCTTCCGCGCTATCAGCTTTTAAACCGCTAAACGTGCTGTTTTTGAAGTTTGAGCGATTTAATATATCAAGGAGGACTTGTGTGTGACAGAAATCAAGGGTGCCAGTTGGGACAGAGTTGTACGTCGAGCCGGGCTTTTCGGGTCGGGTTCGGGCCTAAAGTTGACAAAATTTTCGGTCTTATTTCGGGCCTGAAACGTACTTTTTGTCTTAAGTGCACAAAAATATAATTAAAATAACCTTACAAAATTGCTAGATTTTTCAGACCTAACCTAACTTTCGGGCTTTTTCGGGCATGATTTGGGCTTCAAAATAGCTTTCGGGTTCGGGCTTATATTTTCGGGTTCGGGCCTTAACTAATTGGCCCGTTTACAACTCTTAAGTTGGGAGATCCCCCTCAACCGGGTTCTCCAAAATTTCGAAATTTTAAACCGTTAGAGCTAGATGAATTAGTTTTTTACATGGGTAAAAATAAAAATAAACTAAGCGTAACAAAAATTGGTGGTGCCACAATGGGGGTTTGCCCCAAACGGACCCTCCAAAATTCAAACTTTTTAACCACTCACGCTGGACTCACGAAATTTTCAGGGTGGGCAAATACAAAAAAGCGTTTTTCCAAACGGGGCTCTCCAAAACTCAAACTTTTTAACCTTTTACAATGGATACATGAAATGGTGGTCCACAAATTTTCAACTTTCCTATTTGAAGCAACCTTTGCATTTCTGCACCATCAGCTTCTTCCGAAAAGTGCTTCTCCAGTGCAGACTTGACTGTGAGCGAATTCAGAATGCAACTAAGTGGTGAACATTTAAAAGCACTCAATGTCATGCATTGCAATAAAGTGCTGCTTTAATTAACCAATCGTTTAACAAATTTTTTCTGAATATCGGTGGTGGTTAACTGGTTGTTCACTTTTTCAGCAAATTAAGTTAATTTAAGCCAGATTAGGATTCGGTTCTAGCTATTCGGAATAATTCTGAAATAGCCTAGTATTCTGAAATGCCTATCCCTAGTGGTAGTACGTGTGCTTTAGATAAGCTATATTCCAAGGCTGCCCAACCCGTAGCCCGCGGGCCACATTTGGCCCCGCGAAGCTATTTTGTGTGGCCCGCGAGGTCTTTTTGCGCGCTTAATTTCCTCATGGAAAGGCTTACCATTTTCTGGCAAATAAAAAACGTCTAACGTTGGTCTTAGCCATCAATGCGGCTAACAAAAGGCCTGAATTTCTTGGTAAAAACTCTTGGTAAAAATGCATGAGGCCCGCAATAACTTTTCTCCCGCAATTGTGGCGCGTTCCAGTAAAAAAGGTTGGGCAGGCCTGCTATATGCTGTATACGGCTGAAAGACAAAGAGAAATGTATTAAAATCATATCAGGGATCGAAATTAACTTTTTTGACAACTTGGCCGTCGGGCAAATGTTATCAAATGTCTATTTGCCCAAGAAAATTTCAAATTGCCCGAAAAAAAAGTACTCTAAGTTTTGAGGTTAGCTTGGAAAAAAGCACTGAATTTGCAAAATACGCGTAGTTTCGAGAATCAAGTTTTTGTGTGCGATCGTTAAGATAATGTGATGCAAACAGTAACTTTTCCAATCATGCATCAGCAAAAATTGATTTGTTGATTGTAAATATTTCATTTAATATTTAACGATCATAATTATTAATTACCGTTGTGGTTTGTTGCAAACGTATTTTATTAGCGAATATTTTGGAAACTACACCAGCTAGAAAGCTAAAAGATTTTCAAAATAATCATAACAAAAAAATTGCAAAATTCTTGACGTTATCTTCATGCAGCGTAGGGTAATACTTGTGGTATCTGAAACAGCTGTTAGCGTGGCAAGCGCCGGAAAACTTTTCCAGAAAAAAAAAAACGGACATTTTGTGCCAAACAGTAGCAAAACGCGTCCAAGAATCGAAAAATCTGCGTGCGATTAAGACGTGTTAATTGCGATAAATAATGTGCGTACTATTAGACAATGCATTAATTGTGATAGTTACAAAGTGCATACTAAAATAAAGCAAGAAACAGCTTTCTCTACGTACAAATTTTACTTTATTGCGACAAAACCAAGTATAATGATTGGAACGTTTAAGTAATCTTAATATAAAGCAAAGAGCCAAAACGTGAGCGAACATTTTTTACTGAACGTTTCAAGACATTACTAGTCTCATCATCAGCAGATAAATGATATAGGCAACAGCAACTTGTCATGAGCAAAGCACAGGAAAAAAAGCAAAGCAATGACGCATAAAATGGAAAAAAAAAAGGAAGCGAGCGTAAAATTAAAAGCAATTATTGTTTTCACACGTTGAATAAATATAATGGAATTGAAGCTTTGTCGGAGTTTAGATCTGGATTTCTTTGTTGAATCATTAAGGTTTCTTTGATTAATAATTTTCGCCAATGGTCAGATCTAGCCAGGATGATGGGGTTATTAAAACAAACTGCGTGATTAGGGTTATCAGTCAAATGCCGAGTGACGTCCGTATCCTGTGGTGTTTTAGAAGAAGGATCGTGGTATTGATACGGGTAATTAGGTTCGTATATTGGCCAAACGTCACGGAATCTAATTACCCGTATCAATAACCACGATCCTTCTTCTAAAACACCACAGGATACCGACGTCACTCGGCATTTGACTGATAACCCTAATCACGCAGTTTGTTTTAATAACCCCATCATCCTGGCTAGATCTGACCATTGGCGAAAATTATTAATCAAAGAAACCTTAATGATTCAACAAAGAAATCCAGATCTAAACTCCGACAAAGCTTCAATTCCATTATATTTATTCAACGTGTGAAAATAATAATTGCTTTTAATTTTACGCTCGCTTCCTTTTTTTTTTCCATTTTATGCGTCATTGCTTTGCTTTTTTTCCTGTGCTTTGCTCATGACAAGTTGCTGTTGCCTATATCATTTATCTGCTGATGATGAGACTAGTAATGTCTTGAAACGTTTAGTAAAAAATGTTCGCTCACGTTTTGGCTCTTTGCTTTATATTAAAAAACCGAGTAAATTGCGTCTTTAACTAATCTTGTTTGAAGTTGTCTAATACGCTGTATTTTGTTAACTTGCCGTCGGGGAAGTTAAGCTGAAAACTAACTTGCCCGAAGCGATTTCAGCTTGCCTCGGGCAATCGGGCAGGCGTTAATTTTGAACCCTGTATTTAGTTTAAGCTACTTCATTTAATAAGTACGAAATACTTTTTGTTTTTTGTACTGTAATTAGTAGCCGAAAACTTGGCCTCTACAATAGGAAAAAGATTAGATAAAAGGGTCGGAAGAGCAAACGACAAAATCACCAAAGATTGCTTTCCTGCCTACAATAGAGATGCGTGGTTGCAAAAATTCAAAAGATTCAACACTGCTATTCCTAGTTCGGCCACCGTCGAGAGATTATTTGCTATTGGTTCTGATATTTTGCGATCGAAACGATCGTCTATGACGAAAGAAACTTTTCAAAAGTTTGTTTTGCTGCATGAGAATGAAGTGTTTAAAAAAGTCAATTTTTCTTCATGAATAACGCATTATTTCTGAATGTGAGTCAGTGGAGCTTTTTTTGTTTTGGTGTTTATTTATTTTTATTGCTGTTTATTTTTATTTTGTTTTAGAGTTTAATTGTTTTGTTCAGCAATAAAAATAATTCTTTCTTCGGTCTTAGATATGTGCCTTTAGCTATAAAAGCTAAACGCAATGTAGTTGGTTTATTCCAGGGCAGCTTAGCTGAAGATGGTACAATGTTTGTACTTTTATATTTTTATACTTAACACCATCGCCTGAAGCGCGCTTTTGAAACTTCGATTATGCAAAAATTTGCACTCAAAAACTTTATTAAATACCAAAATTTGTGTGCGCTTCTCAAGCAATCAAATCGTAGTTGCGCTGTAGGCCTACTATTTTCAATTTTTGGTTGCGGAATTTGTGTTTGCGCTTTAAAACGTTTAGAATTTTCGTTACGGAATTTGAATTTGCTCTTTAAGCTTTTAAGACTTTGGTTGCGAAATTCGCATTTGCGCTTTAAGCTTAAACATTTTGGTTGCGGAATTTGCACTTGCGCTTTAAGCTTAAAAAATTTTGGTTGCGGAATTTGCGCTTGCGCTTTAACCTTAAAAAATTTTGGTTGCGGAATTTGCGCTTGCGCTTCGAGCTTAAAAATTTTTGGTTGCGGAATTTGCGCTTGCGCTTTACACCAGAAAAATTTTGGTTGCGTAATTTGCGCTTGCCCTTTACGATGTGTTTTTTAAACGCCCAGCTCTGCCTAAAGAGTTTCGTGCAGTTTTGAGTACAATGCATATTTATCAGTGAACGTATTCTATTCATTGTACTGCGTATTCATTATCGATACTAACCTTTAGTTGGAATAAAATATTTTATTTACTAATAAATGCCTTGCATCATCATTACGTCATTGATGACGTCATAAATCAAAAATATTGCTTTTTCTGCTGTTTCTCGAAATAAACTGCGTTTTCATAAAAAAATATTCATTTTCAGCAGCTGTTGAATGATATAATGAAAATAATAGTGCAGTACTCTAAAATTTTATGATATATACTATTTCTCAGTTGCAAAAAAATCAACACAATATATTAAAGATGACGTCATCATGCATATGAGGTCATCATCTAGAGTGACTTCATCAGAGACGTCTTTAAAATAAGAAAAGTCCAAACTGAAAATAATATTTCGCAACATTTAGACCAATTTGCATGCTGTTATAAGGATTTACTGGTTTTGATGACGTCATCATTTTTTCGTGACGTCACAACCTCAAAAGATTTATTTTTAAAAATTTAACAAAAAATAGCTCTAACAAGCAAAAAATCTTTCTTCTATCACTTTCCAATCGATTTTTTTAGATAAAGGAGCAAATTTGCCCCCCCCCCCCAGTACAAATAGGGTGAAAAATAGCCCGGTAAATATAGGGTTAAATATCAAGACTGAGTATGCACGCATTCCCACTTTAAAAGTTTTGACGTTGGCGTTGCTTATTTGAAACTCAGGGTAGAATTACACTTGAATTAAGCGTTTTTAAATTACCGTAGTTTTTTGATATTTTATCTTTTGAATAGTTTTTGTGAAGTTGTGCACTTTCAAAAAGGGGGAAACTGGTCCCTCTAACCCCCCCTGGTTGTGCATGTGCCTACTAGGCCAGAGTTTTACTGACAACACAGTTTTTGACTTTCAATCGACTGAATTTACAATATAATTCTCCCTAGTGTAAACCTAATAAAAGTTTTGCAATGTTTTGTTTGGTCAAACACTCTTTCAAATTTACCATTAAAACTCGTGACAGAGGACGTCATCAAAACGTTTGTGACGTCATCACTTCGATTTAAGCAATAAACCTAACTCTCATTTACAATTTGAGCCATCGATACGTCATTTTTTAAAAAACTTTGGCAATGACGTCACCAACAATGACGTCATCAACTGCAAAGTAATTTTTTTTAATCTGAACTTGAAAACCAACTTTTATGCAAAACTTGGCACTTTTACTACTTTTGGATTGGCTGTTGAATGGTAAAGGCTCTTTGACACTAGATGGCAGACTTTGAAGGCCGAAAAACGGGAAGTCTCATGTCCAAAACATGGAAATTTTTTTTTGGTGGCTCAGGACATGGTCTTGAGTCATCGTACAAAATTTCAGCTTATTATTAATTTTTTCCGAGTAAAAGCTATTTCTACCGGACTATTTTGGAGGCCCCAATTAAGGGGACCCATTTTGGTACCCCCAAATTTTGTCAAATTTCATCTCTCCTTTATATTTAATAACCTTAAAAATTTCATTTGTCTAGCTTAAAAGGGTAAAAAGTTTGAATTTTGGAAGGCCCGTTTGGGGAAGAAACCCCATCGTGGCACCCCCAATTTTTGTTTGATTTAGTTTATTTTTAATATCTACCCATTCCGAAAATTTGATCCATCCATCTCTAACGGTTTAAAAGTTCAAAATTTTGGAGAACCCGATTGAGAGGGATCCCCCTAACCTGGCACCCCCAATTTCTGTCGCACATAAGTCCTCCCTGATGTCTTCAATCGTTCAAATTTTGAATACAGTGCGTTAAGCGGTTTAAAAGTGTATAGCGCGAGAAGATGGAAAAAGAAAAAAAAGTCAAAAAAAGAAACAAAACAAGAAAAACAGTTCTCAAATTGGGGCAAACGAACATGAAGAAAAGAAAGGAGGTTAAAGTGCGCTCAAAAATTGCAAACAATTTTTCATCAGAATCGGTAATTACCGAGATATATCGGTTCAAAGTTGTCCACTTTCTACACATTTTCGGCCTGTAAAACTCTGGTAACGTGACCGGGCGCCCCAAACTCGGTTTGCGTAAAGCAGTGGTTCTTAACCTTTTCTTAAAGCGACCCAAACTTATTGAAAAAAAACAAATGTATGAAATTTTGCGACCCATGTATATTTTGATTTGGCTTACCATGTTTTTAAAAGCGAAAAACGGGACAGCCTTGGACAACCAGAATATCTCTCAAAACAATTTGCGAATGTGAGGTGAAAACTAAAAATAAAGTTCTTCACTTCTGGAACCCACAAATCTCCACGGATTCGATCAGACTTGTGAATGACAAAAGTTTGTGGCCTATATCGCGGATTTTGAGGTGGGGACCAAAAATAAAAATAAAAAAAAGGTCTTCAGATCTGGAATACACAAATTTCCGCGGGTTTGGTCTGTCATATTTTATTATTGCTTTCTGAAAATTTCACTCTTTGTAGATGCCTGCAAAAAAACAAGTGACCCAAAAGAGTTTTTAGGCGACCCAACTTAGGGTCGCGACCCATAGGTTGAGAACCATGGACATAAATCATTTATAAGCACCCACGCATTGTGTCCAAATTTTAACTTTGCACGTCAAATGGTTTTTGAGTAAAGGCGAATTAATGAATTTTCAAGCCAAAACTCGCCGTTTTTTTATGTTTTTTTTGTGTCTTAATTCACGATCACGTGACCTAGGACCGCCAAAATTGGCAGTTGACACACAAAACGCTTTCATTAATTCTTAAGTTGAGTCCAAATTTGAACTTTCTAGTATTTAATCATAATTTAGTTATGACGTTTTTGACGTTTGCTAGCCAGAGCTTTTGATATTTAATCGTTTGCGAAGTATTTTAATATTTGCTGCAGGTTCGAATCCTGTAGGAGAATAACTTTTTCGCATTGCTTGTTTTAAATAGTCGCCGTTTTGGTGGCTCTTCCCTAGGCTTCCGCGTTGGTAGCCTTTAGGCCAGATAGCACGCAAAAGGATTAAATGTTTCTAAATTTTACCGTTTTCTAGCTATAAGCAAATTTATCCTCATTTGCAAAATTTGCGAACAAAACCGAAGGTACTACGCGCTCGCGCAAACTTTCAATTAAGGCTAAAACAAGTAATTTTTCCAATCCTGGTTGAAATAGTATAGTGCTGAAACGAAACTTATTGTTTGAATTCATCGTCATTGTTTGGAATATTATTAAAGGTTTAAATTAGCACTGAAAATAGTAGATGCATTAAATATCCTTGAATTTTTGCTTAATTCTGATTTTAGTTGTGCGATACACATACACTTTTTCACTTCATAAGCTTCCCACCAAGAATGTCAAATTTCATACCCTTCTGCAATCATGGGGTACCCAATAGCTGTTGGGTTGTTATTTGGGAAAGCCAAACATTCCACGGTGAACAGCTTCATATTGGTGGCACCTCCAACTGCTCGGATGCCAAAATGGATGTCGTTGTTCACTGTAAAGCTGATGGGATAGTCGTATGGACCAACTGCTTGCTGAAAAATGTTTATGATCATTGAAAACCAAGTTCAGTCGAGTACACACACAGGGAAACTGCACATTTCGTGTGAAAGAATTAAGCCATACTAGGTTTAACAACAGCGACATCAATTCTATAATCATGTCATTAGAAGTAACTAACTTTGTTTCAAAAGAAGTACAGAATAAAATGTCTTCATAAAAAGCCATGTCAACCAAAATGAATTATGGATTATCCTACAATTTATTTTTTTGCACCACCAGAATTCTTTTTACTAGGAGTTGGTAAACTTTTTCTCTTTTTTTTTTGTTTCTTTAGTTTTTTTTGTTTTTTTTCTTAGTATTTTGTTGATAGTCCTCAAGTGTGACGTAGCAATACTGTGATCGAGTTTACCAATGAAAGTACAGAGAATTCTTTGCATTAATTGTGGCGTTTTCGACGTTTGTGCAATAGTGCTCAACTGCTGATGCATGACGGACGGAGTTTATCAACCCCTAAAAGAGAAATTTGGTTTCATTAGAACACCTTTTATTTTCTCCTTCAACATCGGATGAAATGCACTTTTCAGCGAATATTGCTGAAAGAATCGTTAAGACACCATATTTCGATTGTAATGATTGAGGATGCTTTCTTAATACAATTCCGATTTGATTGATTTGATATACAGCAGCTTAATTACTTGGTTAAACGTCTGCAGCTTTGCCGAGAGAGCAAAAGCGTCGTTCTTACGACGACTTTGATTGCATGATATGGGTTCAACCCGCACCCAGGTTACGTGGTTGCCTCCTTAGATGAGACGCTTTACGATAATTATCTCTGCTTCGTGGCTTCGAACAAGCAGGAAATTCAGTGGACAAGAATTCGAAGAAATTCACAGAAACATTGGATCATTGGAAACTATTAAGCAGGTTCTGATTTGTTCTGCACTAAGTATTATTGCAATGAAAAATGTGCGGAGCATCAAATAGTTAGATGTGACACTGTTCAGTGACAGAAGAATAAATATGATTTACAAAAACAGCAACAGTAAAGCAAACACCCAAAAACATTTACTGACGTCAAAAGTCGAGTTGGCGTAAAATTCCAGGAAAAAGGAAAATGATCCAAGTCCTGGAACGTCTAGCAATTGGATCTGACGGTCAATTGGAGTGAAAGATAAAGTCAAGTTATTTCCAAATTTTGAAAATATGCAAGAAACCGGGACTTGATACCTGGAGAAAAAAGTAAAGATTAGGAATGGATTTTTAACAGTATTTGGCTAAGTGCGCAAAGGAGTTCCTAGGAGAGTTTTTACCAGTAAGTTTTGTGAAGTCGCAGTCGTTTAAGTGATGGGACAATTATGTTGATGTCATTTTGTTCAATCAATACACTTTTTTATGAGAACCAGCAAATTTCAGGTTGAAGCTAACTGTTCTTAATTTTTTATAAATTTTCAGCTTCATTAATTTTGTTTGAAAATGAATCTAGGAGCTCCTTCATCGGGATGAAACATTATCTTCAAAGCAGCGTTCTTCGAAGTATTTTTGGGACTTCCGCGACGCTTTTCGTTGGAAGTCCTTATGTTTTTTCTGGCATATTTTACGAATTTGTAAACAAAAATAAAAAGCGCTATAACTTTGAAACGGCTAAAGGTAGAAACTTGAAATTTAGATCTTAGCTGGGGCACATATGAATCATTCTTAGTGCAAGTTTTGGGGGTAATCGGTCATGTGATACGGGTTTCCGAGCCAAAAAATGAAATGCCAATTGTCGGTTTAAACAGCTCTAGCTCGAAAACTAATGGCACGAGGAGAATAAAACTTTCGAATTTAGAAGCGTCTGTGCATGCCCTTTCAGCTCTCAAAAAAAACCATGACGATTCCGACACTTTTTTATTTATTTATTTATTTAAGCAAATCACATTATGGGAACAAAAACTCCGAAACCACTAAAACTAGAAACTTGAAATTTGGACAGATGATAGGTCTATACATGGACTTGCGTCACTGCAATTTTGGAGGCGCTACGTCACGTGGTTTGGGGCATATGCACCCTAAACTTGTGACAGCGAAGTTTATGAAGTGATTTTACTCACGCACGCGCGCGTGCTGCCATGGACGAATGGTTAAAGTCGCCAGTGCTTGAAACCTAAGACCTGGGTTCAATACTCTGCTTGGTCATCGCTTTTATCAAACCAACATTATATTGAATCTAGCACACTATTTCTTTTTTTTCCATTTCGACGAAATCGTTTATACTTTTTTGTTTGACGCTAGATATGATCAGAGGGTATCAGGTTTCATTCTCTGTGAAGACGTCCTACAAATCAGCTTCTAAAGACCTCAAGCTTGCGCGCTACTTTCTTTTGCTATCACTACAAAATTTTAACGACAAGAATATTTTGACGTACTTTGGAGGCAGTCACCTACGCTCGTGTGCTGACATGGCCGAATGGTTTAAGGCGCCAGTGCTTGAAACCTAAGACCTGCGTTCAATTATCTACTTGGCCATCACTTATATCAAATCAAGATTATATCGAATCTAGCATATATTAATTTTTTTTCGGATACGACCAAATCGCTTTCAATATTTTCTGTTCCACGCTAGCTTTGATCAGAGGGTATCACGTTTCATTCTCTGCGAAGATGAAAAAAAAAACACTTTCTTAACACCATAAGCAAGCGCGCTAGATTTTTTGGGTGTCAGAAGAACTTTTTAGGACAAAACTATTTTGACATAATTTGGGGTTACCAACCCCCCAAAACCCCAAATGGAACCAAACAAATATCAGTGTTTTTGACGGCTTAAGCTAGGGTGCTACATCTTTGATATCACGACACAACAAAGAGACAAATACCTTGACATAGTTTGGGGGTACCACCCTCCCGCAGACCCTCTAAGTGGCAACCCCAAACATCAATTTTTTGAACTGCTTAACATAGGGTGCCAGTGTTTTTTGATATCAGTCGATGTTTAAGAGAAAAATATTTTGACGGGGTTTGAGGGTACCGCCCCCCCTTGAGGAACCAAAATGGACCCCCCAAAAATCCATTTTTTTAACGACTTAATCTAAGGTGCCAGTGTTTTTTGATATCAGTAGATTTTTCAGAGGCAAATATTTTTGACAGAGTTTGGCAGTACCACCCAACCCCAAACGAACCCCTTAAACATCAATTTTTTCAACGGCTCCTGTTAGAGTTCTAGTTTTTATTTCATACTATGAAATACTGAAAAGACAAACACTTGGACATACTTTGAAAGTCCCACATCCCGAAAATCCCCAAATGAAGCTCACAAAAATCAATTTTCGGACGATTTAATCTAAGGCTTCGTTGTTTTTGATATTAGTAGGTATTGAAGCGACAAAAAATTGACATAGTTTGGAGGCACCCTCCCCCCAAAAACTCCCAAACATCATTGCATTGAACGGCTTAAGCTAAAACTCCAGTTTTCTTGTACATAATATGGGGGTACCAGACCCCCGGAAATCCCGACGTGAAGCCCAAAAAAATCAATTTGTTGAACTTTAAGCTAAGGCTACAGTTTTTTTTTTACACCAAAAGATATTTAAGAGACAAAATGTTTGACATAATTTTGAGTACTCCCCTCCGGAACCTTCCCAAATGGACCACACAAAATCATCTATTTTGAACGGCTTGAGCTAGGGCACTAGTTTTTTGGATATCAGTTGATATTTAAAAGACAATTTTTCACATGGTTTCGAGGGTACCAACCCCCAAATGAACCTTCCCAAAAATCACTTTTTGAAAGCTAAATTTACCAATTGATTTTAGTCAGTTGGGTTCATATGCTGAGCTGGCGTAATGATTAAGGGCGCCAGGGTTTGAAATTGTCGAGAATGAACTGAGCCGTGTTCAAATACTTAGTCGGACATCGGTTTTACTCAAACCACAAACGATTTAAATCCCACATTTATTTTTTTCATGAGACAAAATCAGTTTGTTTGCATTGCATACGATTGAGTTTTACAGAAATATCGGTAACCTTCAAAGTATGAAGGGGAGAATGATGGTGAAATGAACTGGCGGAAGTCCCGTACTATTTTCCCGCGGGAAAATGAACATCTAGTTTTATTTATGCATTTTTATTATTTCATCCCGATGAACGAGCTTCAAGCTTCATTTTCAAACAAATCGAAGAAAATCACGGAAGGACAGTTTTGCAAGCATCAAGGAAACTAATAAGTCAATATTCAACAATTGAAAAGCAATTTTCTCGTCTTAGGTTTAATAATGCCTGCAAAAATTTGGGAATTTTGCCTAGAAGTTTAAAATTTTCTCCTCCAATAAAATCTCGAAAGGGGTATCGGATAGCGAAAAAATTTGGCTGGCAGTTTTTAAACCTCCGAATAACTGAATGCCTTTAATAATTTCTAAATAAGAAAAAATTAAACTGGAACTGACTCAACAACTGGCGAGCATTTGGAAGTCTGGTGAAAACGAGTTACTGAAAAACTATGCAAAAATTACATCGAGGAAGCTACAAAGCGATTTGGATGAAAGGCATTATGATAAACTAGAACGGCTTCTTGGTGGCTCATTCGAGAAAAACGTCCCTTCTCCACTCAAAACTGGGTTAGAAATTATTCTTCACGGCCACTAACAAAATCTCAAACTGCGGTTTTGCAAAAAGGTGGCAAATTTGCAGTGGCACTGAGCAAAATTCCGACGTTAGCTTTTGTTTGTGGCGTGGAGCAAGGATTACATCATGTTAAACACGGAAAGAACGCTCTTATAAACTATACTAGGGCTCAAGTTGTTAAGATCTTGAAAGAGGTACGCCACCCAAGAACAATTTAACAATTGATGAAAGGAAAGCAATTAAAGAGCTACTACAATGCAATGACATCATAATCATCAGTGCAGATAATGGAAATTGTACCGTTGTTTTAGAAAAATTGGATTGTCACAATAAATTAATGTCGCTTTCATAAGATCCAAAAACCTAAACATCACTAAAAAGAATCCGATTTTATGCATTGAAAAACGGTTGAATAACTTTATTTGGAAACTGTTTAAAAGTGACAAAATTTCGTTTTTTATGTGCAAATGCCTACGTTCATGTGATTTTGCTTTGCCTCGTATTCACGGCCTACCCAAGATCCACAAACCGAATCTTCATCTGAGACCCATTGTGTCATTTATAGGATCAGCTACACATGAACTGTCTAAATTTTTGAAAAATGTTTTGTCTCCGTTAGTTGGTAATTTTCAGAGGTGGAGTCCTCATGGACGTCCTTGACCTCGAGGACACATTTTGAAGTCCTTGGCCTTGGCTTTGGCCTCGAAGCCTCATGTCCTCGAAAATTGCTCTGTCCTCAGCTCGAGGACAGCACTATTTTTTGAACGGTTGAAATTTCGTTGGAAAACGCCAGAAACCTCGCGGAAAATTTGCGAACACCTTTTTTTTATCACTTGGAGCATAGGCGTAGCCAAGGGGGGGGGCAGGGGGCCCGCCCCTCCCCAATTGAAATTTCACCAAAAACGCCTATTGTTTCTTCAGTTTCAGTTTCTTTTTAGCATTTTTCTCTTACAACAGTAACTAACAACAATATTAAAGACCAGGGGCCCCGCCCCCCCCCCCCCCCCCCCTTAATTCAATTGTTGCCAGCCAATTTAAACGTATCACCCGAAAGAAATGGAGAATTTTCGTCCTATAAGTTGCTATCTCAGGCCCACATCTAGCCTTTTTATGAACGTAATGAGGGCCGGATTTACCATAATATGGCGCAGTTCCAGCTAAGGGTACCGCGCTGAAATCGTAAGACTTTTTTTGGTCTTCACCTATATTTGGCAAAAAGATGTTGCGAAAATCTCCAAAGTACCAGAGGCCCAGCGCGATGTAAATCCGGCCCGGCAATAACATGGTTAGTAGGCGTAACCATCTATTGTATCATTTTTCAATACCAGTTCAGTAATTCACCTCCAACCTCGCCGGTTTTTACCCACAAAATACTTTTAAAAAATTAGCCATGGAAAAGGCTGGTTGAACAAATCATTGAACTTCAGTTGAGGGGGCCTGGGCTCCCTGTGTTCTTGGTCCTTGGCCTCGAGCATTCCTGTCCTTGGCCTCGAGAGGGTCTGTCCTCGGAAAGGCTGTCCTTGGCCTTGGCCTCGGATTTTTTTGTGTCCTTGGCCTTGGCCTCGAGCCTTGTGTCCTCGACTCCACCTCTGGTAATTCTGTGCACACTGTAAAAAAACTCTATTGAGTTTACAAAAATAATTGAATCTGTTCATATTAATCAATATGAATCACAAGTGTCTTTTGATGTTGTGAGTTTGTTCACTTCAGTACCACTTGAGGCAGCTAGAACTATTGTGCTTGATGGACTCAGTAACGACAAAACATTGGAAGATCGTACAACTCTTTCAATTGCAGAGTTAACAGAGGCCCTAGATCTTTGTTTAAACTCATCTTACTTCACATACGACAGTACGATCTACATACAAGTTTTCAGCACTCTCATGGGTTCACCTCTATCTCCAATTATTGCTAACATGGTGATGGAGGATTTAGAGCAAAGAGCCCTGACTATTTTTCCCAACCCTCCATCAATATGGGTCCGTTACGTTAATAACATTTACGCAATCATGGAAACGGAGCATATCGAATCCTTCCACCACTATCTTAACACGATAAACAGCTCGATTCAGTTCACAAAAGAGAGAAAAGCTTCGGGTTCTCTTGCTTTCTTGGTTGTTTTTCTTCATCGTGAGGCTGATGACTCTTTTTCTACTAATGTTTACAGGAAGCCCACACATACCGGTAGATATCTACCTTATACATCTCACCGTCCTACTGCTCAAAAGCTCAGCATTACCCGAACCCTCTACTCAAGAGCAGATGATATCATCAACAAGCCAGAATATAAATTGGCCGAGTTCGATCACATCAACCAAACACTACAAAACGATGGATTTCTTAGAGATATGTGCTCTAGCGATCAATTTCTTGCTCAGCAGACTAAATCTCCCCCTCGACCTCAACCGCCTGACACATACTCCGCTTTTATTTCAATTCTATATGTGGAGGGAGTTTCTGAGCCTATTAAGAGAGTTTTGGCCCAAGTCGGCATCGGATTGGCTTTGAAACCACATTATATGTTGCCATCTGTTTTTCGCAAACCTAAGGATCGCATTGTGGAGTCTGAAAAAAGTGGGCTTGTGTATGAAATTCCATGTCGTGATTGTGATGCAGGATGTAGTGGGGAGACTGGGCGTAGTTCAAAAACCAGAAAACGTGAATATTTCGATGCAGTCAAAAGAATGGATGTAAAAAATCCACTTTATGCCAACATATCGTAGATTTTGATCATTTTATAGCGTGGAATGAAGCTAAAATTTTGAAAATGGAAGCCAATTACAGTAAACGTCGCACAGCGGAGAGTTGTTTCATAAATCAAAGAGCAACTGAAGTAAACGTTTGATACAGAATTGACGGCGCCAACATGCCCGTTGTTTACGGTATGCTTATGGAAAAATTTTCTTGTTTTAATTTTTGATAGTAAATTTTTTTATAAGCCACGCGTAACTTAATACACATTATATAATGCTTTCGGCAGGTGTAATAATTTTTCTGTGATATTGCGTGTTGTAATAACGATAAATTATCAGGTTTGTCAAAAATCAGCTCCATATTTCAATGCAATCACAAACACGAAAAAATGTTTATACTGGTACAAATTATAGATTAAAGAATAATTACAAATTATAAATTTTGTTGTAATAACGAATGCAGTATATTTTTTGGTTATTACGTCATAAAGAGTGTATTCCTGGTTACTTGTGTTTTTTCTTACTAGTTTCATTTCTATTTTTGCACACAAGAAATGCGTTACTGTTCTGAGGATGCTCCCGGACTGGGTAGCGAAACGTTCATTAATTTTGTTCTTAATTTGTTTTTGACCTTATCCGAGAATAAAGTGACACAAATTTATTCTTGCATTAAAACTAATCTTTTATGATACAGTAGAGTTAGACAAATTAACAACGGCAATATACAAAAGGTCAAGAACTTCTGTAGAGTGATTATTTACAATTGTGATGCTCAAGCCAGTGTTCTTAATTAGTTTTTTCATGCCTAGCTGACATTGCTCTCAATTTGTTTTTAAATTTTAGTCAAAAATAATCTTTGTGTTCTTACAAAATTTTTCTTACAAAAAAGTGTTCTGTATGAGGACAACTGGTGTTAGTCTTACTATTGACTATAGATGAGAGTGTTCGTTGAAAATAAGGAAATCTTGTCACTGTTACAGACTCTTTCAAAACTATATCGTAAATTACAGCAACCGAGTTACTGCATGCACTATAACTTCATCACCAAAGCAAAACCACAGCAGCGCCTGGTGTTAAAAATGGTTCAATTGGATATTGGTTCAGATTCTTATTGATATAGCATCCATCATGAATGGTTTTAACGCAGTTCTCACCAAGCTCCTCTTGTAATGATCGAATTTGAATCCTGAATGTCGTCACCCACCGCAGCAGCATTGTCAGCGTATAAGCGGATTACGTTTGTATATTTGATCTCCCAAAATGTTTCCTAAATAATAAATAGAATTTCCAACAGCTCTGCTCTAATGCACAGAAAATCCTATATTGCCCGATTGTACAAACGCAAAATTAATCGGAAGCATCGTCAAGTCACTAACAGCTATAATATTAATTAATTAAGTAAATCGGCATCAATAAACAAAAATCAATACAAAAGCGAAAAAGATTTATAGCCATTGTGTTTCAAATGCTAAACGCTTTCTGTAGCGCCGTTTTCTCTGCTTTACTCAAGATTCAAACCCGGACTCATTTATTGGTCATTTATGTGCGTTGTTTTATGTACCTTGGTTTTTATACACGTAATCATTGCCCAATTTGGACAATTTAATTTGTGCAAAGCACACTATTTGACTTCCAGTTGCTTTTCAAATTCTTCAAATCCGGTTGCTTAATGTCACTTGTTTATTCCTTCATGATGTAAAATAGTATGCAAATTTGTTGGTCTTGCAAACTGCGAGCTTGTGATGCCAAATCACTCAAGATTCTAGTGACATCCAGAGAGGAAGTAATTTTAGATCTCCAGAGAAGCAGGCAAAAAAGACCCAATAGCAAACCAGCAGTTGCTGTCCTATTTTTTTGGACTGAGAAAATGTCTTTCCCAGAGCCTATATAGCTCAATTTTGGAGCTTCTATTGCACGGCAATTTCAGAGCTGTTTGCATTAGTCTGCCGATTTGGCATCCCTTGGACAGCAAGCAGTTGAGACCCCCGGTGTCTTTTCTACTTTCGGGCCTTTCTCTTCCCTCTCTCTCTTGAGTGGTTTGACAACCAAGTTTCAGTAGCAAGACCAGAATATTGTAAATTGGATTCAGCGTCTACATCCGGATACTCATCGGTGAGTTAATTAATAGTTATTGCATTTGGATTCTCCATACCAAATTACTACTGAATGTTAATGCTAAATTACTGCTGATTATGTTAATCAATGTTACCGTTAAATACTATTTGCTTAAGTTGCTTATGCTAAACTTTATTTACAGTTTAAAATGTTACGTGTCTTACTTGCTTTGCGTAATATTTCATGCGTCCGCGAGTTTTTTGTTTCAGATAATGTTGGTATTTATTGTTTGCGTTTTTTAGAAACCGCTTACTGCTTTCGCTTACCGCTTTCGGCTTGTTGGACCACTTTGGATTGCATTGGATTAAATTTTTAAATTGGCTATTTACAAGCGTGTTACGATTTGCGAGTAGACGCTGTAAATCAAATCGTCAACGCTTTCTCAATTTTAAATCATAGTAAATACGTAGTATTAAGCTACAAGAAAAAGTATTATAGTATTTTCAAGTGTCTATATTCTTTTAGAATATTTTTTCAACTTGTCTTTTTGAAAGAACTGTGATCTAAGTAATAATATGGACAACCTGTGCTATCATTTTGCAATTAGCAAAATCCAAAGTAAAATTTAAATGTTCGGAGTCTTCCACAGATTGACATTCTGGCGTAATGAGTTCCTCTGAGATACTTGAGAAACCGGCCAACATGACGAGTGAATTATCAACAGCACATTTCTCCACAGATACTTCCATCACTTCAGAGCATTCAACCACCACGTTAGCTGCAAATAAAACGCATGACAATTGACAAATAGCGAAAAATTTTGAAAAAGCAAACTTTCGCACAAATTTAGCAGTTTACAAAAATAGCTTTAATCACTTTCTAATGATAAAGAGCTTCAATAGAAAAACCCAACTGCTTATTTCATTTTAGGTTTGTCATTACGCTACCGTTCCAAACAATGTTACTATACAACATGCCCACTAACATTTACTTTATTACGTACTTAAAAAAAGAAAAGAAAAATAAAGATGGGTGACTGTTTTGAGTGAGTTTGCAACTCCGTGAGTGAGTTCGCCACTCCATTGGCCTTATTAAGTTATTATGTTTCTTGTACGACATGCGCTATGCATGCTCTTAGTGCGGACGTCATAGCAAAGCCGGGAATGTAAATAATTACCGTAAACAAATTCACAAACTTATTTACTTACGGCGGCAGGTCCTCCCGTCACTGTCCAAGTACCAGCACTGGCGGGGGCAGTCACACGCGTAGGACACACCCGAAATCGTCACACACCTGTCGCTGCACCCTCCGTTGTTCACCGAACAAGGAGAAGAAACACCTAGAAAAAATTTGATGGTGAAGAAAGGAATTTCTCTATTTCATTCTAAGCATGTCTTAACTGTATCATACCATTTGCGATAAACGTACTTTTGGCGGATCAACCAAGTAACCCATAATTAGCTTAAGTTTGCTTGACCATAATGAGTAAACGGGCCGCTTTTTTCGCTCGTGCGTATGGAACAGGCATTCTGCGTTTGTGCAACTATACCAACGCAGAGCACTTTTCTTGGATTCAGTTTGCGATGCAAGTCTTTAGCCAGGCTTGGGCTATCACAAATTGGCTGACTGCTCTGCCCCAATGGAAAATAAGCGTCAAGTGTCTTTCCCAAAGACACAACAACGCATCGCTAGTTCAGGAATCAAACCGGGAGTCAGCAATCTTTCGATCACTAACCCAACGCTGTACTAACTGAGCCATATGGCCGCCAAAAGGTCACTATTAAGTAGCACATCAAAATTAAGCCATTAAAGATCATGTTTTTATGAATGAAAAACTTAGTAAAGCTGTATTTAAAAAGAGATACTGTACGTATCATTTGTAATGAATAAAATTGTACATAACGTTATGATATTAAAAGTTCTTTAAGTATTTCTTTCAAAAACATAGCTAATTTCTCTAGGCGTAAATAAAAAATTTACTTATAGCGTCAAAACTAACAGAGTTGTCCTTACCTCCCACCACCACTGTTATACAACGTTGTTCTGATGATAACCTGAAAAATTTTTAAGGATGATCAAATTGTCAAGTTTAGTCAGTCGATAACGTTCAATAAAGATAGTGGTCGTCTTTGGTACGGACAGTAGCGTAGCCAGGGGGGAAGCGGGGGGGAGGCGATAGCCCTTCCATTGGCATGCAGAGTATGCAAAATACCCTGTTCTTAGTACTTTTGAGACCAATTTTTGCACTAAAAGCGAAAATAGCCCCCCCCCATAGGCACTGGCAATAAGAATGTAACTAGTTTGACCCTGGACTGGAAAAGAATTTGTTCGCAGAACTCGATCGTACCTCGGGCGAAGACCTTTTTTTGGTATTTACCTAATTTCGGGTGCAAACTCGGTCCAATTCCTAGTGTAAACTGTTTTAATTTGGTTTTGCACCTCCGAAACAGCCCCCCGTTGCGAATTCCTGGCTACGCGCCTTGGTACGAAATACTGCTTATGACAGTGTGACGAACTTCGTGGTTGACCAGATTTAGGTTGTTGCTTTTTACTGGCAGTGCCAGCTGGTTATCACATTGCGTCCCCGAAAGATTTCTTAAAATAAATAAGGTATTACTCCTTTTTAAACAAGTTCTATTAACCTTATTTTACGCGGAGTCGGGGGTGGCTTTTTTTGCCACCTACCGGTTTTTTCGTAATAGGCTTTTTTCTTCAAACTGACTTTACTTTGAGTTTAATTTATTCATGATTAAATAACTTCTGAAAATCTGAAGTTGATGATGTAACGCAAAGTTTTCCAATTTTGAAGTTTATCCAAGTCACTTTTCGAAGTCTGAGCAGTTTTTGGCCAAAATTCAACTTTAATGACGTCATAAGACGTTTTTGTGACGTCACTAACTTTACTTTAGCAATGAATGATTTAGTATTAAAAATCAAACCTAGGTACAAAATTTGAACCGCCTATAACGCCATCGCAAAAATGATGTCATTTTTCGTTAATGTGGCCGTAACGTAATAATGATGACGTCATCAACTCAAAACTTATTTTTCTGAAAAATCTTGGTGCACACAAACCCGCATGCCAAATTTGGTGTTTGCATTTTTATCCCCCCCGTGTAAAATGCGTTGGTCCAAATTATAGCCCGCGTAAAATAGGGTTCACGTACTAATCAACAATACTGATATAAGACACACGATAACTAATTGCAATACTTGTTTATGCAAAACCTAAACTGTTCCAATTTTGCAACATGTGCTCAGCTTATTTGACTGTTTGGCAATTAATCAAATCTCTGCAGTTTGGGAGTTGATCTCAAAGCTTTGCGTCGCGCATAACCGCTTTCTGACTGTTCGAGTTCAATTGATGCAAAACTCTATCTAATCAGGAAGCAAAATGTAATATAATATTTTTGATCAAAAAACGGTAAAATCAAACAACGTAAACTCACTCCGCCGAGTCTTTTGCGGTAAAGCAAATCAAATTTGAGTCGAGTTGTTCAAATGAAGGCACCCACGTAACTTCCACAGTATAGACTCCGTCAGCTAGTGGAATTAATTCGGATCTGGTTGCTCCGATTGGCAACAGAAAGATGATGTCGGTGATGCTGTTAAAAGAAGTAATGCAGTATTAAACAGAGGTGGAGTCCTCGAGGACACATTTTGATGTCCTTGGCCTCGAAGGTCAAGCCCTTGGCCTTGGCCTCGAAGCCTCAAGTCTCTCCTCGGCTCTACAACACCAGTATTTTTTGAATTGTTAAAATTTTGTAGATCGCCTGAAAAAAATTTTGACGCCTGAAAAAATGTTTGAAGACCTTTTTTTGCAGAACACTTGCGCCTGTGTCCTTGGTCCTTGGCCTTGGCCTCGAGCATTCCTGTCCTCGGCCTCGAGAGGGTCTGTACTCGGAAGGGCTGTTCTTGGCCTTGGCCTCGGATTCTTTTTGTGTCCTTGGCCTCGAGCCTTGTGTCCTAGACTCCACCTCTGGTATTACTGTAAATGTTTGGAGGTGAAAATTTTAACTCCGAGTCCTCTTACGATAAAAAATTACTTCTGAATTCTGACACCACTGAAACAATAACTTCTGATAAACCATTGACAGATTCATAAAGTCAGAATACGGTGCTGACATAATATAGATTGACTTGTTTTCTTCAACATTTTTACAGTACGTATATATTGATTGGTAGTGCACAAAAAAGGAAAAAAATGCTCAAAAATCTGAGATCGTTATAAGCTCACTTTTCTGCTGGCGTTGATGCCTCCGCATAAACATTCAATTTGTACTCAGCTCCTGTGATCGCAGACTGTAGTTGGCCCTGCGGTGGAGTCGCACCAACAAACCAGGGCCTGGTGTTGCAGAGATTCGTTCTTGAGGTCACTGAATGTACAGTAATTTTACAATTTTTTGCCTAAGGAGATATTTCAAATTATATAAAAATGCTGTACTAATATTGAAATTTATTAAAATGTAATACTAGAAGCACTGCTTCAGCAATATTAACAAGCTGTCATTTGTTAACGTGTCTTTGTATTGCTGATGAGCTTCAATGGCCAAAAATGCATACTGTTGATTAATTATCGCTGTTACTACAGCTCACATGTATTTAAAGAAATTTTTTAAATTATACCACATCTTACGTGAAACTAAAAATTGCAACGGAACGTAGCTGATTGGCTGATTTTTAGAAAGCGAAATGATTTCTCCTTGGTGATCCAGAGTAATGTCGTCGTTGGCCCAGTCCTCGATAATGATGGTGACCGCCACCAACCCTTCAGCTCCCCCTCCGTTATATGAAAGCTCGCACTCCTGTGCAAACAAAATTTGAATGTATTGCAGCTCCACAAAACACAAAATAATGATTTTGCAGCGAAAAAGTATAAAAATAAAATATCATTTTTGACTCTTTGTCTATGCTACAATAAATACTCAAGATAAAATCTTCGTGAATGCTAATCATGGGAGAGAAAGGATAGCAGAATTTAGAGAGTGGGAGACTTACTGGTAGTGCCGGATTGCATTCTGTTGAGACTAAGATCGATTTCTGTCACCTTTTCTTTTTCAGCACCTAATCATGAGCTAAATACTGTATTTTTCTTATTTTCATATTGAGCTATAATCCAGTTTAATCGTCGGAAGTCTCGGTTTTATTAGCGTTTTTATGTACAAAGAATGCTATTCAAACTTTGGTGCTGATAGCACAAGAGCGATTATCGGATATATGTTCTACGCCGTCGTCACGGACTCACGGTCTCTTTGATGAGGTGAAAAATTTCTTGGGTACACTTTTATCTGTATAGTAAGTAATTAGCTCCTGTTATTTCCTTTTTGCATGGGCTAAAAAATTAGAAAATTGCAAAGTAAATAAACGATTTTTTTGTTCTTCTGCTTTGACGAAGAAAAACCGACATAGTACAGTACTTCCTTATTCGCATACCCTCAACATCCAGTGAAAGATCTGAAAATTAGATGCAATTTCTGCTGACCAAGCAAGGACTAAAAATGGTTCTTTGATGTGGTGGCTTGCTGAAGCGAGACCTAACATTGTATTTTAAAAAATGTGATACAGCAGGATTTAATTTGTTTGGCTTTCTTTTAGTGCTGTCACAAGACAGAAAATGGAATTTTTTAGGGCCCTCCGAATCGTATTTTGAATGGCAGCTTTGTTTTTATTTGTTGGATTTGACGTTTGCAAGATTAATTTGCCTCCATTGTGCTACTGTAACAATGTATGTTCATTAAAAACAGCAAAGCCCTAGTTAAAACAGTAAAATCTTTGAACGTTTCGGACTTAACTACGTCCATCATCAGTAAAAAAAAAAAAAAAAGATCGCAAAAAGTACAAAAAAGTGAATACCAAATCTTTCAAGAGATGAGGAGGTTCAATTCTTCTTGATCTGATAACTTGTTTTCATCGAGATGTGTTAACACTTTTTATACTTCTTGCTTTTTAGATTTCGTTTTTTGGCTGATGATGAACGCACTTAAGTCCGAAAGTTTTATTGTTTTAAATAAAGCTTTACTGTTTTAATCATGTTAAACAAAAATGCCGTGGAATCAGTTCCGACTAATTTATGCGTTCACAATTTTCGTTTTACTAAATTTTGGTTCTCAAGCTGCATGCAATAGATAAAAGATCATTGGAAAAGAAAGCAGCATGCTCGATTTGCTTCATATTTTCATACAAGCATAATGCTGTTTAAAAAAAAACTTTTTGGATTAATATTTCATATTAAAATATAATATTGTTTACTTTTATCTTTCAAAGTCCAAAAAATCAATGACTTTATACTACAATTTCTACATTTCGAAGATACGCTCGTATGAGTCTCACATGCTGGAACGTTCGCATGAAGCGGATTTTTACAGAAATTACCTCATTGAGATCAAAATACGGAAATCTCTGACAGAGTTCTCCGCATTCCAACTCCGTATGCGCAAAACGGCAAGTGACTCGATCCCCGTCAGGATCAGTGGTTGAGAGTTGTACTGTAAGAGGACACGCAATATGCATTCTGGAAAAAGAAAAAACTTTACCATCTTAGACAAAATCGTATTGCTTTATTCATTAGAAAATTCAAAACTTTAAAAAAAATTTAAATTAGATGTCTTATGATCAAACAGGAATCCTAGAACACAAAATCAGGGACTTATGAAAGGAAAAGAGAGGAGTCACAGAGATGCAAAATTATATTCCCCAGATAATTTCCTCTTCAACCGGCCAGCCATAAATTTTGAGGTGAATTTTGATGGAGACGCAGAGCACAGTCATGGCAAGATAGGGTCTAATACCATAGAAAGACAAAACATAGGGAGTCAGATCACAAATTTCGACTCCGTCAACATGACAAGTGAGATAGTGCCCTATAAAACGGAGAAGCAAACAATCAAGATACCAGAACATATATCCGTATTTTGTACGCCTTTAGTCAACAGATTAAAATGAACTTATAGCGAAGCTGCAATGACATTTTTTATCTCACTCGATAATTGGAGCGGTGTTTGCCAGAGGAGACGAGTTTGGCTTTAACGTGTCAGATCGAATTCCGATCAAGATGTTGAAGGATAACGACCACGTGCACCCGGAATAATAAAGACCGCTCACCCAACATCTGCCTTGATTCCTACCATTTTAAAGAAAATTGTATTTAAAGCAAATTGAATTTCGCTTACGGTTCAAAAACACTTCGAAGGTATATGCGACTGAATCAACGACAATGAAAAACAAACTTCTTCTCACTCTTTCAACTTTTAATCACCAGGATCAGGGAAAGGGAGCTTGAGCTATAAGCCAAGATTTTTTCAAACAAAAAATATCTCAATTTGACGGCGTGCTTAACAAATTGGTGCCACTCAAGCGTCACACAAACTGGGGCCTGAGGACAGATTCTCCAACCACTACAGACCTTGGATTGTGGGAGCAAAGCAAATGCATGCATTTTCGGGTTAAATTTTCTAACGACTTGGTTAAGGGGAGCTGAAGCCCTTTTGGTCTCCCCTTTTTTTTGCACCACTGCTTGCGAATTAAATTAGAAAAATAGAACAACAATAAATTCAGCTTTGATAGTGATGGTGCAGCTAATCAACATACTAGCAACTTCGGCAGCATTCTGTTTCATTGTAATTTTCTGGAATTAAGTAGTGCATATACGTTTACACTTCTTTTTCTTTGGGTAAATAAAACAATTAAAAATGTTTTATTTGTAATTGGCTGAATTTAAAATGATGCATTCTGGATAACCGAGTTTTCTCTTAAAAAAGCTGTAGTTATATACAGTAGGACTTTTATCCCATTGTACCTTGTCTAATTAAAATTGTACCTTGTCTAATTAAAAAGTTCTAAATCCCAAGGCTCACCATATCGTAGTGTTGCTTGAAGTGACATTGTAAAGAAACGACTGGTATCCTGTCATCCAGTCTTGCACAGGATCAAACCCGGTACAGATAAATTCGGCCGGTACGATATTTCCTTCACTGGACACCCAAAATCCAATGCCAGGGTTCACTGTTTGATTTTGAATCAACTCATCACTGCATATGATGTCATTTCTGAAAGTTGTTCTCCAACCGATTTGATACTCGACAATGATCTTCGAGAAAGATAAAAGATTCTAATCATATTTAAAATTTGGTAAATCCATTTTTGTTTATTTTTGAGAAATTTTCATCTTGAAATGAGTTCGTATACTAATGCTATTAACATTAGATTTTGCCTAATATGTTAATTAGAAGGGCAAGACCAAACGCTTCGTTATCACTCTTCTTCAAATACGCAGCACAATAAAAAGTTTGAATACGGTAAGTTTTCACTTAAAAAAGTTTCTTTTTGATTAACAATGAGCAGTTCAAGTAAAAACAAGTTTTTGCAATAGAAATATTTCATGCATAATTTTGACTGTTCTCCGGAATATCTTTCGAATTCGCTGCGGCAACCCTAATAATCTAATGCTAATTTACACAATCGATGACAACAAAGCTATGATGTTTACCAAGTACGATTGAGTTTCGATTGAGCACTTATAAACTGCTTCAACTGCAGTGAAATAGCTGATCTTCACCGCATCGAAATCTTCTAATCTAATTAATTTATTTGCTTGTCAAGATCAAACATAGAGCAGTTTACACGCACTACTTAAATTGTAGGGGAGAAGCGGGGAGACGCGGGGAGACGCGTCCCCTCATCGAGAGTTAGCGTCCCTCATCAAGATTTAGCGTCCCCCATCAAGATTCGTGCGTTGGATGATCAGACAAAAAAGAGCCAGCCAACACGAATAAATCCTAGAAATTCCGGCCGAATATAGTCCCAAATTGCCTAGAAAACCTTTTTTTTATCTTGATTCAACTTCGGGGACGAATTGCATAATTACCATTAAAGTACTTTCGTATGCCAAATGCGTTTGGTCAAGGCTGCAAAAGCGTCCCCCCATGCAAAATTTTACAATTTAAGTACTGCCACACCATAATGCTATTTAAATCCGTTGGAACTACTATAGGTCAGAAAACAAAAAGCATATAATGCTGAACTTTCCATCAAAATCATTGATATCACCTGATTATTAACAATTAATTTTCCATTTGCAAAAAAAAATACAGTATTTTCATTTGTTTTTATGATACAAACAGAACCTTAAACGGTATTGAGCATTCCCTTACTTCGGGTGATGCGTCGGAGAATCCAACAGATGGAGACCACCACACGGTGCCCCCCCGAAAATGGGTGGCATTTGTGGCGGTGATGAACAACGTGGTGTTAAATAACGTCAAAGACAAGAAAGCGTTCAGTAAAGTTCGTCCATAGTTCACTCCTCTGTAAGGAGTCATTTTGATCATAACTTTTAGAACAATCTACGTTCAAAAACTGCAGCAACTCTTATATACAGGGGGTCCATAAAGTCTCTTTACAATTTAAAAAAATTACTACAACGTCAAATGATGAGATAACGCAATGAGGGTTGTTTTATGTTGATTAGTATAGCATAAAGTTTTCTTTGACTCTAAAATTTATTGTTTCTGGGTTTCAGATAAAATTTCAACGTGTTTAATGATTGAGCTTAATGAACCTCCATAAAATGACTACTCTTGAAGAAAAACCCCATCAAAATAATCTGTTCAACCAGCTTGTGATGCAAACTACAACAGCGACGCGAAGTCGCGCGATTAGCATCAAAAGCTGGTTAAACAGAATTAGCATCACAACCATGTTCTGTTCAATCAGCTTGTGATGCTGAGCAAGCAACTTCACGTTGCTGTTGGCGTTTGCATCACGAGCCGGTAGAACAGAAAAAAAGGCTTCGATTTTTAGAGAGATGACAGCCCTCACGTCCCTGTCTCCATAAATTTCTTGTACCATAAACGAACTGAAGGACTAGATGATGGGTCTCTTCCATACTTAGTTCTGTAGTCTCGATGGGTCTAAACATCTGATTTTCTCAATATACCAGGATATACATTGCGCTTTTTCTTGAGTAGTAGTCATTTCAGATTCAGATAACTCAATCATTACACTTGCAGAAATTCTGTCTGAAGCACATAAAAATTTTATCTGAAACAATAAATTTTAGAGTCAATGAAAACTTTATGAAATACAGACTAACATAAAACAACCCAAATTGTGTTATCTCACCATTTGGAGTTGTAGTAATTTTTTTAAATTGTAATAAAGAGACTTCATGTACACCCTGTACATTAAAAGTAAGTGATTTCTTTCAAACATTTTTATTCCTCAGTACCTTGTTATCCTTGTTTCATTAGTTATTTCAGTAGAATCTTGACGAGTGTCGTTCTTTTTGGTGATTTTATTGGTTTATAACAGGGCTTCCCAAACCCCGATCAGCTGGCCGCATTTTTTTTTGGTCTTCACCTAAATTTCCGCCAGTTTTTGCATCAAATCTCGCTAGAAACCATTTTTTGTTCGAGCCGGCACTAATTGTGCAGCCCGCTTAAAGTCACTGTGGCGCGTTTCTCAAAAAGTTTGGGCACCCTTGCTTTATACTGCAGTATTTTTGTGTAAATGCTGTGGTCAAAGTTCCGAAAATAAAAGGTTTCCAGCTAAACGCAAAAGTTATAAAAAAGCAAAGTTATAGGTAAATTGATTTCTTTTGATTAATTTTAATTGTTTGTAAAATAAATAAATAATTGAATAAACAACATATTTATGTTTTTTAAATACTTACATTCGGGCTCCTTATGTTAGAGCATCTTTTTTTGTTAGAGAAATTTTTTGTTAGAGCATCTAATAGACTTTAGATAATAAATTGCAGTACGGTAATCAAAGTGCTATTCTGCAACATCTTGGTGAATTCAAACTACTAAATATTTAAGCCATGAAAATCAATTTTTTATGCTTTGAGCTATTCTGAAATTAATTAATTTTGTAATTGCTTAATAACAATTGACTAAAACTATCGTAACTAAATCTGTGTAACGTAAGCTTTTCCGTCTCAGTTACAGATTAGTGCTTTGGGGTCACGCCTAACTGAAATCCCAAATTGTTGTTGGCAGATTGCAAAAACTCAAAAATAACTTTCCAATATTTTTCTTTGCAAGAAGATGCAAGCATCACTGATAGACCAAGGGTCAAGATCAAGAAGCGTAAAATTATGCCTCACGCCCGCCTAGAAGTAAATTAGTAAGCGGGCGAAATTCACAACAGCATGACTAGAGAAACATGGTTGGCAAAGATTATTCAAATTTCTTCAAAATTATTTGCTGTACTATTACAACGTTACACGAAGACCCTACTTTATTTTTCAAAAATTTGTCTTTGTTTTGCTTTTGTCAATGTTGAATAATTACTTTGCAAAATGTGCATCCTTAAACTTTCATTACTATATTTCTAATTTTGCTTGTATGCCTACTGAAATTATGAATTTGTTAAAATATTTGGTGAAATTTAAAGTTATATGCCAAATAGCCCATTAGTCAATTTGCACTGTAAAACTGTAGAATAAGGACACTAAGACAGGGACTTTATCAATGACCGACATTGTTAGCGAATAAATACTGCTATAAAAAGAACTATATGTATACAAATTTTTGTCATTGCGCAATTAATAATTAGGTTACGTTATTCTTAGTGGAATCTTTATTATCCACGAACTCGGCACAAACGCTAATTGTCCTCTTTCATACGCCAGTAGTCCGTTTCCTTAAACGAAAATTGCACCTCAATAATTAAATGACGTCATAACAAAACACAGCCCAGGGCAAAATTGAGACACTTGAACTTGTTTCAATTTAGAGATAGGGTTTAGAAATACTGTAATGTCGAAATAACGTTGAACAATATACACAGAGAGCGAAGTTAGCTTTAGCCGTACTCGTAACTCTGATGAAATAAAAGATAAAAATTAATTTTGCAGCTATCAAACAATGTATGGTGGTATAGTTTATTGTCTTAAAAATAATACAATTTGAAAGCATACCGAAAATTATGCTGCTTGATAGTCATACAAAACAGCAGTACAGGATCGATGCCGTTAGATTGCTAGGTTTTGTGCGTTTTTAGATCTGTCGCAGGCGCGATGTAAAATGCCAGATGCATCTTTATTCACTTGTGATTTTTCTTTGACTTTACCCATTTGGAAAGCGCAGCTGCAAAAGTTTTTTATTGCTATAGAGTATTTTTTCGTACTGCTGGGTCGAAAAAAAAAACAAAAAAGAAGTTGAAACAAATACTATTTATACGACGGACTAGGACATTTTTGCGGAGGTGTTACGAAAGCAGCGTAACCAAAGCTCATTGTAATGCTGAGAGAATACATAACTAATTGTGTTGAAAACCAAAATGATTTTCTATGATCGATTTTAGTTTTACTGAGGACCATATAATAAGTAACACACTTTTAACTCGAAGTAGTACTTTGCTCTCTTTGTTCTAGATCTAATGCTATCCGTTTTTTTTTCTGGAAACTGTACGGGTAAAAACTTACTTTTGAATAAAAGGAGTGTAACAGCCATGAGTAACTTTTCGAAAGCTTTGCTTTTGTTTCTTCTGCTCGGAACCGCTCAATCGCGAGAGGAAAGGATAGAAGAAGAACGTTCTGGGGTGGCTGTCAATTGCAAGTGTGCCAAACACGCCCTCATCCAGATGCAGAGACTACTCCACACTTACTCCAGCAAGAAGGAGGAAAAGAATCCGTTGCATCTTGATGATGTCATTGATCAGATTTCAAATATTGCTCACAGTAAGTATAACAAATTATATCATTTTCTGTAAAGAGACGATTTGAAAAATTTGCCTAAAAAGAAATCTTGGAGTCGATTTTGCATTTTCGCGATTTCACCTTTCTACGCTTCTAGCTTAAAGGAAAACGCCGTATAATAACAACCGTATATTCATCTAATTACATGAGTGGTATATAAATTAATTTTTAATTATAAAATTGCGTATAAATTATGCACCCGAAGCAGGTCGAAGAAACTTCCAAATTTGGTGAGGATCTGAGACCATGTTTTGAAAGTATCTTCTAATGAAACGCTACTGTTTCTTTTGCTGACAACCCAAAGCTAATTAGAGAAGTGACTTCAAAAATCGATGCCAATTTCCTGTTCGTACCTTTAACACTTGAAAATGGTCGACAGCGTGGCCAACTGGGTAAAACCGTCGTTTTTAAGAGGACCCTGATCACATGGTCTGAGTTCAACCCCCACCCTGGTCACATTGCCGCGTCGTTGGATACGACGCTTTGTGATGATTATCTCTGTTTGGCGGCTTGGAACAAGCAGCAAATTCAGTGGACAAGAATACGAAGAAATCCACAGGAACATTGGATCATTGGAAACTCCTAAGTAGGTGCGGATTCCTCCATGCACGGAGTAGTTAATGCAATGAAAAGTGTGCGGATCGCCCAATAGTTAGCGCGTAACGCTGTCCGGTGACTGGAGGATAAATATGTAATACAAAAAATCATCGACAGATTGCACAAGACAAAGACGATGCCTGTGTCCGGATGGCTACTTTAAGTCCAGCGACGGGTATCATTGTCTAAAAGTATCCCGGGAGACGGTCAGCTGTGACGAAGCAACACAAGCGTGAGTTTTACTTAATTCTACTTTCAGCAAGCACTGGCCTGTAGGTCGAGTGATAACGCGATCTCCTCTAGAGTGGGAGGCCTGACGGTTTGCCACCTCTGCAAGTACAGTTTTTCGAAAGGAGCTGCTTTAGTGTGTTGCCTGGGCACAATGACGCGAAGACGGGCCCCCGCAAGCTCGTTTTATGCTTCGGCGTAATTCATCGATTACAAAGATTTAATTTAATTTGCTTTCAGCAGAAGTAATACTCGCGGTTTTGTAGACTTTGAGATCAAATTTCGAAGTCTTTTTTTTCATGAGAATCTCAGTTTACTGAGCTGTTGAGAAAACTAAAAGGAATTCAAGAAAATTTTCAACTTAACAGTTTGGCAAAGATTTAAAGAACAAAACGCTGTTTATGCAACCTGTAGTGGCGCAACCAAGTGGGGTAATTGTAATTACATTTTATTCACCAAGTTGCCTTGGCCAGAAGGTAGGGAAGGGACTTTGCGGTTTTCAAGTCAAGCTGCCACCTGCCCACCTGTCTACCGCACACGGTGGAGGCTTCACACTGCCCCTTTTAATGCTGAACGTCAAGCAGGGAAGCTGTGAATACCTAGTTTTATAGTCTTTGGTTTAACCCGACTGGGAATCGAACCAGAGTCTTCCGTTTCAGTAGCAGATGCTCCACCCACTCTACCACTGATCGGATTTGAAAGGCTAAAGGGGCTACATCTTCCTGCCTTAGCAAAGCCACCAAGAAAATTTTAATTAAAAATAGAAGAGTTTAAACGTGCTTTGGACATCACCAGTAAGTCAGGGTGGCTAAAGGTGCTGGGCGATTTAATTCTTGCAAATAATTTTTGATTTTAGCAATTTAGTTCTCCCAAATTGCTCTAAAAACGAGCATAATGTGATCAAAAAAACATCGCAAAACTCGCCCAGACCTCAGTTAGTGGTTAGCTTAGTTGCCCCCAGACCTCCATTTATGGTTAGCTTAGTTGTACCAATTTGTTCAGCACGTCACTTTAATGAGTCATTTTTCTAAAAAACATTAAACTTTGAGTTCAAGCCCCCATCCCTCCTTAGTAAAATCCTGATTGCGCGCCTGTATACAACTATAAAAAAATTTGCTTTTTTGAGTATCAGAGTCGTTAACGATAATCACTCGAAAAGACAAACGTAGCAATAAATTTATATAAAAATCCCTTAACTTGAAAATCCCCAAAACATTGTTTTTTCGCTATGCAGGTTATATATTACTGTGCAAAAATTTCGTGGTCTCAGTCAAATCGGTTTAACAACTTTTTTGTGAGAGTCCGGTGAATTTTACCTGAATTTCTTGATTTCCTGATCTGGTAGTTTGTTGCATCCAAGCTATGAGTATGTTGCTTACTAGCACTTAATTGAATTATACTCCATAATGCATTTGTACTCATGTGCAGGCCAAATGCAACATTGAAAGGAAATATGTTTAATCATACAATTAAATTGTTTAATGCGTAAAACGAATATTGTCTTCCATGCCAAAACAAAAATATTTGCTTTTCACAACTGTCTAGTGTTCTAATTACCGCTACGCCGTTCATTTTAGTTACGCTGCGCTTTGTTTCCAATATTACACACACTTTATTCAGATGACATTTCCGTGGGGAAACAAAATCTAGTTGTGTCAGGGATGCCTTTCTTCGGTAGTGCATATAAGTTAGTATTTTATACAACTGAGAACTGCTTATTGTTTATCTCAGATGCGAGATTTCCGCTGACATTTCAGACTGTTAAAAAATTAAACAAGAAAAATTGGGCGAGTAGCAAATTTAATTCCGCACTGCAACAGCCAGGGCTGTAGGTCTCAAGACCAATTTTTAGTGGTCTCGGTTCTTTTGCACCGGTCTCGGTCGTGGTCTCGAACCATCGTGGTCTCGGTCTCGCGGCTTAAAATTGGTCTCGAGACCGGGTAATTTTTTGTAAGTCAAATAAAATAGTTTCGTAAGAGACTAAGAGGCTACATGTTTTTTCGATTTTGTACTGATTCAAAACGTATTTTGCACTGATGCAAAACAAACTAAATTTTGTACTGATTCGAAGCCATGATATTTCAGTGATTTTTTTGTGTTTGCAAGCAAAATTGCTACTGTTTTGCTTTTGCAATTTTACAATGCTGCAAAAGCAGCCAAAAAGCATTTACTCAAGCAAACAGACTGACAGAGCATTTGGAATTAAACAGTTTTACAAACATGGTCGTTAAAATTGACATCAATGTTCTCAAAATTAAAGAACAAATTAAAAACAAATGAGGATGAAAATCGACAAAAAATTAAGAACAGCCAGCCACAACTCAAAATTTGCTGGTTCTTATAAAAAAATGAGAGTGAATATATGCATATAATTTTATTGTCGAATGTCAGTAGCAATGATAATAACCAACATATTTTGTCTCTTTCTCGACAGCGAACAAACCGACAACTTTAGAATTAATTTAATTGTGATGTTTGACGTTTGCAAGCCAGAGTTTTGATGTTTAATTGTCTTGCGTGCTTGTGGCCTAAAGGCTACCAGCGTGGAAGCCTAGGGAAGAGCCACCAGAACGGCGACTACTTAAAAACAAGCAATGCGAAAAAGCTATTCTCCTACAGGACTCGAACCTGCAGCCTTTGGATTACCGGTCCACTGCTCTACCACTTGAGCTAGAAAGGATGTCTCCTAGCCAAAATTAAGCATGCAAAGAGACATCCTTTCTAGCTCAAGTGGTAGAGCAGTGGACCGGTAATCCAAAGGCTGCAGGTTCGAGTCCTGTGGGAGGATAACTTTTTCGCATTGTTTGTTTTTAAGTAGTCGCCGTTCTGGTGGCTCTTCCCTAGACTTCCGCGCTGGTAGCCTTTAAGCCAGAAGCACGCAAAACGATTAAACAAATTTTGTTTGTTCATGATACATAAACTAAATGTAAAATGGCCAGTGGCGCAAACAGGGGGGCAAAGGAGGCTTCAGCTCTCCTCCTTTTAGCCACATTACTTAGAAAATTAATTGATGAATGCAAGCGTTTAAACGTTTCTTAGACTTGACCTGTGTAGAGTAAAGGAGAGGGCTAAGGGTGCTGAGCAATTTAATTTTTTCAAACGGCTTCCGAATTTAGCAATTAAGTTCTTTCAAGTGCAGTACTTCCAAAAAAGCGCAAAATATGATTCAAAAGGCGTAAAAAGGGCTGTTTTTTACGAAAAATCACAAAAATCGCCTAGCAACTGGGGACGAACCTCCGGCTATGATTAGGTTCCCAGTTTGCTCAGCTCCCAGTCAAGATAAGATATTTTGCGGGTAAAATTTTTTATTATTTGGTTTAAGTCTATTCTCAGCATAATTGTAGTTGCGCGTATGAAAATCCTCCCCTAATCGAAAATTCTGGCTGCATTTTTGTAGCTACGTGTATAGGGCACTTCAAATATACAGTGAGCTTTTTATTAATTTTTATTAATAATTTTGTTTAATTAAGTTTTAGTCAGTTTTAATGACACGTAATTCCTGAAGAAAATAAAGGTGATCATGCTCAGATCTCGAAGCCAAAGAAGAGACCAGTCTTGGTATCAGAAAAATTTTGCGGTCTCGGTCGTGGTCTCTGACGAGTCGGTCTTGACTACATCCCTGTTAACAGCAATAGCGTTATATTAATTCCGAACTCAACCGGCAGATGCTCACGAGATCCCAACTCACGTCTGGCGGTTGCGAAAGATCATATTCGGCTGACGAACTTAGCGGACGAAATTCGCCACATTGAAGATGAAGACAGCGAGGATTACTATTGGATCGGTAAGAAAGCGACATACGGTAGCCTTTTTTAGAGGAGGACTCTGGGCAGGACCGTTGAAAGGAGGGTTAAGAGTACCCAGCTCCTACAATTTTTTTGGGAGGGGCGTCCAGATTTCAGGGATTCAAACAGTTTGAACATTGATCTCAAGTAAGTACTCATACGTGTTGAGGAACCGAGCTCTGGTAAAATTCAAAGTTGTGTAGAAGACAGTAGTGACCTTTTTTCGATTTTCAACTTAAATTCGGGAGAAAATAGGTGAAAAACCTGCGCAAACCTTTTTTTATTTTTTTGATGTACACTCTAAATCCGAAATGTTATTTTATTCATGCTTACCCCGGGCCTGGAATTTCTCTCAGTGGGCCCTGAAGGTGGACACTGCTGGGCAAAGATAATATTTTACTGAAGAAGGCAACGGAAAAAAACGCCGTAACTTTTTTACGTTGCTGCAGTTCTTTAAGTGTATTTTGAAGATCGAAATTGCAGGATGGGCAATTTTCAACAATTTAAGCTCACCGCAACTCCCGAAATTGCGGAGGTCACGCAAGTTGCACTTTGTTTACCTCTATGCTCATTTGACATGACTATGTTGACCACTTTTTTGGCTCTGATTGTTGGTTCTTTTTAAAAAAAACAAGGGAGATATGACTAAGAACTAAATCCGATTAACCGAAATCCGCTTGTACACAGTATAGAAAAGTTGTCTTGTTCAAGAGATATAATGACGTCACTCGCCGTATCAAATACGTTTGCATACAACAGCTATAGTAAATTGCTAATATTCCAAGTCAGCCGAAATCTTTCTTTTTTTGCCAGGTTGGTCGCTTGACTCGAAGACTTATGTCACTTTGCGGTCTTCCGTCCGCCTTAATTTTCATATTATACTGTGTTATGTTGTTTTGTGTTGATTTAGTAGCAGTAGCGTACGCAGGATTTTGAGAAGGGGGGGGGCCAGGAACTTTAGAAAATTGTTCTTCAGAAGAAAGAAGAACAAAGATCTGAATCAGAAATTGTTCCACTCAAAATTACTCCGAGTTTTTGCCCAAAATTAGGTGATGAGCAAAAAAAAAAGGTCTTCACTCAAATTTGGTCCGAGTTTTCGCCCAAAATTAGGTGAAGAGCAAAAGAGCAAAAAAAAAAGGTCTTCACTCAAATTTGGTCCGATTTTTCGCCCAAATCTGAGTACTGGCCTGGAAAAAACGCACAGAACATACCCTTTGCGTGATCAAACTTTATGCACAACTTCCAAAGGGGGGCGCCATGCCTCATTTTTGCTTACTTATCTATGCAATTTTACAATCCTGGCGACCCAAAGGGGGGGGGCCATGGCACAATGCCCCCCCCTAAATACGCCCCTGTTTAGTAGTGTGGTAAAAAATGAACTTACTCTACTTTTTATCATAATTCAGCTCTAAAGATGACTCGGGTTACCGGTATGTGGGGAAAATCTTCCGACAGCTGGGCAATTTCCCTAATTTCTTGAAAAAATAGCGCTTTTCACGCCGTTTGAAACTTCACAAGTTTTTAAAGCCACCTCAAAAATCATTAAAATGCATCATTGGAAGGTTTCATCAACTCTTTCAGTTCTTCCCTCGTAAACATACCGGTCAAATAAGAAAGATGGTTAAACGTTTTAAAACTTACAAACTTGAGTAATCGAAAAAAAAGAGATTTCGCTACGGGAGCTAAAAGTCCTATTGTGCAGAAACATAGGCGTAGCCAGAATTTTTGATTGGGGGGGGCCAAACCACAAATCACATGCAATGACGTCATCAGAAATTTTCGAAAAAGTAACTTTTTGTGGGGCAAAGATATCGTAGAATGGAAGATCTGAAGCCGTAGCCTGATGGCACTTAACAGGGATTTTGATAAAGGGAGAGGGCGAAAACTAATAGTTAAAAAGTGTAAATGTCTAACTGAAGCGACGTGTTGAGTAAACTAGTGTACTCAAACGTATCACAGACGGGGATCTGGGGGCGGAGCCCCCAGCCGCCGGTGGCTATGAGGGTCTGAGGGCAAAGCCCCCAGCCGCTGGGCGATTTTTGTAAGTTTTTGGAAAAAAAAGCTATTTAAATTCCATTGGATCACATTTCGCACAAGTTCAGAGCCATTTCAAAGAACTAGATTTTCAACATTTCTTAGCCAATCGAAAAAATTTAGTTACGTTTAGAATCTTGCATTATGGTGTAAAATTTTAATCGTAAGTGATTTGGTCTATGGAGGGAAGTAAGGCACATTGCCTCCTGCTATACTTTAGCACTAAATAATAATCCTCTCGAAGATTTTTCTTAGAGATTTTTGTTTAGTCATTAAGTTTACCAGTTATAGGAGTACATGTACGGCCAAAGGGCTCAGGCCCCTTCGATTGAAATTCAGTAGTTTGTTCAATGAGCATTTCCCTAGCTATTTTTTTAAAAGTATTTTGTTCGTAAAAAGTGGCGAGGTGGAGGTGAATCGTTATTGAAAAATGGTACAATAGATGGTTGCGCTTACTGAACATGTTATTTTCGGGCCAGATTTACATTGCGCAGGGCCCCTGGCACTTAGGAGATTTTTGAAACATCTTCCTGCCAAATATATATGAACACCAAAAAAAGTCCTACTATCTGAGGGCAGGGCCCTGGCACTGAGCCATATGGTAAATACGGCGCTGGTTATTGTATTAAGCTCATAAAAAGTTTAGATGAGGGCCTGAGGTAGCAACTTTTAGGACAAAACTCTTGATTTCACCCTGGTTATACGTTTAAATTGGTAGGAAAAAAATTGAATTATGGGGGTACGCCGGGCCCCCTGGTCGTCAATATTATTTGTTGTTAATTACTGTTGTACGCGTGTACTGATGTACGCAAAGATGCTAAAAGAAACTGAAAATGAAGAAACATTGCTTTTTTGACAAATTTTTGTCATTGGTGGCATTTTGATTAAGGGGGCCCGGGTCCCCTCGGAGTCCCCCTGGCTACGCCAATGATTTTGAGACAAAATCGCTCCCCTAATAAGTTCTTTCACAAAAAAAAAAACATTTAAATCAAAATTAAAATAACATTTTTTTCCAAAACTAGGAGGTCTCGAGTCAAGTCACTTGACAGTTTTTTGAAACGTCCAAGAATTGCATGATATTATTATGACGTGGACATGTGGTCCTTATTATTATTGCTTACTTTTGTACGCGTAAATCCTAAATTAAAAAAACTGTAATTCCGGACAGGGACAACATACTGGCTATGCTCTCTTTATATTTCTCATTGGTAGTATTTCAATTGGGAGGTTTGCATTACCGCCTGTGTTATAGCATCAAGTTTATAATAACGTTAAACGAGGGCCTGGTGTGGCAACTTTTAGGTCAAAACTTTTAGATTTTTCACAGCTAGGTTTTGCAAATGAATTGTTTAAACTTTGAATTAAGGGGCCCCTAGCCCGGGAACCTTGGTCGTCAGTCAGGGGATCTGGGGCTCCCTGGTTGCCAGTTAAAGGCCTCGGGGCCCCTTGGTTGTCGGTTAAGAGCCCCGGGCCCCCTGGTCGTTAATTAGGGGCCCTGGGGCTCTCTGGTCGTCAGTTAGGGGGCCCCGGGGCCCCCTGGTTGTCGGTTAGGGGCCCTGGGGCCCCTGGTTGTCGGTTAGGGGCCCCAGGTCCCCCTGGTTGTTAGTTAAGAGGCCCTGGGGGCTCCCTGGTCGTGAGTTAGGGACTCCGGGGCCCCCTGGTTGTCGGTTAGAGCCCCAGGGCCCCTTGGTTGTTAGTTAGGAGCCCCGGGTCCCCTGGTTGTTGGTGGTTAGGGGCCCCAGGGACTCCTCGTTGTCGGTTAGAGGCCCTAGAGCCCCCTGGTCGTGAGTCAGGGGCTCTTGGGCCCCTGATAATCAGTTAATGGCCCCAAGGCCCTTTTTTGTCAATTAGGGGCCCCCTGGTTGTTGGTTAGGGCCCCCTGGTTGTCGGTTAGGGGCCCGGGCCCCCTAGTTGTCAGTTAGGGGGTCGTCTGGTTGTAGGTTAGGGGCCCCTTGGTTGTTATTTACGGGCCCTGGAGCCCCCTGGTTTTCTGTTATGGGCCCCCTGGTTTTCAGTTGGGGGTCCCAGGGCCCCCTGGTTGTCGGTTAAGGGCCCCAGGGCCCCTTAGTTGTTAGTAAGGGCCCCCTGGTTGTTAGTTAGGGGCCCCGGGACTCCCTTGCTGTCATTAATATTATTGTTAATTACTGTTATGTGCTTAATTACTGAAAAAAAAACTGCAAATAAACATCGCTAGGCTATGTTGCCATAATTTTTTGTCGTTAGTGGTATTTTGATTGGGGGGGCCCGGGCCCCCTGGGCCCCCCCCTGGCTACGCCTATGTGCAGAAACATGGTTGATGTTGATTTTTTAAGTTTTACCTGATACTTTAAATTTTCAAAATAAATTATTCCGCGTTTTTGACCATCTATAAGTGTCTAATAGCCTGGAATGAGGTACCATTATCAACTCTTAAAGAAGCCTAAAAACTTTTGACCCTCTTGTCACCCAAGTTTCCTGATCTTCGAAGAGACAAGATTATCCGAAATTATGTGTTTTACTTTTTTATAGGACTGTCTTACAACCGAACTGAAGGTGGTATTCCGTTATGGACATGGGAAGATGGGTCAGCTGCTAGTTACAATCTTACTAGTTCTTTGAGAATTTCTGTTAAAAAGAGCTTAAGGTAAAAGTGTATTTAATTGATTTGACTTTATGTTGATATTATTCACACAATTAATAAAAGTAAAATTTTTTTGGCTTTGGTCAATTGAAGCTTGAAGAATCAAAAACGACAAATAATAAATATGATCAAAATTACTTTGACTAATTATCTTTAGTTCGCCTCAGGGTCCTTATCAAATGTTAAGCCTGAAGATAATGGCGGATTAGATAAGGTAGTAACGATATGGAACCAACGCTGCTCTTAGCATAATTACGACTATGTAGGTCAGTTGCTTTAAGGTAAATCATCTAATAAGCCTTTCATATTTTTTATCTCTAACGTCAAAGTTGAGGTCTAAACAAGGATTTTAGAAGAACTTCTGCGAATGTTCTACGCAGAGACAAAGAATCGGAGTGATACTCATCAAAGTTTGCCTCTTTGGCGCTGCAAATTTCTCAACTATACCATATCGGTCAAAACTTGCCTAATGCGTGTATTATAGTGAATTTGTGTTCTTGATGAGAAAAAGATATAGTATCGAAAACATGTTTATGAAACATAGCAGCGAAAGGAAGTTAAATATAATAATGATTGTTGCATCGGCTATTGTTAACCGGCAGCAAAAAAGAGCTGCAACTGGTACAGTAGCGTAGCCAGGGGGGGGGGGGGGGGCGGGGAGGCTACAGCCCCCACCCCTCCATTGGCCTGTCAACCAAAATACAGAATAAGAAAAATAACACGTTTTTAGCTCTTCTTATGAGACTGTTTTTGCGCTGGAATGGACTAAAAAGTGATTTAAAGTATCTTTTGAAACATATATTCAGGGGGGGGGCTAATTTTGTCGAAAATTAAAGTCACAAATCAATGAAAACTTTGAAAAATGCCCAATAATAAACAATCAGATTTGATAGCTAGCGTAAAAACGCCAAACATAGGTTTTATCAACAAATATATTATAAACTCAGAAATAAAGGGGGGATGGCTATTCAGTGTTAGTTAATTACCAATCACTTCTCTCAAATATCGTTCCATTAGCCCTCCCCCCCCAATTATTTTTCTTTATAAAATATAGAGGAAATAGATTACTCCAAATGAGTTTTATTGAATGATTGGATTTTATGATTTTGAAGAGAACTGCAATGTTATCATTAGCCACTTCCCACATAGCCCATTAATGCAACCAGTTGAATCATATTGCGCTGCCTATTTCTATGCCACGCTTTAAAAGCATTATTTTTTATTAAATAGCCCTAAAATTAAGTTATTTTTCCAACAAAAATTTCCAGACTCCCATTAGCCTCCGGCGGCTGGGGACCCCGCCCCCAGACCCCCAAAACATCCCTCGATTGCGAATTTTTGGCTACGCGCCTGAACTGGTACGCAAAACCTTAAAATCACAAATTTGATTTGTACAAAAAAGTTGTAACTTTGCTAATGAGACAAAACATGTTGTCTTCCAAGTGCTTATCTGCTCATACACAAATCAGAACAGACTGAAAGACTTAAAGGAGGACTAAAGAAGGACTTAAAGAAAGACTTAAAGTTTAAAGAAGGACTAATGTTAGTTACAGAACTATTTTTCAGAGGACTAACGTTTCTCACAACTTGATTGACAATATTGCGTGTGCTAATAAAACACACAGTCGGATTACAGAAGCATAAGGATCACAAGGACCTCAAAAAGCGAAAGGACCGCAAACAGCTTTAATCCTATGCTTTAGGTTCCCTTTGATCCTTGTGGTCCTGTATCGTATATTTTAGTAATAACGACTACCGGTATAACTTTAACAAGCACCATCGCTCATTGCTAAATAAAAAAGCACTAATATTTCTTCAGAGTCAACGTTAATGGAGAATCGCAAGCCATCGAGAGAGTTGCAATTAGCAAAAATTACAGAGGCGAGCATTGGCGGCAAGAGAGGTGTGGAAGTGGAAGAAATGGGGATCTGATTCGCCACAAGTACATTTGCGAATTGTAAGCGTTAGGCTGTAGTCGTAATTACAAATCAGAAGTTTGGGCTTGGGAGACTTGAATCATTCCTAACAACTTAAAGACTTGTTGCCTATGCAGGAGATATTTTAAGCAAAATATGACACTGGCAAATTAAATCACGAACTTAGTCATGTCACCAACTTCCAGGTTTTCAAATTTGACGCATACCTTCTGTAATAAGTTCAATGCTAGCTCAACGTGAATCGTTGCAACCAGAGCTGCGAACTCGAACTTGAAAAAACTCGATCGTTTGCCGAACTCGAAAAAGATTTTTTCTGAACTCGAACTTGAACTAGAACAATAGTGTCAAAAAAATATTTTTTGACTTTTTCAAAATTTGTATTTACCAATTGGCAAGGTTGAAGAGCCTGTCAATCTTGAAATAGAATAAAACTGTTTGAGTTCATTAAAAAAAAATTTAAAGTTAAAAGAAAAAAACTTGTCGGAAAAAAATAATATTATTTCTTGATCTGCAGTAAAGCCGTGTAAATTGAGATTGCGTTTTTCTCAAGAGCTGCAGCATGTTGTACTTTTGTTTATGCCATGGCGACCTAGAGAAATAGCATGTACACAAAAAAACTGCCATCAAGTTGAAAATATTTCATAACTTTCCGACTTGTACAAACTTGGAATTGCCAAATTTGTGCAGATTTATGCATACTACTCTTCTTCAATCCTTCTGATATTTTTTTGAAGGTCAGTGAAGTCACTACTCGTACCACAAAATTTTCTTCTAATCTCAACAATTATTTTATATATTCCTCCTTATAAAACTAACAAGATTCTGCAAAGTTTCAAATATCAAGTTGTAAAAGTTTTGAAATCAATTCCCCTTGAACTTAAAAAACTGCCCACGTCACGCTTTTAAAATTAAATTCTAATCACATTTAATCCAAGCTTATCTAAATGAAATAAATTGATTTTATTTCGAATATTTGCGGTAAATTGGTCAGCATGCAACCTGGACATGAAGCTGTCTTTTGCAATTCTAGCTGTCTTTTCAATGCAAATTATTAAGAAGCCAATCGGGTGGCTGCTTAACTCGAGGAGTTCCGAGGAGTTCCCTTCGCAGCCTCCCAATCCCCATTTGTGTTCAATTTGTTCATAATCTGTATGTCAAATTTTCAAACTCTTTTGACTCTTGTTTATTGTTTTCTTTTTGTGTGTTTTTGTGGCGAGTAGAGACGAATTAACTCATGTTATTTTAATTAAAGCAGGTAGACTTAGTATTGTTTTCAGCCTAAACTCGAAAACCTGATTTTTTTGCCGAACTTGGACGCAAAAAAATTAGAGAACTCGGAACTAATAGGTTGAACTCGAATAAAAATGGATGGAGTTTGCAGCCCTGGTTGTTACCAAAGTTCGTTTATCTCCGTGTTGCTATTACGTCAAAATATTAGATTCTACAGACTTAATTTGGTTACAAGAAATCGTTATCACCCACTGTTAATTAGCTCAGACACTTTTTAACATTCTATCAACATACCGAAAAATGATATACGTAAATGCAACGAATATTTTCATTTGTTGTTGTTCAATGCCTGGCTTGCATGTCAACAAATTGGTGATGATCAGTGATCACGCCTAAGACTAACCCTTACATTGTGTTTACAGTGTTATGTTCAACCTGGAGATCAAAGCGGTTACAGCTCATTCATCACTAGATGGCTCACGCAATCAGTTTTCAAATCAAAACTCTATTTTGTCCTAATTTCATTCGCACGTTGTGTTGTATTTTATTGTACAGTTCCATTTTTATTCTACTGCAATTTAATCCTAATTATTTGGATTAAAGTTTCAGTCAAGCATGCACCAGGATTTTTGTAACGTGATTTGCACTTTGTATACAGTAATGGCTGAACCAAACGGAAAAAAAAAATCTGCTCTACATGTTGACGCACGAAAAACAAATCAAACTACTTAATGTGAGATGAGTAATTTAAAGCATCTCCGGCCGGTACCAGTATCACAGATAGTGATGCGAGTGTATTTTTTTCGCCTTCGTTTTTTCAAAAAAACTTTGGCCTCAAAAAATCTGGTTTTTACGTAGAAATAAGGATTGCGCTTTGCTAATTGATGACTTCTCACAGTAATCCAATGCTTCATAATCTTCGAATCCCTCGTTTCATTGAAGCATTTTTTAGGGTTCGGCGGTGGGTATGCATTATGCTCCCACGCATTGTAGGCACATATAAGCAGTAGCGCAACCATGGGAAGTTAAGAGTTCTTCATCCCCCCTTAGCCAAGTCACTCAAAAAATTTAATCCAAAATACAAACCTTTAAATCTATTTTGAACTTGATCTGCAAGTAAAGGGTAGGGTCTGGACAATTTGACTTTTTCGAATGACTTCCAAATTTCAGCAATTTAGTTTTTTTCAAATGGTTCCAAAAACGTGTAAAATATCATTCAAATGCCGTCAAAAGAGCTTTGTTTTTTCGAAAAATCACAAAAATTAAATTACAAAAATCGCCTGGCGGCGACCCCCGTTTGTGATACGTTTGAGTTGCATAAATTTGTTCAGCACGTCGAATAAATTACAGTTTTCAGACGAAAATTTTAAGTTTTGCACAAGTTGGAAAAGGCCCGGGAGTTATAGTAACGTTTTCCAGCATTACGTTTACGCGAGTTATGTTTGATCCATTTTCCGTCACCATTGTTCGTTTTTGGTGGTTTTGATCTAATAATTACAGGTTTGGCTTTAACTTCAAATTTTTTGCATTTATCGTAAACGCTGTCGTAGCATAGGCGTAGCCAGGATTTTTGATTGGGGGGGGCCCAAACCACAAATCACATGCAATGACGTCAGCAGAAACTTCGAAAAAGGAATTTTTTGTGGGGGCAAAGATATCGTAGAATAGATATCGATATCGTAGAAGCTATTTTAATACCATTGGATCACATTTCGCACGTATTCAGAATCATTTGAAAGTACTTGATTTTTAACATTTGAAAGCCAATTGAAAACATAAAGTCGCTCAGTCCTCGTTTTGCTTGCAATTTAAATCCAAAACACGTATAAGATCTTGAATATTGGGGTTAAATTTTGTAAGTGATTAGGCCCAGGTAGAAGGAAGTAAAGTACATTGCCTCCTGCAATACTTTAGCAGTAAATAACAATCCAAGAGAATACTTTCCTTAGAGAATATTGTTTTGTCATGAAAACAACCAGTTATAGGAGTACTTATACGGCCAGAGGGCCCGGGTCGTGTCAATTCAAAAATTTGCTCAATGAGCATTCTCTTTACTGCAGCTAATTCTTGTCAAAAGTATTTTGTTGGATAAAAACTGGCGAGGTGGAGGTGAATTGTTTTTGAATGTACAATAGATAGCAGAGGTAGAGTCCTCGAGGACGTCCTTGGTCTCGAGGACAAATTTTTGAAGTCCTTGGTCTTGGCCTCGAAGGTCGAGTCCTTGGCTTTGAAGCCTCAAGTCCTCGAAAATTGCCCTGTCCTCGGTTCGAGGACAGCACTATTTTTTGTACCGTTGAAATCTTGTTGGAAAACGCCAGAAACCTCGCGGAAAATTTGCAAAGACCTTTTTGTGTTTTCCTCAATTGGAGATCGCCTGAAAAATTTTATTATCATTATTAATGGGCAGCGGTGCAAGCGAATTTGCTATCGTTAGGTAAATTCCACCTACACATTGCGTAGGCCGCATTTGGGCTCACGGCAACTGTAGCTGCTGTGTTATTGTTGTTTTGTTCGGCTACTGGTCGAACTCAAAAAGTCTTCCAGCTTCCTTTAAGTACGTGGCAATGTATTAATTTTACATTTCGTTACCACCGTGTGAACAGTAGTTTTGGTGATTCCAAAGTATTTTACACGAATATCTAGGTAAAGCTTGCAATTGCCTACATGACCATTTGGTGTTTCATCCTCTAGGCTACATTTTGGACACAAAGAAGACTGAGCACGACCTGTAGTTTTCTTGTGTCGCTGTAGATTGCAGTGCCCAGTTAAAACTTGCACTACTCTATTTAATTGAGGCCTCTTAAGGTTAAGGAGACGTATTGTTAGTCGAAAAGACGTCCAACGTACGGACTCCTTTATCCTCAAGCGGTCCTTCCGTTCATTCCGCATAGATTTCTATTTATGTGTGGACCAATCTGTAACCGTGCTAAAACAGCTGACATACGGGACTGTAAAAAACAACAAAATGTTAAGACCATGTAGTTTTAATATAAAGCAAAGAGCCAAAACGTGAGCGAACATTTTTTACTGAACGTTTCAAGACATTACTAGTCTCATCATCAGCAGATAAATGATATAGGCAACAGCAACTTGTCACCATCAAAGCACAGGGAAAAAAAAGAAGGCAAAGCAATGACGCATAAAAAAAAAGAAAAAAAAAAAGGAAGCGAGCATAAAATTAAAAGCAATTATTGTTTTCACACGTTGAATAAATATAATGGAATTGAAGCTTTGTCGGAGTTTAGATCTGGATTTCTTTGTTGAATCATTAAGGTTTCTTTGATTTATAATTTTCGCCAATGGTCAGATCTAGCCAGGATGATGGGGTTATTAAAACAAACTGCGTGATTAGGGTTATCGGTCAAATGCCGAGTGACGTCCGTATCCTGTGGTGTTTTAGAAGAAGGATCGTGGTTATTGATACGGATAATTAGATACCGTGACGTTTGGCCAATATACAAACTGCCACAGTTACAACTTATTTCGTACACAACGCCATATTGATGGAGAATTTGTTGTTGCTCTTTATGTTCAAACACATTTTTTAAACTATACGTATCGTTAATTAATAAAAATTTGGTTTCAAAATCAAGCTTGACAAAAAAAGAATTAATTTCTTTTTCTATTTGCGGTGAAATTTCGCGAATAAATGGTAAACGCATAAAAAAACTTTTTAACTCGCGGGTCCTTGAAAATATTTTCTTTGGGGATGTCTTTTTCGTAGTGTTTTTCCATAAAACGGTTAATGTGCTTGTTAAGAAAGTTTTTGGGGTAGCCATTTTTTTCCAAAACTAAAGAAATTTGATTAAATTCTTCATGAAGCAATGTGAAAGAACTGCAGATTTGATGAGCACGATGCAATAAGATCCTAATTTGGCTACATAGTCTTCCACTTCGTTACCATGTACCCACGCTTGTCCAGTAATCCAGGCAATACTGACGTGGTTTTGTTTGCCTAACTGATTCGGGTTTCTGATGCAGTGGAACACTGTGAGTGATGTTACAGTGCACTTTATAAGTGCTTTGATAGCTGCTTGACTATCACCCAGCTCAACAATACTTTGATTGTGCATTTTTTCCTAAAGCAGGTTCTTTGCCACTGCTGGAATAGCTAAGACTTCTGCCTGGAACCAGGGCCTACGAGAGGGGGGTTCAGGGGGTATATCGTACCCGGGCCCGGAAGAGTTGAGGCTTTCGCGTTCAGTTTTGGAGCAAGAATTTTTTCTCCCTGCCCAATTTTCGTTTCTGACCTTGGGCAAGGGAAGACCAAATTCGAGTGAAGACCTTTTTTTTTTTGCCCTTCACCTAATTTTGGGGAAAAACTGGACCAAATTTGAGTGAAGACCTTTTTTTACTTTTTTTTTTTTTTTTTTTGCTCTTCACCTAATTTTGGGGAAAAACCTGGACCAAATTTGAGTGAAGACCTTGTTTTTTGTTTTGCTCTTCACCTAATTTTCACCTTAACACCAAATTTGAATGAAGACCTTTTTTTTTTGCTCTTCACCTAATTTTGGGGAAAAACTGGACCAAATTTGAGTGAAGACCTCTTTTTTTTGCTCTTCGCTTAATTTTGGGGGCCCGGCATCGATCTTCGTACCTCCTGCAAAAAATTCTCTCTGAGGCCCTGCCTGGAACACAGTACTGTAAAATCCAGGGTGGAAAAATGCTTGTCCTGGGGAGTTGTTTGGGTATTCTCCCGTCTAGTTACGAGCTATTGGTGTAAATCTTGACAGAGTTCTGATTTAGAACGCTTTCAGAACTGATAGCATTCTTTTTTCCATAATTTGGCATTTGATATTTCTCTCGAATACCTCCGTTTTCCTTATTCGGTCCGCTGGCATTTGCAGCAGAGGTAACCTCATAGCAAACATCAACATGGCTTTTCGTTTTCGCGAAGGAACCAACTCGGTTGACAAGCCAGACTCCACCAACAGTGATTCCGTATGACCCTCTCACTGCCTCAGCCAATAAAAATTCCTCAATGGGAGTGATGTTGAGCAATATTTCCAGACCACCAGTAGGAGTGTCAGGAAAAGCTGATGAAATCATCAGGCAAGCAAGTCCCTGCACCTTTGTGAGTTTCCTCCCTAGATATTTTTGCTGAGCCCGCTTGCCCAGGACACACATGCATATTACCAGGGGTGCCGAAACAAGGGGAGGTGGGGGAATATAACCCCCAATAATTTGGCTGTATCCCCCCCAATAGTTTGAGAATGGTCCACATCTACATCCCCCCAATAATTTGAATGAGTGTACATCTGAGCGTAAATTAGGGGAAAAAAGTGTTCTAGTTTTGATGATAATCTTTTGCTTTTTGGTCTTCACCTGAATTTGGGGAAAAAAGTGTTCTATTTTTGATGAAGACCTTTTTTTATGGTCTTCACCTGAATTTGGGAAAAAAAGTGTTCCGTTTGTTTTTTTTTTTTTTGGTCTTCACTAAATTTCCACACCTGAACAAAATCGTGGTCGAGGTTCATCCCCCCCAATGTTGAAAATAGGGCAAAATTGGGGTAAAATTGCAAATTAGCCTCCCCAATGCTCAATAAAGATCGGCACCACTGCATACGACACTGCCAAACTGTAGCTCTTGTTCCGAAGCCCAGTTTGCAGCAATATTTATTGCTTTTTGGGTCATACCTCTGATTTTTTTCGGAGAACACTTCCGTCTCTGTCCTTGGTCCTTGGCCTTGGCCACGAGCATTCCTGTCCTTGGCCTCGAGAGGGTCTGTCCTCGGAAGGGCTGTCCTTGGCCTTGGCCTCGAGCCTTGTGTCTTCGACTCCACCTCTGATAGATAGTTAAGCCTACAAACCATGTTATTGCCCGGGCCGGATTTACATTGAGTTGGGCCCTTAGCACTTTGGGATTTTTGCAATATTTTCCTGCCAAATACAGGTGAAGACCAAAAATAGTCTTATCTGAGCGCAGATTCCCTAGCACTGTGCCATTTGTTAATTCCGTTCCTGGTTATTGCATTACGTTCATAAAAAGGTTAGATGAAGGCCTCAGTTAGCAACTTTTGGGATAAAAACGCTTAATTTCACTCGGGTTAAACGTTTAAATTGGTTGGCAAACATTACATTGAACGGGCCCGGGCCCCCTGGAACAATATTGTTGTTGGGGGCCCATATAAATTGGGGACCATTTAAATATTATTGTAGGGGGCATTTTAAATTGGTTGGCAAAAATTAAATTTAAGGGGCCCTGCAGCAATATTATTGTTGGGGGCCTATTTAAATATTATTGTAGAGGGCCCATTTAAATCGGTTAGTAAAAATTAAATTGAGGGGGCCCGGGCCCCCTGGATCAATATCATTGTTAATTACTGTTGTACGCGTGTACTGTTGTACGCGAAGATGCTTGAAGAAACTGAAACTGAAGAAACAATAGTCTTCTTTGTGACGTTTTTATCATTGGTAGCGTTTCAATTGGGGGGAGGCTGAGCCCTCGCCTGGCTGCGCCTATGACGTAAGCAAAAAGCATAGAAAAGGAGATAATCGATAGAAAAAATTCAAAGCAAAGCATTTGCGATAATCGAAACAGAAAAGCAAAAAATGTAGTATCGATTTCCAATCGATATTTCCAACCCTGGTCAGGAAACAAAAGCTTCCAGCCGCAGAGAAATTTCGTGGTTTTTAACACTATTTGAAAAAATCAATATCGCTCAAGGACATTTTTAAACAAATTTTTATATCGCGGAACATAACTTTCTGGAAAAATTAATTTTCAAAAAATTTTTTGACTCTCCATAGCAGCATGATTTTATCGTAAAGAAAGCGAATCTCCAAAGAAGGTCATTCAGGCTCAAGCAGCTTGTTTTGTTCACAAAAGTGCGGAAGGGCAGTGGTGTCGCTAAAGGTGGTGACACCCGGGGCGGAATTTTGGCTGCAAAAGGTTATGCTTTAAAGAAAGCGGTACTACATTAAAGAAAGCTGTACTGGCGGTTGTTATTTGACTGGTTCAATAACTTTTATTTGCAAGATTCTAAAACTTGGAAGTATGAGCAGCGTACGTTTAATATCAGGTGTGTAACCAGAAATTTGCATTGGGGGAGATGCTGTTGCGGGCGTCTGGGGGGAGCGCAGCGCTTGAAAAATATGTATTTTTGAGTAAAACTAACTCAAAACGGCATTCAAGTTGAAAGTTTTTTTGCCCTTTTTTTTTCTCAAAAAAAATTGACAGATCTGAAAAGTATAACGTCATCAAATTTAATTTTTTTCGACCTTCCTTCCAGAGATAGTATAACAGATTAGATTTCCCCTTAGGAAGGCTTTTTTCTCTGTAGAAATTTTGCCAGGGTTGCCAATTACAAACAACGTTTCAAAAAGTTACTGCATGTTCCTGATTCTCAATAAATGTTTTGCGACAGAGTTATTGTCAAAACAAAGTAAAGGTTTAGAACTGCAATTTAGCTACTTTTCAATTACCGTAATGTAAGCCAGCTTTCCAAAACATTATATCGTCTGTCACAATACTGACAAAACGGCAACACTGAATTAAGAGGGAAATTGTTAATTTAAATTGCAGCATCTTGAAAACGGGAAGGAGCAGAAACTTTAAATTTGGTGAGAATGCATTTTGGGCTTATCTCCACATTTTGATCAAGAGTGAAAAACTTGACTGCCATGCCCTTTTAATTTTAAGCTTATTTTCATAAAAATTAATGCTTTCAATACGTGGCGTAGAAACTAGATGGGAGCTTGCTGAGAAGCAATCTCAGTGAAAGATCGACGCATGTTGAATTATGAGATTAATATCAAACAATACTGGCACCCTAGCTTTGGTCGTTTAAAAAAATTGATTTTGGGGGATCCATTTTGGGGTCCCCTGGGGAGTGATACCCTCAAACTATGTCAAAATATTTGTATCTTAAAAGTTCACTGAGATCAAGTAACACTGGCAACCGAAGTTAAGCCGTTCAAAAAATTGATTTCTGGGGGGTCTCCGGGGAGGTGGTACCCCCAAATTATGTCAAAATACTTCTTTGTGAAATATCTGCTGATGTCAAACAACACTGGCACCCTAGATTGAGCCGTTCAAAAAATGGATTTTTGGAGGGTCCCTGGGGGGTTGTACTCCCAAACTATGTCAAAATATTTGGCACTTAAATATCTACTGATATCAAGCAACACTGGCAACCGAAGTTAAGTCATTCAAAAAATTGATTTTTGGGGGTTCATTTTGGGGGTGGCACCATCAAATTAAGCAAAATATTTTTCTCCTAAATAGCTGCTCATAAAAAAAAAACTAACACCCTAGCTTGAGCCAGAAAAAAAATTGATTATTGGGGCCCCATTTTGGGGGATTTCCCGAGGAGTCGCTCCAAAAATTTTCGGGAGACAAAATTGCGTCTACAGCTCAACAACTTTGTACAAAAATTTGATTTCGATGTTTCGTCCCCGTGAACATGCCCATATGGGGACCACATGGGTTTTTGATGGGCAACTGGGCTTTGCGTGGGCCAATTTACTGGGGCCCAAGTGGGCTTAGCTTGGGCCTAAATGAACTCCTTTAAAATCATTTTATATGTTTAGTATAAACACCGTTGATTGTTAAAAGCCCAAAAATAATTTTCTCATTTTTGTTGAAGCAAAACAAAGCAAAAAAATTGAATCTTTATGATTGTGGGGTGCCCACGGTATTTCCATTCATAGCCCAATCTTGGGCCATTTTGATGGGGCCCAAGTGGGCTTAGCTTGGGCCTAAGTGGGCTTTTTCAAAATCATTTTAAGCCTTTAGTATATACTCCGTTGGTTGTTAAAAATCTAAAAATTACTATTTGTCGTTAAAAATCTAGACGTTATTGTCGCAACAAAATAAACAATGAAAATTGAAACTTTTTGATTTTGGGGTGCCCTCGCTCAACCCACTCTCTGCCCAGTCGTGGGCCATTTTACTGGGGCCCAAGTGGGCTTAGCTTGGGCCTAAATGGGCTCCGTTAAAATTTTGTTTTAGCGTTTAGTATAAACACCGTTGGTTGATAAAAGCCCCAAATTAACTATTTAGTTTTTGTCGCACCAAAATAAAACGATAAAAATTGAATCTTTTAGGATTTGGGGTGCCCACATTATTCCCACTCTTTGCCCAGTCGTGGGTCATTTTTCTGGGGACCAAGTGGGCTTGGCTCGGGCCTAAATGGGCTTCGTTAAAATTAGTTTTAGCGTTTAGTATAAACACCGTTGGTTGTTAAAAGTCTAAAAATATCTTTATTTAGAGTTATTGTTGCAACAAAACAAACGATAAAAACCAAACTTTTTGAATTTGGGGTGCCCACGCTATTCCCAGTCTTAGCCCAGTCGTGGGCCATTTTGATGGGGCCCAAGTGGGCTTAGCTTGGGCCTAAACGGGCTCCTTCAAAATCTGTTTTAGCGTTTAGTTTTAGCTCGTCTGTTGGTTGTTATACAACCTAAAAATAATTTTCTAATTTTTGCTTCAACAAAATAAAACAAAAAAAAACTGAGTGTTTATGATGTTGGGGTGCCCACGCTATTTCCACTCTTAGCCCAGTCGTGGGCATTTTTGATGGGGCCCAAATGGGCTTCGCATGGACCTAAATGGGCTCCTTCAAAATCTTTTTTAGCGTTTAGTATATGCTCCGTTGGTTGTTATAAAACCTAAAAATAATTTTCTAATTTTTGTTGCTACAAAATAAAACGAAAAAAACTAAATGTTTATGATGTTGGGGTGCCCACGCTATTTCCACTCTTGGCCCAGTCGTGGGCCATTTTGATGGGGCCCCAGTGGGCTTCGCATGGGCCTAAACGGGCTCCTTCAAAACCTTTTTTAGCGTTTAGTATAAAAACCATTGATTGCTGTAAGCCTAAAAATAACCATTTAGTTTTAGACGTAACAAAATAAAACGAAAAAAGTTGAAACGTTTTGAATTTGGGGTGCCCACGCAATTTCAACTCTCAGCCCAGTCAAAACTTTATGTTTTCTGTCACCGTGGTAGTTGTATGGTGTAAAATTTTGATTCTTAAACGTGTATTAATTTTTGTGAATTGAATTTTAGTTGTTACAGAACATAAAAAATGTCAATAACGGTTTAAATTTTGGGACTAAAAATTGCTTTAAATTTTTTTAATTTAACCTCTTATTTAACATTTTTTATTGAAAAATAATGTCAATGTATTAGAAAATTTATTCATATAAATTTGTTGAGTATAAAAAAACTATTTTGCGATGTTAAAAGGTTTCAGACGGCAAATATATGTTGAAAGTTTCTTTATATTTTCGTAAAACTTTATTCTTTTTATTGAAACACTGCACGAGAAAAAAGCGTTGCGAGACAGGTTCTGCGCATGCGCAAAGGCGTGAATTTAGAAGATTTCACGTGGCGGGTTTGCGTTTGAGCACAAAATTCGTTTATTGCGGTAAAGTATCATGAAAAATTAAGTCATCGCGGTTGGTAGTGTGTTTCATTAAGCTAAATTAATGGTGACTAAAATAAGTGTTCTAGATCGCAAAAAGCAGGGTTAAGGAAATTGGTTTCAAGTTTTCTTACGAAAGGAGCGGCAAAAGTCTCAAAAACTCAGATTGGCTACAAATATCAGATTAATGATGCAAAATTTTGCAATTTCGTTTTGTAAATGGAAGTTTTTGTTGTATTATGCAGTTCAACTTCTAGATAGTTAGGTTGTTTTACAATCTTACGGGACGCAAAGGCAAAGAATCATTCAAGAAGTTGTCGATAATATCTGTGTGGCAATGGTAAGTTTTTTTCTTATTTGCTTTTGTTCTAGCAGAATGTTGATATCCAAATGTTTTTTTTCACTAGATCAAATGACTTTGAAACTGCTTAGGTTTGAACGAAAAGAGTTTAATTTTATGTTGAACCTATTTCGATTTCATCTAGAAATGGTAATTCTATGCGGTATCTTTATTACGAAAAACGACCATTGACCTTTATATTTTAAGCTCGTTTAAGCAAAGGACTGTGTGACTTACACATCAAAATATTAATTAGTGATTTAACTCGAATTTGTGGGGTAATGTGCGTTCTTTGTCAAAATGTTTATCTTTTTGAACTACTGGTACTGTTTCTAACACATAATAAATTTTGTAGTCACTGTTGACGGTACAACTGAGATTTCGTTGTTAAACGTCTCTGACTGCTATTCTTTGGCTCGTAGCCTAGTTGGTCATTGCGAGCTGTATTCTTCAAATCAAAATGTAGCCCCAACAGTCCGAGAGGTGACGTGATAGTGTCTTTGTTGTTGCAGTGCATATTTCAGTAGCGTAGCCAGGGGGTGGGGGGCTATTCGCCCCCCACCATTGGCCTGAAAAGTATGCAAAATAGCACGTTTTTAGTGCTTTTGAGGCCGATTTTTACTCCAAAAATGAAAACAGCCCCCCCCCAACCGGATTGGGGAGCAGAAGTTGTGAAGGACTACTTGTTATTTGGACCAGAAAAGTAAAGTTTTTTTTTTGGAGCGCACCCAAAGTTGGTCAGGAGAAGTGACTGAATTTTGGTTAAGACCTTTTTCTTTCTTTTTTCGAGATCACCAAAATTTGGCTGGAAAAACCGTTTCAATCTTGATGAAGACCTTTTTTTTTTTGGAGATCACCTGATTTTGACAGAAAAACCGCCTCAATTTGGTTCAAGACTGATGAAAATTTGGGTCAAGTTCGTTTACTGCTGTTTTCACCTCTCAAAAAAGCTCCCTCCCCCTTTGCGAAATCCTGGCTACGCACCTGGCATATTTAATGTATTGACCTTTTGTCACTTAATAGCGTCAGAAGCTAACTGTTTGATGATGCGCAAATCTTTCCTTGCCAATAACTACTTTTTGCTTGGAGGAAACTGTAACCTACATGCTTAAGTCTGAGGATTTCTTTGAATTCTTGTCCACTGAATTTGCTGCTTGTTTAAAACTGCCAACCAGAGATAAATTATCGTAATCCGTCTTATCTAAAGACGCAACTACGTGACCATGGTGCAAGTTGAACTCAGATTATGCAATCAAGGTGGATGTAAAAACAACGCCTTTACCTTCTCGATACGCTAACGACTTGTGTAGTTGCTTCTCATTGCCCATTGTTGTTTTTTCAGATGGTGAAAAAAAGAATCTAGCAACCAGTAAATGCAGCAAAGTCGGTTTGGAAACCGAAGTGGTCAAATGGTTGACCATTGCGCGAAATCGAGGCGGAAACCGTTCCAAAAGAAAGAGATTCGAAAGTGCTCCCGTGCCAGCTCTAAGTTAAAATGATCTGTAATGTGTTTGCTTTTCCGTGTACTGTTGTTGTGCGTGAATTTGGTAATCACTGTAAGTTGATAAAAATAAACCCTCAAGTCTTGATGAATGTAGTGTTTTTGTATTATTGTGCTTCTCGTTGCACCAGTTTCACACCACTTGGGATGTCGAGTATTACAGCATTGGATGCGGGTGGGTTTGCCCACTGAATTAATGGGCTGCCAAGTTAAATCCCATTAGTATGAGCATGGGATGTGAGTGGGTTTGCTCATTAAATTCATGGGCTGCCCAGTGGTAAGAGCATGGGATGTGGGTGGGTTTGCCCAGTAAATTAATGGGCTACCCAGTTGAATCCCAGTGGTAAGAGCATGGGATGTGGGTGGGTTTGCCCAGTAAATTAATGGGCTACCCAGTGGTAAGAGCATGGGATGTAGGTGGGTTTGCCCAGTAATTTAATGGGCTGCCCAGTGGTAAGAGTATGGGATGTAGGTGGGTTTGCCCATTAAATTAATGGGCTGCCCAGATGGGGCCCAGTTTTATCCCATGGACAAAATCAAGTGGGCCCTATGTGGCTAGCCCACATGGGCCCCATATGTTGGCCCTAATTGGGCCCCACATGCAATTGTTTTCTGGGGTGGTGTTAAAATCATAAAAAATAATCTGCCCTGCTTTTCAAGTAGTGACTTAAGACCCAATTTTAAATCTTTGCTTGTGCATTTGAGTCTGATTAATTATTGGATTTCGCAATCTTGTGACGTAAATTGAAAAGATTATTTGTCATTGTCTAATCGGTGTTTAAGTTAAATTACTTACTAATTATTATCCTTTGTTAAAACTAAGCTGTTAATTAGTGTAGCTACAAAAGCCATATTTAGAATCGTTGTTTTAGAAGGCTTCTTTTCGTGCATTATTTGTTTTTTGAGACGACTGTAGAGTGGCAGCTGGAAACCTTTGTTTGTTAATTTCCGGCCTTTGATGCAAGACAAAGGCGATTCCACGCGCTTTTACGGCTTGAAACTATTTAAACGTGCTGGGAGCTCAGTAGTGACAAAAAATGAGTCAAGTGAACAGTGTCAGTTTCATGGTAAGATGTGTTAAATGCTGCTTAAAGGTGGTGAATCATCCAGCCAATTCCGGTGGTTTACAAAAGTTAAAATTGAACTATAATTTTTGATATTTTTTGTTTTGATTTTGGGGCTGCGTTTGCAAAGATATTCAACAAATACAAAAAGATGTCCCCCGAAAAAAGTTTTTGGAAACTCTGAGTTTTGATCTTCCCGCCAAAACCACAGTTCTCTAAACTATTAGGCCTACTGTAATCTTATTAAACTATTAGGCCTAACTATCTCTAAACTATTTGGCCTAATAGTTTAGAGATAGTTAGGCCTAATTAGGCCTAAACTAATAAACTATCTCTAAACTATTTGACCTACCACAGTTCTCTAGACCATTAGGCCTACTGTGGTTTTGGCGGGAAGAACAAAATTCAGAGTTTCCAAAAACTTTTTTCGGGGGACATCTTTTTGTATTTGTTGAATATCTTTGCAACCGCAGTCCCAAAATTAAAACAAAAAATATCAAAAATTCTACTTCAATTTTAGCTATTGTAAACCACTGGAATTGGTTGGATGATTCACCGCCTTTAACTTGGGTAAATTGCGTTTTGCGATCCCTATCCTTCCTCTCCATTCTTGTCGATGAATTTGACCATTGACTGTGAGGGAACAGTCTTGTAGATCGGAAGAAAGGCCCTGAATTGGTCTTGACATCGTATTTGAGACTACTTCGTTTTTTATGTACTTTTCTCTATTCAATATAATAATAAATTTCATTCAAAAATCAAAAAATCAAGTGCTCAGCTGTCAAAAGGAAAAAGGGATTGGGAGAGTTTGGCATAGCTCTCCTACACGTTATTGATTTTGGCTATAATACTCCGCATCGTTGCCGTGCAGAAAAGACAAAACGGTTCTGATTGGCCAGTCTTAGCAGATCTTCAAATTTAAGAATTAAGCTTTAACGAGAAACGATTTGGCAAACTGACACATATCGCAAGACCTGGTTATAAAGACTTTATCGTTCGTAACACGTGGTTTAGAAGAACGTACAAGTTTTAGGAAGAAAGAAGAGGAAAAAACTCATTGCGGCCAAACGTGGATTGGTTGGGATGAAAGGGTAGCTTAAGACATATAGCCGTGTGAAATATTTTTTGCCGTACTTAAGCCGTTTTTGAATGAGACCGCTTTTTACGACAAACTTGTGGGGCGGTTTTGGGGTCCTAAAACCAAAATCACGTGGCCAATTGCCTCGAAATTTGGTGCAAACATGCAAATTAATAATCTGAAGCTGCTGTCAAAATCTCATGTAGCTAGATCAAACCGTTCTCGAGCTATAAGCAAACGTCTGAAACATCGCACTCATTAGTCAGAAAATGGCCGAGTAAAAACAAAGGAACACGCGACGCGAGCGTCGGTCGTTCCAATTAGGAGCAAGAATGGCAGTACGGTACAGTACGTTCAGAATTTGCATACTACGTACCTCGCACCTTGAACCGTACCGTACCAGCCTACCGTACTTCAGTTTAATCTTTAAAGCGTACCGTACCAGCGTACCGTACCCGTACCATTCCAAAAAAGGCGTACCGTAATTCTTAGCAAAAATTGAAGCGTACCGTACCGTACTGCCATTCTTGCTTTCAACTACTCGCAACTTTAACTGACTTTAAAATCACTAGTCTATAAATCAACGATCTCAATTCACACATTTAGCGTCGGCTTCAACTGTCTTTTACCTCTGCATACAAAAATCCGGTGCAACGTGCGAAAAGTCTGGGATTTTTAATTCAAACAGGGTACCAACGTACCGTACCCGTACCATTACAAAAAAGGCGTACCGTACTTCTTAGCAAAAAACGAGGCGTACCGTACCGTATCAACGTACCGTACCATACTGCCATCCTTGATTTTCCAAATTTTCCAAACCGCCCGCTCTGTTTTCCAAATTGCACAAGGCCTTGCATAGCAATCAAGAGCTCAAACATTACAAAAGATATAGAAATGTTCTCAATAGAGTCATCAAAACAGCTAAAGAATCTTACTACAGAGAGTCTTTTTACCAAAATAAAAATGACCAAGAAAAATTGTGGAAAGTCATCAATGAGTTGGCCTTTATTAAAAAGAAAAAAAAAGTTATTCCTTCAGAACTTATCAGTGACGATAAAATAGTACAGCACCCTCAAAGTATTTGTGAGATTATGAACAATTTCTTTGTTAATGTAGGTAAAACTCTCGCTGACAAAATCCAACCCGTAACTAATAAGCCATCGTCATTTCACAATAATCTACCCCGTATCAAACACTCCTTTTTCTTCTTTCCTGCATCACCTGATGAAATAGCAACCATCATTCGATCCTTAAAGCCCAAAAAATCTAATAGAGAAAATGATATTGAAACAAAATTTTCAAAATATAGCAACGTAATAATATCTCCTGTCATATGTAATATTTTTAATTCCTGTATTGAGCAAGGTAAATTTCCAGATTCCCTAAAAATAGCCGAAGTCGTGCCAATCTTCAAAAAAGGTGACTCGAATCAGGTTAGCAACTACAGGCCAATTTCCTTACTATCGCAATTTAGCAAAATTCTTGAAAAGTTAATTTGCAACCGCCTTCACCACTACCTTGAAAAATATAATTTGTTGTCTCAACATCAGTATGGTTTCAGACGAAACTCATTTTCAACTCATACTCTATGTAACATCTATGAGAAACTGTTAAAAAGTGCAGATGATAGTTTGTACACTTGCTGCGTTTTTTTAGATCTGACCAAGGCATTTGATGCGGTTGATCATCAGATATTACTTGATTAAGTTGGAGCGTAATTATGGTATTCGAGGCCTGGCACTTCAGCTGATGGAGAGCTACCTATCTAATAGACAACAATACACAAAAATCTATCCCTATAAATCAAAATTGGGAAAAATCACATGTGGAGTCCTTCAAGGCTCGTCCTTGGGTCCCCTTCTTTTCTTATTGTACATTAATGACCTTCCACTAGTAAGTCAATTTGACACAACTCTATTCGCTGATGATACCTATTTAACTCTAAGTGACAGGAGTTTATCTGGTCTAGAGCTCAAGGCGAACAATGAACTAAGAAAAATTGATACCTGGATGAGAAACAATAAATTATCCTTAAATTACTCTAAATCTTGCTATATGATAATAAATAAGGTGCCCTCAAAATCCTGCGATATAAATGTTAGTTTGATTCTAAACTCCACACCCTTGAAACGTCAACAAACTGTAAAATATCTTGGATTATATGTAGATGAAACATTGCGTTGGTCTACGCATATCCAACAGTTGTCTCTCCAACTAGCTCGATATGCAGGAATTTTCTTCAGAATTCGCAATCTTGTACCAAGGGAAACTCTGCGCTTGCTCTATCATAGTCTCATACTTTCAAGAATACAATACGTAATTTTAATTTGGGGAAATGCAGCAAAAATACACTTACGAGATTTATCTGTTCGAATGAATAACATAATACGCACAATAACTTTTAGTAGTAAATACTGCAAAATGACGATACTACACCAAAAGCTTAATATATTAAACTAGAAGATATATATGGTCTGGAATTAGCTAAGTATATGCATCAGCTCCATAACAACAAACTTCCGTTTTCCTTATTTGAAGATTACGTTAAACTAAATAAAATACACAACCACAATACTCGACAAACTCAAAATGCAGTGTATTTTAAACCGCGAGTAAACAAATCTATTGGAAAAAAGCTATTAGTTTATAGAGGTGCAAAATTATGAAAAAACATAGATAATTCAATCAAAAGTTTAAGTTGGTATTCATTCAAAAAACGGTTTAAAAGAAGATTAATTAGTAATTATGTTGAATTGTTTCTCAGTCATATGTCAATAACTTTCTTTTTTTTTTCTTTTTTTTTTTTTTGTCGATTAACAATATATGCCACCAGTGTATTATTTCTGCCGCTGTTTTTATCCAAATAAAATTTTGTGCTGCCCATATTAATAGTTAATAGTGCTGTGCTGCCGACATTGATCCTTATTGTGCTTCAAATTGATTGTTTTATGTTCCTTTTATTTGCTTCACGCAATACCGTTTGTAATTTAGTACATCATATATTGCATCATCCTTCATCGTGTTCTTATCCTTAAATAATGGCTGTCTCTCGTTTTCTGTCCGCTTCTTGCTTTCTGTCCGCTGTTTGTTTCTTTTTTTGTTATTTTGCAATTATTTTAATTATTTGTTGCTCTCTGTACTGCTGTGCTTTCTGGCTGTTTTCTCTTCGCAATGTTTAAACGAATTTAGTCAGGGAGCACCTTGATTTAAAAACTTCCGGGTTGTTCGGTGCTTCCTGGCCTGATTGTTAGGCTTATTGTGCGATATCTTTATTGTTCTGTTGATCAGGCGAAACAATAAATTAATGAACTGAAAATGAAATGAAATGATCAGGAGTACAATCAGTGGTCGAGTGAATAAAGCGTTGCCACTGAAACGGTAGACTCGGGTTCGATTCCCGGTCGGGTCAAACCAAAGACTATAAAAATTGGTATTCACAGCTTCCCTGCTTGACGTTCAGCAATTTAAGGGACAGTATGAAGCCTCCGCCGTGTGTGGTAGACAGGTGGACAGCTTGACTCGAAGATCGAAAGATCCCTTTGCTGTCTCCTGGCCAAGGCAACTAGGTGAATAAAATGTAATTACATTACATTAGACTGAAGCGCGCACCCAGAAATCTACAAAGTGGGCGGTTTTGGGGGTCTGGGGGCAAAGTTTTCCTCCGCCGGAGGCTATGGAACAACGCCCCTAGCGCTCGAAAGTTTGATGTTTTTGCAAAAATTACTTAATTTTAGGCCTATTTTGATAAAAATTAATGCTTTTAAAATGTGGCATAGAAATATACAGAGCAAAAACATGATTTAACTGGTTGAATAAATGGGCAATGGCTATATGAGAGGTGGCTAATGGAAAAAAAATTCAGTTCTCTTATTTAAAAGCTGGTAAATCATAAAATTTTAATTGTTCAATGAAACTCAAACGTAGTGATCCATTTCATCTATATTTCACAGCAAAATATGATTTGGGGAAGGGGCAAATGGAGCAATCCCGTAACTGAGTCGAAGTGATTGGTAATTAACTGCTACTGAATAGCCACCCCCCTATTTCTGAGATATCTTTTTTTGATGAAACCTATATTTCACATGTTTCAAAAAGCGATCAAAATTGACTACTTAGTTTTGGCAATTTTTCAATATTGCTAATTGGATAATTTTCGTGTGCTATATGTTGTTTTTATAAAAGTAGCATTCCGCTCTTTGAAGTTATAATAGCAACGATTTACTTGACAGCTTTTGTTTTGAGTGTGACGTAATGCGGAACGAAGCGAAATCGTACTAAGTTACATCATTGGGAAAATACTGCGGGAAAGTGGGTTCGTATTTTGTTGTGATACAAATTAACTTCTGACGACCCAAAATGCGCATCATTAAGCGAACGCAGCTGCCTTCTCTAACTAACCTCCGCTTTGATGGTGTCGAATAATTCCAAGTTACGAAATCTGTTATAGCCAATCACAGCTCTCCTTTTGGGAAAAGGCCACGCCCAATTATTTATTTTACAAAAAAATTCTTAAAACTTAATTGTCATTTATAAGTCGTGAATCTCGGAATTTTTATCATTCCAACATGTAAACTGTCAACTTTGTGTATTGGTGAGTTTCGGGCACATTGTGTAGGCTTGAAGTAAATAATATTCGCAACCGATTCTTATTTGTCGAAATGACTTGCTGTTCAATCTGTTCGCTGCTTTTGCATTAAACTCTAAGGTTTTGAGTTCTTAGTGCTGTGCTAAAGAAGACGACAGTTACCTCACAAGTAAGAAGAGGTTCCTGGGTTCAACACTCATTTGAATCCAGACCCACACGCGACTTCTAGCGGAACGCTAGGAGTAACTTTCCATTCTAGACAGTTTGGAGAAGAATTGTCTACTAATAACCATAGGTGGGCACAAGTCCGTTAATCCGTTAATAACGAAGCTAATTTTTTCTTGAACTCGTTAATCCGTTAAAAAGTTTCTTCATGTTAACGGACTAAATTAACTTCCGTTAAGTTCTGCTAACTTCCGTTAAGGTTTTTATCGTTAATATTTTGCACCATTTATTTATCGTAGCGGTACAAACCAGTTTGCTGTGGTAACACTTGTTGCGTATTAGCACGAGTTTTACAGAAGAGAGCGAAGAAAAGAGCTCTTTTTTGTGGCAAATAATAACCTGCAGCCTAATAAGTCTAATTATCATTGTTCACAATTTCCAAAGATTTTCCGATCACAGCTTTGTTAGTGCATTTGAACTTATTTTTATCTTGAAATTAGATTAGACTAAAATCTAACTTCCAAAACACAAAAAGACCACCACAGCAATAAATATTTCCTTCAATTAGCTCAACAGCGTCAATACGTGTTCTAGAAGCGAGTGAATAAAAAGAAATGTAATATACACGCAAAATGTTAACGAATTAACGGACTTTATTAACCATAGACAAATTATTGCCAATAGTGACACGCAACTAATCATTATCATAATCACTTTATTTACATTATTTACAAAAATTACGCTGAACGTTTTCGGCAAAGCACTATGCCCTTGTTAAAGCATCTAAACACATATAATGAACTACTAGTTTTCACATAGAATAAAATCAAAATTAATTAACGCTTTCGCTGACTTTTGCTGTCGTTAAAAGTTCGAATTGAAACCAACTAATTATGTCAACACATGCGGTCAGGCAAATGAAACAGTGTAGTTAAACGTTGGACAAACGGGCGAAAAAGTTTCCTAAAGTTGTCATAATAAATATTTAAGCAGCTGTTGTGGGTAATTTTCAAATTACTGTCCAGCCAAAATGACGAGTGTACGATCAAACACTACCGAATCAATCAAAATATTTTTAACAAGAACGAAGAACCATTTCCGTAGAGTTGCCTGTTGAGTTTGGGTTTGTATTTTTTAATTAACAGTGCTTCATGAATTTTGGTGTCGTAGTCCGAACTACACCTACGTAAAATTGAAAACGGTTTTAAAATATCAGATTTGACACAATTATTGCAGTCTAAAATATGCTCTTTAACAGCACTTTTTCTAGTTATGCTGTTTAATGACCAGTGTTCCTTTGCTCTAGTTACCAAGTGCCTGGCTGACTTACCAATGTAAGTCAGATCCGCCTCACGCGGACATGAAAAACGATAGACAACATTGGACACTAGGGGCGTAGGAGTACGTGATTTTAAGTTGAAATAATTGCCAACTTTGAACGTTTTATACGTAGGTATCAGTTTTACTGAAGTCAAATTAGCTATTAACTTAGATAGTTGTTTTGTGAAAAGCTGTGAGGATTTGCCAACGTACGGTACACTGAAAAATAGTTTTTTTTCGTCCACATTTTCTTTGTCTTGTAACTGGGGTGCCTTAATTTTTAAAAATTTTTCGACACATTTATCAAAAAACCAATTTGGGTAGCCATTAGCGCGGAACATATATCGTAAATTCTTAACTTCTGTCCAAAAAATATTGTCTGTGGAACAAATTGTTCTTGCTCTTTTCAATAGACATATTATAAGGCCGGTTTTCCACTGTTCAGGACACGCTGCACTAAAGTTGAGAAGGACACCAGTGTGTGTAGGTTTCCTCCAAATTCGAGTTTCGAGAATGTTTTCATTAATATTGATTTGCACGTCCAAGAATGGAAATGCGCCAATTGACTTTTCCATCGTAAATTCCAAGTTTTTGTGTTGATGGTTTAACACCTCTAAAAACTTAGAGCTAGACTTTTCTTCTTCGAATATGGCAAAAATGTCGTCCACATATCTCAAATAAAGTTTTGGTGAGCAGTCCAAGTTTTGGGTCAGAAGTTTCGTTTCTACTGTAGCCAAAAAGAAGTTAGCAAGTGTGGGACCTAGTGGTGACCCCATTGCAACTCCGTCAATGAGTTTGTATAATTTGTTTTTGTACAAAAACATGTCCTGAGTAGCAATACTCAATAGTTCTGTGAAATGTTCTTTCCTAATTGGTGGCGCGCAAGTTTTGTCCGAATATATTTTTTGTGTTATAATGTCAATTGTTTCGCGGAGAGGTACGTTTGTAAATAATGATGCTACGTCAAAACTAACGAGGTGGTGTTTTTGATTGAAGTTGAATTGTTGCAGTTTGTCAATCAGATCATTAGACGAATCGATCATGTACGTTCCAGGTATATAAGGCTTTATTATGGAGTCCAGAAATTTGGCAAGATTATATTCAGGAGCGCCAATCATAGATACAATAGGTCGCGCAGGGTTGTCTTTCTTGTGCACTTTTACAGCTCCATATAGTTTTCCTGGGACTGAGCCGGAGGGGAGAAGACTGTCAACCAATTTGTCGTCATAGGACTTCAGATATTCCTTGATTAATTTTCGAATCAGTTGTTCTCGGGTAATAATTGGGTGGGTTTTAGCGGTCTCGGGTATTTCAGTAAATTTTGTCGAGTCTGAAATTATTGAGTCGAGTTTTGAATAATAGTCATTAGAATTTAAAATCACTACACCCCTGCCTTTATCAAATTTACAGACCTTGATGCTTTTATCTTCAGCAAGATATTTCAACGATCGATGCAACGCCTGATTTGACCTATTTCCGCATACAATTTTGGCTTCATTCATAAACTGCCGAAAGTGAAATTTAATTTGGTCTTTCGTCTCATCTTCTATTTTTGCTTTGTATCGAGTTTCTAATGTGTAGACCAGCTTTTCGATGCTGCATTTTACACTTTATTAACTTCCGTTAATTAAACCTGAAAATAACGGATTAACGTTAACGGAGGTGTGAAGTTTGTTAACGGACTAGTGGTTAACGAGGCTAACGTTTTGCATTAACTTGCCCACTTATGCTAATAACATGTTTTCTTTTTTTGTTGTTTGGTTTCTTTTTTGACACCATAAAATGGTGTCACCCAAAATGGTGAGACCTGGGGTGGGTCGCCCTCCCACCCCCCCCTTAATGATTCCACTGGGGAAAGGGCTCTGGGCACAACAGTAATGAACCGTCTTCAGAATGACGCGAGATTACTTCGCTTAGATCGGTATTATAAGCCTTGTAAGCCAGAGGTGGAGTCGAGGACACAAGGCTCGAGGCCAAGGCCAAGAACACAAAAAAAATCCGAGGCCAAGGACCAAGGACACAGCCGCAAGTGTTCTCCAAAAAAAAAGGTCTTCAAAAAAGTTTTTCAGGCAATATCCAATTTATATGCGTAGCCAGAATTTTTGATTGGGGAGGCCTACACCACAAATCACATTCAATGACGTCATTAAAAATTTGCCTGTTGGCACTTAACCAGGATTTTGCAAAGGGAGAGGGCTTAAACTAATATAGTTGAAAAGTGCAAATATGCAACTTTGGAGACGTTTTTAGAAAGCCAGTGTAACTCAAACGTATCAGACTGGAGGTTTGGGGGCGGGACCCATAGTGGCCAGAGTTGGGCGATTTTTCGTAATTTTTTGGAAAAAAAGCTGTTTTAATGCCATTGAATCACATTTCGCACATGTTTAGAGCCATTTGAAAGCACTAGATTTTTGACATTTGAAAGCCAATATTTAAAAAATCAAATTGTTTAATCCTCCTTCTAGTTGCAATTTAAGTCCAAAACACGTTTAACATCTTGCATTTTGGTGTTAAAGTTTAATAGTACGTGATTTGGTCCAGGTAGGTGGAAGTAAGGTGCATTGTCTCGTGCCACATTTTAGCAGTAAATGAAAACCCACTCGAAGATTTTCCTTAGAGATTTTTGTTTTGTCATGAAAATAACCAGTTATACAAGTGCATGTTAGGCCAGGGGGCCCAGGCCCCCTCAAACTGATGTTCAACGATTTGTTCAATCAGCATTTTCCATTGCAAATTTTTTTTTTAAGCATTTTGTGAGTAAAAACTGGCGAGGTGGAGGTGAATTAATGAATTGTTATTGAAAAATAGTACAATAGATGGTTACGCTTACTAACCATGTTATTGCCGGGCCGGATTTACATCGCGCTGGGCCCCTGGCACTTTGGAGATTTTCGCAACATCTTTCTGCCAAATGTAGGTGAAGACCATAAAAAGTCTTAAGATTTGAGCACAGGGCCCTTAGCTGGTACTGCACCATATAGTAGTAAATCAGGCCTTGGTTAATGCATTACGTTCATAAAAAGGCTATATGTGATCCTGAGATAGCAACTTTTAGGACGAAAACTATCCATTTCTTCCAGGTTTACGTTTAAATTGGCTGGCAAAAATTGATTTGAGGGGGTCCCGGGTCTTCAATATTGTTGTTCGCTACTGGTGTAAGCGAAAAATGCTAAAAAGAAACTGAAGAAACAATAGGCTTTTTTGTCATATTTTTGTCATTGGTGAAATTTCAATTGGGGGGGGAGGCCCGCTTGGCTAAGCTTATGCTTCAATAGCGGAAAACAAAACAGGTGTTTGCAAATTTTCCGCGAGGTTTCTGGCGTTTTCCAACAAAATTTTAACGGTTCGAAAAATAGTGCTGTCCTCGAGCCGAGGACAGGGCAATTTTCGAGGACCTAAGGATTCGAGGCCAAGGCCAAGGACTTGAGGCGTCGAGGCCAAGGACTTCAAAATGTGTCCTCGAGGCCAAGGACGTCCTCGAGGACTCCACCTCTGCTTGTAACTTGTAAGCCACTTTATCACTTACGATTAGTGAAGGCTTTCCACCGATTGGCTACAGGCCAATATAGAGCACAATTAAGCAAACGTGTTTAATATGTACAAAACTATTTTATTAAACGTACTTCTCACCCAACACACACGCGCCACACCTCATAAAAACCGACATATTCCAATTATAAACAGTAAATTTATAGGAAAACAAAGAACATTGCTGATTGATTTGCAGTGCAGTTAGATACTTCAATATTTTGATATTGAAGAAACAAAACAATTCGTTTGAATGTAACTGGTTAATATTTCAAATCGCGAAAGAATAAGTAGCGAAAACTTATGAAGTTGATTAGTGCACACTCGTTCTCAAATTGCATTTTTTTTATTTAACTTTTGCACAGAAGTTTGATGCTACACTTGTCTTTCGAACTAACTAGGTAACCAACCTAACAGAATTTAAAGGGCCGGTGGGTGAGTTAAAGCAAGTCCAGTTGAAGACAATTCTTGTTAAAAATTGCAAATGAAAATATGGAGCGCATTGTAGACAAGTACAACACAGGCAATTCAAGTCACGAAGTCCCAGAAGTATGAGTTTAAAACGTCCGAGTAATCAAATAAAGTAATTAAATATAAGTTCTGTCATCACTACCCAAACAATTGAATAAAACTGTCGAATGTCGACGTCCTAGCTCAATACTAGCGACAGAGCTGCCATTGCAGCTATAGTATGAAGAACTAAAACAATTAGACTGCAATGTAAAAAGTCGCATTTCAAGTACTGAAATACTTTACATAGGTCGTGTTTCGAAATTAGAGCGTACCCTCCACAGCTTAAATAGAAATTAATAAGCTTTTGTGTAATAGTCTAGTTTGAAGTTTATTAACAGTTTTTTCTGAGCAATTTTTCATTTATACATTTTTTTTTAATTTTAATGTCAAATAACGGAGTTAGATAAACCTGCTATATGTTTAATATTAATGATTCAAGGAAAGTTATATGGATTGACAAACCAGGGCAAAGCCGGAAATGCCGGTGCATTCTTAGCACTTCTGACCTACGTCTTCATAAAAGATTGTCAGTCATCACAAAGAGTCGTTTTGAAAAGCGTAAGGGAAACTGCAATGGTTTACCAAGTGATTCTCATCGATCTGCAACGATTTGCAGCGGAAATGCTAAGAAAAATAAAGTTTGATTTTACGCCTTTTTTGCGATTTGTTAAGATTATACCCCTCAAGAATGCCGGCTGGCTATGGGCAGGCTGATGAAGGCCCTACAAAATATGACTGATTTCGTGAAAAACTTGAATAAATGCCCATTTTAACTCTGTACAATTTTAGTTTATGCTGTAGAGGGAGGAGGCTATTATTTCGAAACATTCCGTACATCAGAATGTCAAAGCTGCTACTATAATTAAAGCAATAACAAACAACGCAGGGGCCCTTTCCGTAAAGGATTTGGTTAATGTTTACTTGTTTGCTGTCGACCCTATGTGTATACCTGCGACCTACGATCCACATTCTATACGATTCTGTTATTTCCCAAAAAAAAATTCTTATTTGTTATAAACGAGAAGTCCTCGTTTCTTATAAGACCACGTGTCGTAAAAGTTGCTTCACACATTTTAACAGAAAGTACTATCAATACTGACAATAAGCAAGTAAATTGAAAACGGTATATTACAAATCTGGACACGAGGATGACCCACAGACCCTTTTCCAAGGTATACTTTGGAAGATATTGTTGATGTCAAGAACAATAGTTTCAAAGGCTTTCAACTTTGGGCTGCTTGCAAATTGTTCCATGAACAAGCTGTAACAGCACGCATTACAGAGCAACGTTTACCTGGCTCATGGTGGCGGAACCTGAGATCGTGGAACCGACACACTGTTTGTACTGTACAAATAAAATAGACACAAACAATACTATAACGAAACATCTACAACCAAGAAAAGGCACTAAAAACGATTGACGTAATGCTCAATTTATCCATACTGAAAAGTTTCCGTTAGTATTGTGTTCTTTTGAGTCGGAGGCATAAAATCCTCTCGAGGAAAAAAAACGCTAGTATTGAGGTCAAATATGCCAAAAGTTAACGGGACATTTCAGTGTTGAATTGTATAACCTACTTTGATTGGCTTTACGCAGAAGCGCGCTACTGACAGAGGACAGACTACTAAATGGAAACTAAACCCAAATACTTCAAAACAAAAAGCAGGCAATTCAACGATTTAAACGTCAAAAAAAGACGCAAAAAAATATTGCACCTGTTGACAAGAAACATAAAGGTGATACAATTTGCTTCAGTGAAATAGTTAATAAATTTTGCTTCAACTGGACTCTAGAGCTATAAAACAAGTTAAAGTCCGTCAATTAATTTTGCCTCTTCTCGTATTTCATTTGCTATATTGACTTATTGAATGGTTTGAAAAAAGTAGCCAAGAGCTAGACGTAAAACTAAGCAAAAAAACATCTTTTTTCGTTTGGGCTCTACGCCTCGGCTTACAATGAACAACTTCAAAACGAACTTCGAAAAATCAGGCGCAAGCCGAAAGCAGTTACCTAAATCAACTGCCAATATTTTAAAAGCATATGCAAAGCAAGCTTCTATCATATTTCTGTACAAGCATGCCATTAGTCACTTGGCTGATTTCAACTTAAAAAAAAAAAACATACCGTACGATCCAGAAAAGGTGAATGCCGATGGCGGGAATCGCTTCAATTCAACTATGAAAATATGAGCATACACTAGACTACATTAGAGGACGGGCAATGCTGTCCATTTAAAAATAACAGTCAAGCGAACTCCAGCTTGGAAGGTAAACTAGCGCATAAAAGCATTGGTTAGTTAACAAGGGTTCGCCCGCAAAACAAAGAAACTGGTATTTGCCAATTTTTTTTCAATCCATGAACTAAACCAAATACCACACAAAGATTCTGGAAAAAAAATTCAAGTGTATTTCACAAAATCTGTAGCCAGGTATATCCAGAGCAACATGTTCTAGACATCTCCGTTTTTAGCACCCACAAACTATTCTTCTTTTATAACGTGAATATAGAAGTACTAAATCAAAAAAAGAGACGATCAGCTATCTGAACCCTAACCTGGCGAGTTAACCATGAAGTAGGTTGCATTTGAAGTTTTAGCGTGCTGGAAACTGAAATATGACGCAACAATACAACGTTGCTTTAAAAGTTTCAACAATACAGTATTTCCTTATTTGGTTCAGCGAAACATTGGCACATAAAACAAAGTAAAATCAATGATACAATTAATTTTGCGTATAAACATTTTTTTTCAGTTCTACATAATAAGTTTGTTTAAACAGCGTCCTCTAATTCTACACATAAATGAAATTTACTGTTATATTTAATGTATTTGCAAAGTTGTTTACAGGTTTAGTGCATCTAGATCGAGTTGTAAGATGTAACAAACTCAAGAAGCCTAAGGCCAAGTCATCATCTCGCAGCACAAGTCAGCATAAAGCATTGCGTGTTCGTATGCTTTATGACGTCACAACAATTAGTCGAATCTTTTCCGACAATTTCCCAAAAGCTTTTTAATTCAAAGATGTCAAATCCTGTATTACAGTCAATAGTCACTTTACATTATGGATAGCTTACGCCAAAAAAAGGACTGTTGTTTGTCTGCGGTAAGAAATGCTACTGAACGTGCCCGTGAAACGATGGTGACATAACCGAAAACTCAATTTCGGTCTTCAAATTTCAATTTTCCTAGCCATGAAATAAATTTAGCAGCAGCGATTATTAAAAACTGTCAACTGAAACTGAAAAAAATCTACTGTACTATTTTGGTTCACCAGCATTTCTTTTAGTGCTGTTTATAGGACTTGCAAAAAGTTAAACTAACCATTCTCAGTCGTTCGGCAGTTGATTTAGGATGCTTAGACCTGTGCATGTGCGAGAGGGGGTCTATAGTGGTGCCAGGCTGCAAACCATATTGCGAGGGCTAAATTTCTGTCATTCTTTCTTTTTCAGTTGCCAAAGAATGACGACATAATTGAAAATACAATCCGTAATATTGAAAACGGTGCGATTAACAATAATACTAAATGGGTTGCACCAACTCACCTACCACAATATTTTAAGCCATTCTGATAGCCTTCTTAATCTATTATCAAGTTAAAAATACAGCCACTGACATTTAACAGCATTGTAGCGCAGCAATCGAAACTGGTAGTCATTAAAAGTAAATGGTCTAGTGAACTACACAAAAGCTCCAGAATCCAAAATGATTGTACTGTACTATGCCGTGATTAAGTATTTATCTAACAAAAACAGAAAAACAGCCATCAGAACAGGAATTCTGCTAGAAATCTGGTAGTGAGCAAATGAACGTTACAAATGAAAAGAAATCCAATTCCATCCAGTATTGCTCTACTGGAACTCCTCCGCTAATTTTGACACCTCACGATTCAGTCTGACGAGTTTCAGGTGAAATCATTGGCTGCAAAGTTTGATGCACCTATGCCACTACAAATACCCATAAATCAACTGCCGATTTTGTCTACTTTTCATTTATCCACTACAAAACGCTTGTTACAACATAGATTTAGAAACAAAAACATTAAGAACTCAAAAATTAGTTAATCTACTTAAGTCGTTTGTAGAATCAGAGACGAGAAGTTGATGGCATGGGCAATGGGGCATATCAGTTTATTGGCTTACAAATCCTTCAACATACTACTTCGAGGGACTAAGTTAGATTTAACAAAAGCCAAGTCTGGTCGCTAAAATTAATCAAAAGTTTACAAGTAACTGAACGTATTTAAACTAGGTAAAACTCACAATTGTTTAAGCAGTGGATAATGAAGCAAAATAACAAGAAACAAAAAGACCACCCAATTTAAAGTGTAAACAAACAAGAATGAAGTGCACTCTTATTGATGCTTAACATTGAAACTAAAACTATACAAAGAAAGAAAAAGGCTCTTTATTCAACAGGAGGCACGTCAGGTGGCGGAGGTTGGTTGCTTCCGTCATTCTGTTAAAATAACGAAAATGTTAGCATGCTTCAAAAACTTTTCGTGAATCAAGCAAATGTATATATAATATTAAAAGGTAAACATTACAACCATCGTGAATTTAACACATTTGTGGTTAAGTTGCGAGCACAGTCTGTTAATGAAACCATAAACTCAGGTTCGATTACATAAATTTTAGAAATGGTGTTCTTCCTTTTCGAAAGAACCGCGAGGACAGTAAAGCCTCAACTGTGTATTGTAAACAACAGGTGAGCATCTTGACTCGAAGATTGAATGATTTTTCACTGCCAGCCGGTCAAGAAAAGATGAAGTTACAATTTCATGCAAATGCAATTCACATCTGCAACACATTATTGCACTAAAAATGATAGCATTGCGAATACTTGAAAAATTCATTCAATTCTCAAACAATATTATGAATATAATAGTTACAAAACGTTGTTTAGCATAGAGCTGGCAAACCACATCTAAAAGTCATACACAATGTTGTTTTTTTTGCTAAGTCTGGAGTTGCAACCAGCTTCATGATGGCTGTGGAATAGTGTGCTGACTTAACTAAAAGATAAATAATTTCAAACACCAAAATACCAACGTAAAGTGCTATGTAAAATGGAATGTGAAATACCAACACTCAAAAACCATCAATTGAAAGTCAGCAGTTGGTTACCTTTTGTTGAAGAATCAGAAATTTTAGAAGGTTTCAAACCAGGAATAAACAAGTTTAGATTAACTAACCATTCCTGATAGGTACATACTATATAGTTTTTGCTACAAAGCCAATTTCAACAACTCATTGACTAGTGCCAATTCCTTAGCCAGACATTAAAGTGATTGTGAAATACAGTAGTCTACTGCGAACCTAAATCATTGTCGAAATGATTATCTGTTTCATCACCTATACAGTAAGTGTCGGATTGTTTTGTCAGAATTCAACAATGACATCACAATCAAAAGGCTCCATTGTCTGGGCTTTGGTTTCTTTACTTTTTAGAGGGGCATTCAAGTCAAGATTTTCACTCTAGTCCAAAATGTTGGGAAAAGCTTAAAATGCATTCTTGCCAATTGTAACCTTTCTACGTCTAACCGTTTTCAAGATATTGCAGTTCAAAGTTAATTAACAATTTTTCTCGTACTTTAGATATGCAATTTTTTCAATATTGTAACAGAAGATTGACCTTTGAAAAGCAAAGCAGTTAATTTACGATTCTGACTCTTTCCTTTGTTTTGGTTAACAACACTGCTGAAAACACTACAAATATGAGAACTACAAATATGCAGTAACTTTTTGAAATTTTGTTTGTAGTTGGCAACCCTGGAAAAAGCCTTTTTAAGGGAAAATCTAAATTGAAATATCTTGAAAACAGAAAGTCGTAGAATGCTCAAATTTGGTGAAGTCAGTCTCCAGATCTGTCAAAAAAATTTGAGAGAAAATCAGAGCAAAAAATTTTTTGACCCAAATGCCCTTTTAATGTCGCAAAATGGCTGCGACCAAGTTTTGGAAAATATTATGCAACTGCAATAGATTATCACAAAACCTTTAGATTTTGTACGTTATATCTGCAAAGCACTTATTTCTTTAATTTTCCAGCTTAATAGCTTCGAGAGCCATTTAACAATCAGAAAAAGTAATGTCACAATACGAGTGAAAATTGGGCTTGAAATAACATCACTAACTTGAGAGTGAACTAAAATCATGAGCAAAGTACCATACTGTATGCTACAACGTTCTGGGCTTTTGGCCCCTCTTGCTTAATGCCTACATCCCTTTAAAACCGAAAAAGCAATTTACATTCACCTGAAGTTTCAAACCAATAAATTACTTACATGAAACTTACATTTTGATTTTTATGAGGTCCAATAGGTCTGCGCATACTGGCTGGTCTGTATATGAAAAGAGCCAAGAGCACAATCACCCACAGAAACAACATGAAGAACATGTTATTTTGATTACCAGGCATGCTGCTAGTTCCTGGCACTGCAAAAATACATTAGATTACTGTACAATTCTAATAAACATACATCTTTAAACAATTTTTTTAAATGCATCGTACTTCCTCAATCATCCGCACTTCGTTTATCTGACATTTGATTACAATATCCGCCAAGTGAGTCAGAAACTTTATGATTATGACATAACAATGAAGTGCTATTTTTACAAAATTTTGTTTAAAAGCTTGCCAAATTGCCATTGCAACCTTACAAAGATTTTTTGTTCCAAAAAACAACCATTAGAATGAGACAGCTGGAATGACTATTATTGCACCAGCTTGATAATTTTCCGATAATGTGGGGGCAAGAGTTACTGTAACTTTAACAGTCATGTAAACCTACATTGCTTTCAATAAAAAAGTAGACTACTGCAATCACCTAATGCTGTACACAGTAATTGTTGTGGACCCTCATTTAAGCTTTGGTGCATTTGAATTAGTTTTCTGCTGTGTTGTTTAGTTTAAATAAAGGAAACTAAATTAATTTTCCTTTTTTTTGCTGATCCGTTTGGGTTTCTGAGAATGCTGTCCCATCTACTACACCAGATAATCGAGGAAGTTCTGTACTTTAAATTAGTGAATTATTATTTTTAGGAACTGGTCAGTAGGTTGAGCGATAATGCATTTGTCTCCGGAGCGGAGGTCGGACGTTCAAATCTTGGGCCAGTCAAATTGAACACTTTTTTGCCAACAGCTTGCCACCACTGCAACATTTCTTTGAAAGCTGTGTTGCCCAAGCACAATGATGCGAAGATGGCCCGCAAACTTGTTACATGCTTCGGCATAATACAGTACAATGAAAGATTTGATTTCATTTATTTTTAGCACAACAGACATGTGTTTAATTTTGCTTAAAAGGTAGGTTGAATGGTCATTGTCAGATTTAATTTTAATCCACTAAGCCACAAAAGTGCCAAAAAGTGTCACAGCGCTTTTTAAATGATCAGGTCAATAAAATTAGGGAGTGACAATTTCATCAGAAAATTTTATCTTTAAAGAGTAAATCAAAATGCGGACAATTCATCTGCGCATTTTTCATTTGCTTTTTCAAGGGTCAAAACTGATGTTCACTCGAACTTTTTGGCTGACTGGAGGGTGCCCAATTTTTCTCAATACATTTACGCACAAAGCTGTAAATATTCATTTATGTGCTCTAAATTTTGTATTAATCTAGTATCAAAATCTATTAAAAGTCATATTTCCAAAAATATGTCAACTTTTCTAAGGCTACGTTTTTCATATTTCCAAAAATTATTGCATTTGCCCGTGATCCACCACATCGCTTGCTGATTTGCTGACAAAAATTAGCTTAGTGGAACACTGGTCAAAAGTACGATTTTGAGATAGGGATTGGCATTTGGGTTAGAAAAAATTATTGCATTTGCCCGTGATCCACCAAATCGCTTGCTGATTTGCTGACAAAAATTAGCTTAGTGGAACACTGGTCAAAAGTACGATTTTGAGATAGGGATTGGCATTTGGGTTAGATTTGGGGTTAGTTTTAAAATAAGGAATTTGAGTTTGGGTTAGATTTGAATCAGAATAAAAAACTAGAAAGAAATTTTCTGTAAAATGAAGTCTTCCTAAAAATTAAGATAAGGGATGAACTTTGTAATTTAGCTTTATACTGTAATTTTTTTCAACCACTAAAATGGAAATCACTTTGACAATTTTGACAATCAATAAAATTTTAGTATGTATAGGCCTATACAGTACACAACACAACACTCATTATACCGCATGTTGTCTGAGACTTTTAAACTTAGCATCATCCATAATCTATCAAATGAATGTATTTAAATCAAATTTCAAATTGGAAAAAAGCAAACCTTAAATAATCACTAATCAGGCAGTCAAAATCTTTTTAAGCAAATGATATCAAGGCCCAACATCTCAACTTGCCCCAAACAAAAAAGCACTAACTGCATTATTTTTCAGGTGATAATTCTCGCAAAAAGCATTGAAGCAAAAATACTGAAATTGGGTTTCAATGCCGGCATTGGGATTGAAAAACCAGACGACGTGTTCAATGATGAATTAGAGCGATATATCACTAACTAGTGACTGACCACTACAATTTATCATGCCCCAACAGTCTGAACCAAGTCAACTGGCCACCACAAACTGACCGCCTACACTAGGATTAGCTGGCAATCGGTTGGTTCATGGTTAGTTGTCGTAGACCCCAGCTTGTTTCGTTTATATGGGCTATATAGGGGGCTAAAATTTAATCTATATCAAGGTTCGAAATTAACGCTAGCCTGAGGCAAGCTGAAATTGCTTCAGGCAAGTTATTTTCTAGTTTCACTTGTCTGATGAGCAAGCTGAAAAATACAGCATATGAAGCAAAAAAACTAAACAAATAAGATTATTAGATACACAAATTGTTGCTTTTGTAACAATAAAATAAATGCAAGTAAAGAAAGCTGTTGCTTGCATTCTTTTAGTGCAACCACCGGTGCAGCCAGGGAGGGGGATTAGGGGGACCAGTCCCCCCCTTTTGAAAGTGCATAATTTCACAAAAATTATTTTAAAAAGATAAGACTGTTAAAAAACTATTTAAAAATGCTAAGCTTGAGTGCAATTTTACCCTGAGTTGCAAATAAGCAACGTCAAAGCTTTTGCATTTTTTGAAAATTTTTTCAACGGTCGTAAGCTTCTATGTCTTAAAAAATTTCAGCCATCTAGCTTGCATTGTTTCCGAGATATTCGCGTTGAAAAACCGTTTGCAGCAAAAAGGAAAAGTGAATCATGCAGTTAACGTAACAATGGAAATGAACTACAATCAAAAAATCAATTTTGGTAAATATGATTGAAAAAGTTATCTATTGCGTCACATTAATAATCGCGCATAAAAACTTGATTTTATTGAAACAAGACTTTAGCCACGTTGCCTTTTTGCAACACAGGGTAAAAACAAAACCCGTAGAGTCGGAATGCTTGTATAGTCAAGGTTGATATTTATTGAAAGTGTTCGGATTATTGCATACGGTAACTCATATCGCGCTGTCTTGGAATATGTCTCGTCAGCATGCGGCATTGCTTTTGTGGGAGAAAGCGAACAAGGCAGAAAGCTGCGCGATTTTGCACCAAAAAACGCAATCCATTTTGTTTCAAAATTTATCATTCTCCAAAAAGTAGAATCAGATATTGGTGAGAATTTGGGGCAGCCTAGATCTGACATGTATCAGTCTATGAATTAATTGTCATCAGAGGCAAATCGTATTTCGACCCTAATAAATTTCGAAAATATTTTCATTGAAAACATTCGGAAAAAAATCTTTTCTAAAAGAATGACTTGAGATATATCTTTAACGTCAAAATTGATTTTTTATCATGCTGTATTGGGTCCGTTTTACGACCACGCGTTTTTACCAGGGATGTGGAAGCGCCTATTTTCCAACCGCTTCCGCTTCCACCTCCATCGCTTCCGCTTCCACCACTTTTACCTAAATTTATCATAATATTTTTAGCTAATAATATGAATAAAATGCATTAACGTGTTACTGGTATGTAAATGAAAAGTGAAAACGATTTATTTCATTACTAACACACAGAAAAAGTAAACATGAAGAAAAACAATACTCCGTGCAATAAAAAAAAGTAATATTAAAACAAGAAATTTAAAACAGTGAGTGCAATAAAAAAGCACAAGAAAACAGCGGCTATAATAAAAGAAAAATCCAACGAAAATGGTGAGTGTAAAATAAGTGTAAAAAACATGAAATAAGTGTAAAAAATATTAATAGAGTAAAAATAAGTGTAAAAAAATAATTTTACTTAATTCTCAACTGCTCAATACGTATTAGGCTATGAGTACGAGCTACTTAAATTTACTTGGTCAAATATCAAGTTTGAATCGTCGTATCTCTATTTATACGCCGAATATGCATGTCATTTATTACATACTTACGTCATCTACTACGAATTCTCACCGCCTTGTAAACACGAGAAAAACAATGAATTGAGTTGCATATCGTTAATCGTAAACAAGTTTAAAGTTTGGACGTAGGAAAATACTTTGAGACGTCACCGAACTCCATAGGTGGTTGCAAGAAAGGCACTTTATTAAATCGACTGAAGTACCGTCAGCTTGGTAGGTTAGTATTTTACAATAAAATTAAATTCAATAATGAAAACAGCGGTTTTGAGAAAGTGAGCGTACTGCAACTATTGTTTTTGTATTTTTTTCGTGATTCACGAACCCAAACATTACAAACGTACGCTATTGTCCCCAGAGAATTTTCCTATCATCAAATTTAACGCTACACACTCACAATTAAATTACTTACCGCAAAGAATCGTCAAATGGAATACGCGAAAGCAACATCAAAATACTCAGTTTTCTTTCATAATACTTTAATGACAATGAAATTAAATTATTTTAAAAACTATATTAACTAACATTACTTCAAAAAGCTTGATTTTATTTGAGTAATAAAACTTCCCGTAGTGAATCGATAGTAACTTGCGAGATTTGCCAACAGTCGAAAGATTGCAAAATAGTGCGTTGGTAACTTGGTATTCGCTAACTGCCTTTTATAATTTGTAAATGAGAAACCACGAAGCTTTGTTTTCCAAGTGTGAACTGCGATTGTTGCTCAAATTTTGGCAAAATATGGCTTTGCCAGTATTTATAAAGTTTTAAACCAAAGATTTAAAAAGTTATTGCCCCGATTCGCATTTGAGGGCAATGAGTTTAGCAAACAGCGGTGGATTCAAATTTTTGCGAGTTTAAGAGTGGATACTTTCTGCAACAGCTGGCTTCACAAACTCTTGTAATGGTATGTTTCAATTGTTTGTTTTGTGTTAAAAAAACATTTAGTGCGAGTATTGTCGAACAACGTAAGTGGAAGCGGAAGCGGTACCCATTTACCGCTTCCAGCTTCCGCTTCCACAAAAATTTACCGCTTCCACCGCTTCCACATCCCTGGTTTTTACGCGTATAAATATATGCATGCCATTTTATTGCATGCATTTTCCTGTTTTTCTTTTTTTTTGCGTTAACACTAACAAAGGAATCAGACGTAATTGGACTAAATAGCCTTATGTAGACTTACATTTCGACCAACCGCCTAGCTCTATAGAACCCGTTTGCCTGAAAAACGTCGGAGGCAATATAATTTTGCTTATGAAGTTTTGTGGTTTAGCAAACGCGTAGCTGCAATGTCAGTTTGATCTTTTAATTTTATTTTCAGCTGGGGTTGGGGGAACGGGGGATTGGCTGGTTTGAATCAATTTTACAACTTCAAACTGCCCAATGTCAAATGTTTATTACAGTAAATAGTACGCTAATTTATTGATAGGAAATCTTTTTCAATCCATTTTTATGTCAGCATATTACACGGATAGCTGTGTTGATTTGTAACAGTGTTCTAGTTGTCTATCAAAGCAACAAGTCCGCCGACGTTGTTCGAACTGTGTTGCAGTCTAAACTGAGTATGCTGGTTGCAAGCAAAAAGTCGCACCGATGCCGTCCACCTCACTATGCGTAAAATCGTGATCTCAAAAGTTCGTGTTTAGTTTATTTTAAACCAAATTTGGTACACTTAGCATATCGCCTTACCAGCGTACAAGCAGTTAGTTGTTTCAAACAAAGTAACGACACGCTCCTATGTTCGCGATTTTACACACAGTATAGCCGGGCCAAAAATTCGCTATGGAAGCATTTTACACAGTTTTCGGTGCAAACCAAATTTCGTTCGCCGGTGTGCTGTACAAATAAACGCATCGTACTTCGTTATGACCATTTTTCCACAAATGCCGCGTTCAGATTCGCATTATTTGATTGAGACAATTAACCGCACATAAGGATTGGTCGATTACTATCGCATTATTCTTGCTTAGATCCATATTTCCTACCAACGATAATAATAACAGTACAGTAATGAAGTACAAAACTTTAAAATGGCAAGCCACAATATAGCGCATTTTTTCCGTTTGGAGATAGCCATCAGTACGTGATGCCAATTAACATAAATAATAATAGGGAGCACTTATTTTTTTCAAAAACCAATCATTTTTAGGTGTAGGTGGTATTGTTTGTGTGTTTTTGCGAAAAGTACATCTCATTTGTTCTTAATTTGTCAAAATATATTATACTTGAAAGTTGAAATATTATTATGCCAGCTTCCCTGAATAATAACGATAGTTTGCGGCTTTCTCTTATGGCCTACATTAAGCAAACGCATTTTTTGTGTCCGCTGTTGTACCATTAAATAAAACAAAATTACAAAACAAGCTGAAACCACTTTTATTCTATTTCATTTATTTTTTGTGCATCTGCTGCATAAACGACGGCAGGAGTTTTGCCTGTTATGAGTGTTATTGGTAAACCTTGTAATTTGTTTCAATTTGCCTAAATGAAAACTTTCCGATTTGCATATGCTTTAATCATAGCAAAAAAATTAGTCCCCCCCTTTTTTTTATTTCTGGCTGCGCCGGTGAATGCAACCATAACAACTAACACATAGTATAATCGTTTGCATATCATTAATCGCAATTAACACTTTTTAATCGTATGCAGAACTGTTTGATACTCAGACCCACTTTGCAACTTTTTTGAAAGTAAGTTAGGATCTAAAAAAGGATAGAAAAACATGCATTGTGTATTTGTAATACTAGCTACCTTTACTCAGTATCTAAACCAATTTGCCAATCAAGTCCTCTGTGCCCAGTGTTGCAAATTTGCAACATCATTTCAAATCGTTTTGTTCCAAAAGCTTTTGTGTCATGTCTGACAGATTTGCGCGTTCTAAGTGAAATTTGGATAGTACTAATTCAGAAAACACAAAATGCATTTTGATTTCTATGCTAGCTGAATCTCACAAATTTGGCAAAATATGCTTAGCAAATATGAAAAAGGTTGCTTTTTGCAGCCAGTGGTAGGTGGAAGTGTAGTAAGTTGCATTTTGTAACAGCAGCCAGCGGGCGTTTAGGTAACTAGTCAAATTTCTTAAATAAATTTATTCAATCACAGTTCCATTTTCAAAGCTCTAGAATCTATGTTGCATATTTGCAATGTGGGGCGCTACAGGGTTAACGGCTCTTTCAGATACGCCTATCAGACGTACTACCCAGTGCTGCAAGAAGACAGCATAAAAATTGTGCAATTTATGATAATCATTATTAGTGTTCCCTCTAACTTTTCACCTTCTGCGTAAGTGCCAAAAAATGAGCGAAAGTACTCCAAAGTTTTTGCAAAAATGTTGTAGCTCAGGCTTTGTGATGCTGCCTTTTTACAACATTGATCTCAAAAAAAAGTCATTGTGCAGCAGACCTGGTATTTTATGCATCCTGCAAGGTGATTTCCAAAAGTCATCACACCACGAACCCACTGCTTTCTGCAGTTTGTGGGTCGTTAACAAAAAAAATGTTCATCACGCCACACATCGCGTCTCCACAAAAAAAAACACTGGGTTTCAACACCGTTTCGCGCTTCTCAAAATGAAAAACACTGGAGTTAAATACCGTTTCACACTAGAGAAAATTTTATGCAAAATGCAAAAAAATATTTTGCACTTCTTTGCACTTATAGGGAGTACTGATTATGATTATTATTTTAAAAATCTTTAGCTCCGCTTGTCTTTTATAAAAAGTTTAATATATTTTCATTATTGATATTTATTATTTGGTCATATGCACCAACATATATTAACTTTGATCTGAAGATCACCAATTTTCAATCTTTTAAATCGTTGGACTTATTGTATTAAAATAAACAGAAATCGCAAGTTCAGAAAATTTATACTTGAAACGATACATTGTAATTATAGCAATTTGTCCAAATTTTCCCTATAAAATTTTGTTAATCCACACAACAAAGTTAATCCACATGGTGCATACCACCCTAAGTGTAGTTCCCAAGATAACTGCAATTGAAAATGTGTTTGCAGCAAAAAGGCAACGTTAATCAATATCATTGTAAACGCAACAATAGAAAATGATCACTACCAAAAATTCAATTTTTCATAGTTTGCATGATTGAACAAAAGCTACATAAAATTATGTCACATTAACATAAAAATACCGTGAACAAAGACTTGTTTTTTTCAATATAGGTTATAAGTATTATGCAAATTCAGTGTCTCTTGCCAAAAAGTACATTTTGTGCATTTTTTCCAAAATCAAACAACCTTAAAATTCAGTGTGCTTATTTTTGTTTTGGGCAAGTAAGTGTTTGATATCTTTCTCGATGGGCAATTTGTTGAAAAAGTGAATTTCGCCCCCGGTATAGTAGAACACTGATTATCCAAATGCTAATCATTCAACACGCCGATTATCCAAACATTACTAAAAATAAGTTAATAGAGCCTGATGTCAATGACCGATAGGCGTTTGAAGTAAAAAGAGCTCATTCTTCAGCATGCAGCTAAACTTTGATAATTCATTCATTTCATTCTTTTTTTTAATTAATTTTTTTGAATCAACTTTGATAATGACAACGTCTCTAAAAGACAAAACACTTTAAATAAAAAATGAGTGATTATTACACTCCTAACAATGTACAAAAATCACAATTTATGTCAAGTTGTGTACTGCACCTTTATGATGTGTGTTGCGTTGTATATTTTCAACACCTCCTTTCCTTTATTTTTCACGTTAAAGCTAACTTGTTACATCATAATTTGTAAATAGTTCTTTTTGCCTGATTACCTTGTTTATGCGGCAGACATACATTTGTAACTGCTTAAAATAGCAGCCATATTGTTATTCTGAGAAGTAGTAACTCTTTTCTATTTGATTAAGCGGTAAAGTATGCGTTAAAGTAATTTGGTGCTACTTATTAATGTGCTCAAAAGGGAGTACTTAAAGTCTTACAAAGCCGGAGAAATATTGGTATGTACTACATTTTTTGACTTTAGCGTAGTCTCTAGTTTCTGGCCTAGTTAGCCTACCGTAAGTTGTTGTGTTAATTAGCTAAGAATGAGACTGAGGAGTATATTTGTAGCCGGTGGCGACATTACTGCGAAGATTTTAGTATGTAAATTGATTTAAGTTCATTATAGCAGTCTAGCCTACTGCAATGTTATTGATTAAGCGTAGCATCGAAGCCTAGAACGCTAGTCCATGTTTGTGCTTTTTGATAGGCGTGAAGCGTAGTTTTTGGTATAAAGGTAATTTGTTCACACATTAAGTTTATAAGCAATTTATAATCGCTAAATGCTTAGACATCCATTTTATTCTAGATTTAATGGATGGAATTGACAAATGAAGACTGTAGCAAAAGTTTAAAGTGCCTTATTTTGTTTTTATTGTTCAGTTAACTAAATTCTCCAATATCCTTATGTTGTTTTACTCAATATGTTGGTAAATCATATTTTGTTCAATTATCCAAACAAATCACTCATTGAACCACTTCTGCTTCCGTCCGAATTAGTTTCAATAATCAGCTTTCTACTCTAGTCTTATTCAAACAGAAATGGGGAATGAATTGCATTACATAAAAGTTTTGCATTTTTTTTTAATTAGGATTAATAAGTCCTTTTGATCTTCATATATTTAAACTTAATCCTAAGCTTAGCATTTGCTGACTTTGTTTGATTTTGATTGTTTCTAAATCCAGAATCTGAAATCCTCTGTGCTGTTTGAAAATTATAGAACTGAGAGAGTATGGTGGTCAAGCATTTAAAACAGCAAATGGGAAGTGTGGTGCTCAAAATTTTTACAGTGCCAAAAAAGGTTTAAATTGTATCAGAGTTTGAATTATTATGCATGTGACAAATTTAAAGCTAGGCAGAGGCTGCTGTTATGTTACGAAGAATAAAAAAATCACTATCCTAGCCCAACTCCAACCCTAAATCGAACCCAAGCTCTAACCCTAGCATTAATCCTAACCCAAACCCTAACGATAATTTAAAAAATAAAAAAGAGCAAATGAGCACTCACTTTTTGCTCTCTAATTCTCTTTATCGGTGTTGTGTACCGTAACACTAGCCACTTCCTTAAACTTACTGTATAGTAATTGAATTGTGAAACAAAATGTAGTGACTATGTTCAAAATAAATCAGTAGCTTACTCTGATTATATCATACCTGGTAAACTATATGTCAATTGTCATTACATTACGGATTAAGAGAGCTTATTTGCATTGCTAAATTATTCAATAAGCTGAATTTCGTTAACTGGTTCCTGAAACAGTGAAGCTGAAAGCGAAAAAATCACAGCCCTTTTAAAAGGATTTTTCAACTGGCCTGCCTCAGGGCAGAATTAATTTCAAGCTGTGATAAAAATTACTGCTCTGATTTTATTCTTTAGGCTATTTCATTTGAGCTTCACACAAAATTTTGACACTTACTTTCAGTAAAGCATTCATTGTCAGTGCAGTATTGCTGGGAAGATCTCAACATTGAAAGAAGACGTCTCATTGCCCATTCTGTGCTACAAATGCACTCACAAGGATCAAAATCATCAGCCATTGTAAGTTACTGCAACTTGACCAGTTAAAAACAAAATTGGCCTATGGTCTAGGCTATATAATAATACAAAACTTTACATTACAACATCAGAACTACATTAGGCCTACTGAGGTAGGTTATCTGCTATTTACTTTAGCAATACGCATATAGCAATAGAAGAGGTTTGGCGAATGTTTCATTCATACAAACATTTTGAAATAAAGCCTAAAAAAAATCTAACCCTAACCTTAACCCTAATCCTAACCTTAACCCAATGCCTAACCTAAACCCTAACCCAAACCTATAAGCAGTGATGGGCACAGCGACGCTACTTTTTCGGTAGCGACAGCGCCACTGCTTTTTTTTGTGACAAGCAAAAAGCGACAGCGTCAATGTTTTTTCAGGCAAAAAAAGCGGCAATTTTTCTGCTGCTGTAGCTAATAAACTCTTTCCAAGACTTTTTTCGATTTAAATTTTTACACGTTACTGTTTGGAGTCTTTACAATTTTTTTTCACTCTGCTCTTGCTACTGCATTATTTTAGTTTAGTAGAACAAACAATGCTACCTTTGTGATGTTTTGTCGTTGTTATATAACATAAGGCGGATATTATTGTACGTGGTCCTACTTTTTCTGAACCAAAATTCAACAAGTAATGTGGTCTGGTAGTGGGCCAAATTAAACTGTGGGTAAATTAACATACAATAATAATCAATGCGTTGGTAAATTTTATCAGTTATCATCGTTTTAAGAGAATTGCAAGCAACTAAAACTTCACATAAAACAAGACCAATTATTTCTTAATGAAAGCAAGTAATAACTACTAATGCTACTTGACTGTCGGTTTCTGACACTCCCTTCTTACTCGTACAGAATGCACATACACACTAGATGGTTGATTTTGATGCAGGTGTTTTTTGTTGTTGTTAAGAGATACTGTTTAAAATCGGCTTTATTTAAAAAATGAGAACTACTTGTGGTCACAAAGAGGTGCTCCAAACCTTTTTCCACAATTCCGAATTCCTCTTATTTGCGAAAATACGTTTTAATCCGTTTGACTAGTACTATTGGCAACCCTGCTTTTTGCAATTTTGTGACATCACAAAAGGCGTACTGTAGATCAGTACTGGCAGCCTAGGTTTACAGGTTCCAGTGACAATAACCAAGTTTTCAGATTTGGTGATAGCAAGGCTACTCACTGCTACTAGTTGGTAATCGCGTTTATTAGTTTGCAAGGATTTTTGCAAATTTATGTCTTTTGTAATGTCACAAAATTGCGAATGCAGGGTTGACAATCGTACGAAGTCAAATGAACGTCGTATTTTCGCAAATAAAGCAAATTGTGGAAAAAGGTTTGGGGCACCTCTTTATTACCTCAAATAGTTCTCATTTCTTCAATAAACCAATTTCAAGCAGTATCTCTGTTAACAAAAATGCGATAGTTACAAAGTTACAGTTCGATGAATTGTTGTAAACTTGCAGCAGGCCTGACACCACGGGGGGCAGTCCGGAGCCGTGCCTCCCCAAATCACTGCTTGTGCCCCCCCCCAAACGAGAATTCTTCCCCCCCAAGCAAGAATTGTGCCCCAAAGAAAGTAATGGGCTAGGTGCCACTGGAGTGCAGTTCAAGGCCTGAGACTCCCAAGATACTGGTTATCACCCTGAAATTCGTGAGCAAGAACTGTTTTTTCACAGATTTTATAATATATAAAGACCCATTTTTTTGTGGGTTTACCCCGGAATTCGTGAAAATTGCATATATATTTCTTGAATTGAAGAGCTTTTTTTGTCTTCACTCCAAAATTTGTGAAAATCCGCACATATTTTGAGATGAAGACCTTTTTTTTGGTCCACACTCTCGGATTCGAAGTATTAAAGTTTTCGTGCCTCCTCAAATTTGTTTATGGCCCCCTAGTCATGCAATCCTGGCGCCGGGCCTGACCTGCAGATCGCAAAGACGATTTTTTGCGATATTCACCCAAAATGCTGACATTTAGTAGGACAAAGACAATTTGTTGGCTACCTGGTCACAGACCACAGTTCGTGCACTGCAAGAACGACAGTACATACATCAATGCATAGCAAAATAAATTTTGATACAACAGTGAACAGTAATACTGAGAATAAAATTCATAATGCGCTGAGAATTGAACTAATAAATCGAACCAGGTAATAAATAAGTTTGATAGATAGTTATGGAATTACACTCGTCAAAAAAATATGTCTAACGTGAATCGCATTGTGAATCATTTACTCAACATGTATCCAGGGCCTGCAAGAGGGGGATTCAGGGGGTACATCATACCCGGGCTCAAGCTCAAGGGGCCTGGAAGAGTTCAGGTTTCCACGTTAAGTTTTGGTATTGCACCATAACATCGTAATAAAACTTGCCAAAAGCAAAAATATCAGTCAGCCTATTCAGTACTGGTAATTGAGACTTCGCACGAGCGCGGAGTACCATTGGTTTTACTCGCGAATTTTGGCAGATGAGGATTGATTTGCTTATAACTAACAAATGGTAAAACCTAGAAAGTTGAAATTTGGACTCAACATAACAATTAATGAAAGCGACTTGTGTGCCAAATTTTGGGGATCCTAGGTCACGTGGTTGTGAATTGAGACAAAAAAAACGGTAAGTTTTGGCTTGAAAAGTTATTAAATCACTTATAATTCCAAAACCACTTGATGTGCAAACCTGAAATTTGGACACAATGTGTGTGCTTATAAATGCTCTATGCAAACCAAGTTTGGATGCGCCGGGTAACGTGACCAAAATTTTACAGGCCAAATATGGGCAGAAAGTGGATGATTTTGAACTGATATATCTCAGTAATTACCGATATCGATGAAAAATGATTTGTGATTTTTGAGCACACTTTAATTGCCTTTCTTTTGGTTATGTTCATTTTACCCAACTTGAATACTATTTTTCTTTTTTATTATTCTTCTCCGGCTATCTACTTTTAAACTGCTAAACGCACTGTATTCAAAGTTTGAGCGATTGAAGATATCAGGGAGGACTAGTGCTCGACTGAAATAGGGGGTGCCAGGTAGTGGGGATCCCCCTCAAACAAGCCCTCCAAAATTTTGAACTTTCAAAGTGTTGGAGCTAGATGAATCAAAATTTTGGAATGGGTAGATATTAAAAATAAACTAAACCTAACAAAAATTGGGGGAGCCACAATGGGGGGTTTCCCCCAAACAGACCCTCTAAAATTCAAACTTTTTACCATTTTAAGCTAGACACTTGAAATTTTTAAGGTAAGTAAATATGAAGGAGAGATAAAATTTGACAAAATTTGGGGGTAGCAGAATGGGGGTCCCCCTCAAACGGGGCCAAAAAAATTTTGGCTTGATTTTTAACTTTTAACTTTTTTAACAATTTTTAACCACTTATGCCAAACACACGAAATTTTCAGAATAGGCAAATATTACAAAAAGATCAAATTTGATAAAGTCTGGAGGTATCAAAATGGGGGTTCCCCCTCAAATGGGGTCACCAAAACTTTGAATTTTCAAACCATTAAAGCTAGATAAATAAAATTTTTGGAGTGGGTAGATATCAAAAACAAACTAAACCTAACAAAAATCATGGGTTCCAAAATTGGGGGTTACCCCCAAACAGGGACCTCCAAAATTCAATCTTTTCAACCTTTCAAGCTGGACACGTAAACTTTTTAAGGTAAGTAAATTTAAAACAAACTTAAAATTTAAAACAATTTGGAGTACCAAAATGGGGGGGTTCCCCCTTAAATGGGGCCACCAAAAATCAAACTTTCTAACTACACATGCTAAACACTTGAAATTTTTAAGGTTGGCAAATACGAAAAGATAAAATTTGACAAAATTTGGGCATATCAAAATGGGGGGGTACTAGGGTGGAGTGAAAAATAAATATTTTTGAATTTAAAAAAGTGGTCTTGATATATGGCCCCAAATACCATATGAAATACTTCTATCTCAATTTTGAGTTCTTGCACCCTCTAGTGGTCGTGCAATTTGATGGAACGTGCTTAAAATAGCCAGTTTTGCCATATCTCATTAACCGCATATGCTAGAAAGCTAGTTTTGAGCTTAAAACTTGCAGAAACAGCACATTTATATTTCCATTAAAACGAACTTTGCCATAAAAACATACAGAAAAAAAGTTACTGCCAAATTATTGATTACAGATTTACTGATTATTGATAAGTTTTTAGTGCTCAACTTCAAACAGATTACAATTCACGTTGGCATTGAAAATACGCCAGATGAAATTTAAATTTATGTATATTTGTACTTTTTGTGTGCCATGCTGCCTTATCAGCTTCAAATAGTTTCTTTAATGGCAATTAGCCTTACACAACTGGGCAATGTCCAGCATAGTATAGTAACAAATATTCAAAGTTTCATGTTATTGCATCATCCAGTATTGGTTGGCACTTGCATCATCATTTTATTTATGCTAAACTTGAGGAATTATATTTCAATTCAAAAGCACTAAAAGATGCAAAAGAACAAAATTAGAAAAATTAGAATTAGAAACGCAATTAGTAATTAGAAAAGCTGCAGTTCTAAAAGGAAGAAAATTCGGCAATATACTTAATGAACAATTTGATACCATTGTTTATTGCATTGTAGACACAGTATATACTGTACTTGTGGCATAAATTTCGCTGCTTCTGAAGCAGCATGCTAACTAAAAAAAGATCCAGGTATAATGTAAAAAGTTGTATGATGGAGAAATTTTTCAAAGTTCTGATGTTTTTCCTCCAGGGTTGCTGCCAACCAAAAAACAAGTGATTTCAGAGCTTGCTCAACTTTAAGCACTTCAAGAAATTGAATACAGCTCGAATTGTTACAAAAGAACAGATAGATTTGATGTAAAGTTTATTCTATATATGAGCTGAGTATTGGACAAAGAATCCATCAACTAATGCTAAACTTCAGTGGTTTAACTAGATAGCCGAAAAAATCAACAACATCAGATCGATACAAAGAGCTTATTAAAACTAATTTCTTGCATGATGCTTATAAACTTATTGATATTTTTTCTATGATAAAAAACAAAGAAAGCCATATGAAATTATATATGGCTTGAGAATAACATTCAATGATCACGTTTTTTTTGAAGATCAAAAAGCAGAACCCAAGGCTACATGTTTGGCAGAAATATCAGAACTTTGAAAAATTTCTCCACCATACAACTTTTCACAAGTAACATTAAACTTGAATCTTTTTTTAGTTAGCATGCTGCTTCAGAAGCAGCGAAATTTATGCCACAAGTACAGTAAGTATATACTGTGTCTACAATGCAATAAACATTGGTATCAAATTGTTCATTAAGTATATTGCCGAATTTTCTTCTTTTTAGAACAGCAGCTTTTCTAATTACTAATTGCGTTTCTAATTCTAATTTTTCTAATTTTGTTCTTTTGCATCTTTTAGTGCTTTTGAATTGAAATATAATTCCTCAAGTTTAGCATAAATAAAATGATGATGCAAGTGCCAACCAATACTGGATGATGCAATAACATGAAACTTTGAATATTTGTTACTATACTATGCTGGACATTGCCCAGTTGTGTAAGGCTAATTGCCATTAAAGAAACTATTTGAAGCTGATAAGGCAGCATGGCACACTAAAAGTACAAATATACATAAATTTAAATTTCATCTGGCGTATTTTCAATGCCAACGTGAATTGTAATCTGTTTGAAGTTGAGCACTAAAAACTTATCAATAATCAGTAAATCTGTAATCAATATTTGGCAGTAACTTTTTTTCTATACGTTTTTATGGCAAAGTTCGCTTTAATGGAAATATATATGTGCTGTTTCTGCAAGTTTTAAGCTAAAAACTAGCTTTCTAGCATATGCAGTTAATGAGATATGGCAAAACTGGCTATTTTAAGCACGTTCCATCAAATTGCACGACCACTAGAGGGTGCAAGAACTCAAAATTGAGATAGAAGTATTTCATATGGTATTTGGGGCCATATATCAAGACCACTTTTTTAAATTTAAAAATATTTATTTTTCACTCTACCCTAGGGCAGGGCATGGTATGGAATGGAAGACGATTTTTTACATATTCCATACAGTAAATTTTCTTCCATTCCATACCAAAAATCTTCCATTCCATATTCCATTCCATACTAAAATTTTCTTCCATATTCCATTCCATACTTCCATACCAAAGAAAATTTAGTTTGGAAGCAATGCAACGTATATTTTGTTGCTTTGCACTTTTGCAATGCTGTAAGCAACCGCTCGTGAAGGTTGCAACGACAACAATACTAAGATGCAACGACCGGTATCTGCTTTGCATATTGCACATGATTTAATGCATAGGCGTAGCCTGGATTTTGAATTGGGAGGAGGGCTAAACCGCAAATCATGCAATGACATCATCATCAGAAGTTTTTGCAAAGAAGGACTTTTTATGGGATAAAGAATGAAAGATCAAAAGCTGGGCGTCTGATTTGGCTCGAAACCAGGATTTGCTATACAGGAAGGACTAGAACCAGTAGCGTACGCAGGATTTTCAAAAGGGGGTGCCAGAAAATTCAAAAAATTTGAGAATAATGAAGACCAGAATGAAAATTTTCCAGCCCGAAACAAAGTCCGTTTTCAGGTGAAGACCAAAAAAATGAAGACCAACAATAAACTCAAATTACTCAAAACTTTAGTTCAGTTTTTGGCCAAAAATCGCTTTGAACACCATTTCTGTGCTCTAACCTTCTGCCCAAGTTACAAAGGGGGGGCACGCCACAGTTTTGCATACTATTCTACGCTAATTATACTACCCTGGTGACCCAAAGGGGGGGCGATGGCCCAATGCCCCCCCCTAAATACGCCCCTGACTAGAACCGCAAGTTAAAAATTTTTCTATCCTATCAAAATTGAGAGACTTGGTGAACAAATTAGTGCAACTCAAACATGTCACAGAGGGGGCAATGGGGCGGAGCTCCCAGCCGCTGGGCAATTTTTTGTAATTTTTTGGAAAAAACTGGCTATTTTACTGCGATTCGAATCACATTTCCCACGTTTTCAGAGCCATTTGAAAGAACAAAATTTTTGATGCTTGAAAGCCAATTGAAAAAATCCCTACCTTTTTTTCAGGTCAAGTCCAAAACACGTTTAAAATCTTGCATTTTGGGGTTAAATTTTGTGACGTGGCCCAAGTTAGGAAAATCAAGGTACATTGCTTTCTGCAACATTTTTAGGATTAAATGATGCGCTCGAAGATTTACCTTTGAAGATTTTTGTTTTGTCATGAAAATAACCAGTTTTAGGAATATGTACGACCAGGGGCCAAGGCACCCTTGATTCAAATTCAATAATTTGTTCAATAAGCGTTTCCCCTAACTCGGTTTTTTCAAAAGCATTTTGTTGCGAGAAAACTGATGAGATGGAGGTGGATTGTTATTTAAAGTTGGTACATTAGATGCCATAAATGGTCACTAATCATGTTATTGTAATATAAAAGTTAGCTGGGGGCCTAAAACATATTACTGCATAAACAAGTTAGATGAGTGCCTGAGATTGTACCTTTTAGAACAAAAACGCTGAATTTCTCCCGGCTTGTACATTTAAATTGGTTGGTAAAAATTTAAGATAAGAGGGCATGGGCCCCCTGGTCATCAATATTAATATTAAGTTATTGCTAATTGCCGTCGTACGCATGTACTGTTGCACTCCAAAAATGCTTAAAGAGACTGAATAAATAGGCTTTGGGTCATCATTTTTTTCATTGGTAGCTTTACAATTGGGGGGGAGATAGGCAGAGGGCCCGGTCCTTCTGGCTATGCCTATGATTTAATGATTACCGTACAAGTTTGCTCTTACATTAACTAGAACATTTACCGTAATAGAAATACCAAGCTTTAACACCAAAAAGAATTACTATAAGCTTAAAAACTAAAAATATAAATAAAATTAAGCTGAAACGGGATGAAATAGCAAATACGAGTTTTTGTGACGATGTAAGAAAACAAAATTTACGACTGGGCAAATTGTCAGCCTCAAAATAAAAAAAAACAAGTCAAATCCATCAAGGCCATCAACTGTAACATCAATGCTGCAATTAAATTGCAATGTACTTACAATGATGCAATACGTACACTGTTTGCGCAATGTACACAACCAAAGTACCGTGATTTATCGACAAATAATATGTGTAGATATTGAAGTTGAATACTTCTGTGACAATATTCTTTATCACTACCCGACATCGGTATGTACTTTTCTGTAAATACAATGCACGAAATCTAGTATGGAATTGGTATGGAAGTATGGAAGATCGTCTTCCATTCCATTCTTGAAATCTTCCATTCCATTCTGGCATCTTTCATTTTCCATACCGAAATTTCCGCTCCATTCCATACCATGCCCTGCCCTAGGGGGTACCCCTCAAATGGGGCTGCCAAAATTTCAACTTTTTAACCACTCATGCTAGACACATGAAATTTTCGAGATATGCAAATATGAAGAAAAGATAAAATTTTACGCTGGACTGATAAAATTTTTAGGATACGCAAAAACAAAGAAAAGATAAAATTTGACAAAATTTGGGGGTACCAAAATGAAGGGATTCCCCTCAAACAAAGACGCCAAAATTCAAAACTGAACCACTCACCCTGGACTGATGAAATTTTTTAGAATAGGCAAATACAAAAAGATAAAGTTTGACAAAATTTGGGAGTACCACAATGGGGGTCCCCCTCAAATGAGGATGCCAAAATTCACACTTTTTACTTGCATAAGCTAGACATATCACAATTTCAGGATACACAAGCAAACATGAAAGAAAGATAAAATTTGACAAAAAATTTGTGGCACCAAAATGGGGGTCCTTCAGAATTCAAACTTTTCAACCATTCAAGCTAGACATATGAAACTTTCAGAATAGGCAAATATAAAAGAAAGATAAAATCAGAATAGATAAATAAAATATCACTAATTTGAAGTGCCACAGTTAGAGAGTCCTCCTCCACCAGGTCCTTCAAAAGCTTTAACCACTTAAAATAGACAAAAAAAATGAGGATCTCATACTATAGGGGTGCTCCAGTTGTGTTGGCACCTCCCCCAATTAACTACAAAAGCTAAACAAACTAAATCTATTGGATAAGTTAATATGAATCAAAGATTAAAGATAACAAATTTAATTGGCCACATTGAGGAGACCAAGCCAAATGGGCTCTTAAAATTTCAAATTTTTATTACGAAATATTCCAGCTAAACATAATCAAAGAGAACCGGTAGGCTAATATAACAAAAAGATAAAAACACGCCAAACTTGGCAATATCATGTTGGACAACTAGCCCTTAAATGGACCTTCAAACTGTATCGTATGTTAAATTCTCACAATGAATTGCTATCACAGAAAAGTAGAAGACTAAAACCTAAGGGATTACTGCAACATTTAACACGTTGAAGTACTTGAGGTTAATGGCTTTGTTAGATTTAAGCTGTATGGCCGAGTATTTTTACTAAACTGTCACTGATGATGTTGAAAAATCTTCTCCTTGCTCTTCAAACTTTTTGAACAATTTTATTAAGAAAGCGTTTGTGCTGAATAATGGATTTAATACAATATACTGTACAATATCTAATATGTTGGCCATTGGGTCACACTGCTAAATAGCGTTCTCAGAATAAGAACAGTTGTAAAATGCGTGCTTATTTTTGGCCATGGATAGTGTTAAGTTTGGCTGATGTAATAAAGTCGCTGGAATTTTAAAGATCGCTCTATGTTATTTCATAATAAAGAGACAAACTGTTTGAACTTTCATAGCTTTTTGATTGACTTTACTTGATTATTGGAACGACCGACGCTCGCGTCGCGTGTTTCTTTGTTTTTACTCGGCCATTTTCCAACTAACGAGTGCAAAATTTCAGACTTTTGCTTATAACTCGAGAACAGTTTGGTCTAGCTGCATGAAATTTTGGCAGCAGCTTGAGATTAATGAGTTGCATGTTTGTACCAAATTTCGAGGCAATACATCACATGACTTTAGTTCTAGAACCCGAAAACCGCCCTGCAAGTTTGGCGTAAAAAGCGGTCTCAGTCAAAAACGGCTTAAGTACGGCAAAAAATATTTCATATGGTGCTGTGTCTTAAGATACCCTTTCATCCCAACCAACCCACTTTTGCCGCCATGAGGTTCATTTCTTTTTTTGTTCCTTTTTTTTTCTTCCTAATTTTTGTACGCTCTTCTTCTCCTAAACCACATAACATCGAAATCAAATTTTTGTGTAAAGTTGTTGAGCTGCAAATGCAATTTTTTCTCCCGAAATTTTTTGGGGCAACTCCACTGGGAACCCCTCCAAAATGGGGCCCTAAAAAATCAATTTTTTGAACGGCTCAAGCTAGAGTGCTAGTTTTATTTGATACCGGAAGATATTTAACAGACAAATATTTTGACATAGTTTGGGGGTGCCACCCCCCCGGGGACCCTCCAAAAATCAATTTTTTGAATGGCTCAAGCTAGGGTGCCAGTTTGTTTCGATATCAGTAGATATTTAACAGACAAATATTTTGACATAGTTTGGGGGTGCCACCCCCCGGGACCCCCCTAAATGGACCCCCAAAAATCAATTTTTTGAACTGCTTAACTTAGGGTGCCAGTTTGTTTTGATATCAGTAGATATTTAACAGACAAATATTTTGACATAGTTTGGGGGTGCCACCCCCCCGGGATCCCCCAAAAATCAATTTTTTGACGGCTCAAGCTAGGGTGTCAGTTTGTTTTGATATCAGCAGATGTTTACCAGACAAATATTTTGACATAGTTTGGGGGTGCCACTCCCCCGGACTCCCCTCCAAATAGACCCCTCAAAAATCAATTTATTTAACGGCTTAACTTAAGAGTGCCAGTGTTTTATGACATCAGCAGTTATTTAACAGACAAATGTTTTGACATGGTTTGGGGGTGCCATCCCCCCGGGGTCCCCCCCAAATGGACCCCCTAAAAAACAATTTTTTGAACAGCTCAACTTAGGATGCCAGTTTGTTTTGATATCAGCAGATATTTAAGAGACAAATATTTTGACATAGTTTGGGGGTGCCACCCTCTTGGGGACCCACCCAAATGGACTCCCTAAAAACCAATTTTTTCTGCACCTAACTTATAGGGTGTCAGTGTTTTATGATATCAGCAGATATTTAAGAGACAAATATTTTGGCGTAGTTTGGGGCGGCCACCTTTTCGGGGACCCCCCAAATGGACCCCCAAAAGTCAATTTTTTGAATGGCCCAAGCTAGGGTGCCCGTGTTTTATGATATCAGGAGATATTTAACAGACAAATATTTTGACTTTACTTTTCTGGAGGTTCCATAATCAGGTATTTTTGAATAATTGCTGATTTTACGGTAGACGAAAAGTACTTTTGAGGGTCACAGCATTAGCTACACGTCGGTCGTTCACTGGGTTAGCTGGCAAACTCCCATCTAGCTTTGATAACTTTTTGAGACCTTTAAACTTTGAGAGCGAATGACCTCTAAGCTGTTACAATGAACTAATAAGAGCGCAATGTGCAAAAGAAGTAGATGATTTTTGGTGAATAGTTGTTCAACTTTAACATTACCCCTAGTGTTTTGGAAAGCATAGAGTTGAGTAAATTATCATAAGTTTTCAATGTGAAGTCATCATAAAGTTAGACTCTGTAATATCACTTATAAATTTATAAGAATTTGATTTTTTGTTTCTAAATTTTGTTTGGGTACGTATCTCTTTCCGTGCTAATTGCTAAGGCAGGCATTGTTTAATTTAGCTCTTAGATTTTGAGAAAAATTTGTCCAACTGTTCATACATGTGCTGGTATAAAATTCGTCTTAAAAGAATATTGCAGTGGGCTAGTTAGGGTGTAGATTTGATATTTGGGATAGGGTGTCAAATTTCTGGTCAAGATAATGGAAGTTGCAAAATCCAAAAATCATATTGGCATTTTCAGATCAAAAGTTTTTATTTCTGTGTTTCAATCAGAGCAAAAGGTTATTGTTGAAATATTTGTTTCAACAAGGATTTTATTTGTAACCGCAATTTTAACAATTGCGCTGCTAAGCAAAAATTCAACTAACTCCTTAAAATTTGAAATGAGATCTGATAGTAATTTATAGCTGCCTTTTCTAAGACATTTAAATTTTGGAAGCCGCTAAACACAAACTTGACTAAGTTAATGGAACATTATGAAATTCGAAAGCGATGTATTTCAGATGTGATCATCAACAACAATAAACACGCTTAACACAATTGTAAAGTTATTTAGTTCAGTAAGTTGAGTACTTTCAAGAAGTCCCCGGATATGTCATATTCTAGTTGGTCGTTATCTTTGCTACACTGCCTTTAGGGCATCCAATAGTGGCCGATTTGATTAAAAAAAGAGAAAAATGTATCAAAAGCCATACACTTGCATCGAAACTAACGTTTTGTTACATTTCTCTGACTTGAGAGCCCTAATTCTACAGTATAGCAATGTACAACGGCCCACATTTCCAGAGATCTAAAAGCATTTTAACCTCAGAGAATGGAGTCAAAGTTGACATGCTATACTGCTATCATTACGTAACTCACTCTATCTGTATCAATTTAATAGGTATTTGGGTTTGTGAAGTCTATGATTGCAGATGACTTCTCAACACTTCTATCTGTAAAATATTTGGATTTACAGTATTAAAGTCATTATATTGTATAATATTGTGTCAATGTCATCATCCCCTACTTCCCATACTTTCTTTCATGTACATCACGTTTTCTGGTGGTCAATTGAAGCAAGTTTGGTGCTGGGATGTTGATCAAATGCTGTATTTTACCCACGAGAAACATAAAAAGTGCTAAGCTTCCGGTGCTCTGCCCCCAACCCTGCTGGGGGAGCTCACAGCGCTCCCCCAGACCCCCTAGCTGGACTTAAACCAAATTTGTCTAATTGTGTTTTTTATAGGTCCTAACTGTATGCGAATATCTTTATCACCTCACTTTTAAATGAAGATCTACACCCATTGGAGAAAAAATGATTTAACGGCATGGGCCCCGATAAGCTTGGGGGCCCTAATAAGATTTGGGGGCCCAGTATCGACTTTCATACCCCCCTGAAAAATTTTCTCTCTGAGGCCCTGCATGTATCTATATAGCAGCGAATAGCATGTTGCCCGCACTATACTGTAGAATATGTCATTACTGCGTACGTATCTCCTCCAAGTTTATAAACACCGGTTCTTAACCGCTCGATCTGCATTTTTATCAAACTTGGATGAAATCACCACAGGGATGTTAATCACCTACCATTTCTACAAAATTCCCAGAAATGTTTGTAACTCGGTCGATTGATAAATTTTCTTGTCGTATCTCTACACAAGGAATTATTTTAGCGGTTGAGGGCCAAGCATGTGATAAAAACACTGACTACTTCAGAGCTATAAGAACTGGGACAGAAGTGTACAGAAGCTGAATAAATACAGTATATGCCATCATGTTAAAACCTTACCTTATTTAAGAGATTTAAACTAATTCTTATTGCCTTTTATTTGTGAAGAAAATGCGACAAAGAATTTAACTTTCTAGCGTAACTACCAAGGGTAACTTCTTAAAGTAGTTTCTAAAGCACTGCTTTGACCACCTAGCGTTCTGAAATGCTTGTTTTTTTGAAAGAAGCATGCCAACAACCAATTGAATTGTGATTTGCGTGCTAGTTTACCGTTTAAGCCTGCCAATGCCGATTGTAACCTGTACCAATACTTTAAAAGTTTGAATTGTAACTTTCATAAATAGAGTTGAAAATTCACTATTGGGTACCTTATTTGAATGCAATCGTTCTTTTTGGTAAATCTTTTTCTAAAGTAGCGGCAGCAGCCGCTGTTTTGTATGCAAGTAGCAGCATGGCAGCGGCTCTACTTTTTCATTTAAGTAGCGACAAGCGGCAGCACCGCTGCTGTTTTTGCCAAATAGCGGCAGTGGCGCTACTTTTGAAGTAGCAGGTGCTAAGCTCTGCCTATAAGCAGTGTTCCCACTAAGCCGTTTTTTCAGCGAATCGGCGATTTGTTGGAGCAAGGGCAAATAATTTTTGGCAATATAGTAAACATAGCTTTAGAAAATTCGACAAATTTGTGGAATTATGACATTTTGGTACAAAATTTAGGGCACATAAACGCCTTTTTAGAGCTTTGGGCACATTTGTTTAAAGAAAATTTGGGCACTCGCGGATTAGCAGTAAAGTCAGAGGGAACACAGCCCAGAGCCTATAAGTGTAATAATCAAAATAAAAATTTCCAAAAACGAGTGACATAACTAGAATCTTTGTTTATTTAACCGCGCGTGTTCCATTCGCCAAGTCACTTCATACAGCAATTTAGTAAAATATGTTTTAGGCTTCCCTCCGATACTCATATTGTATATACAATACCGTATCTTCTACAGTTCTAAGCTATTCCGGTAATAATGCAGCAATTGCTTAATGCAGCTTAATGTAGCAATTGCTTAATGCAGCAATTGCAGTAATAAAAGCTATACCATTAATAATGCAGCACTCATATTGTATATACAATACCGTATCTTCTACAGTTCTAAGCTATACCGGTAATAATGCAGCAATTGCTTAAGATTAGCAGCTCAAACCTGAAGCTTCAATAAATAACAATTAGTACAGTACAGTTGGCTATGCTATTGTGGTAGAGTGGATAGAGCGTTGCTACTGAAGCGGTAAACTTGGGTTCAATTCCCGGTCGAGTCAAACCAAAGACTAGCCTGCAGGATATAAAAATTGGTATTCCAGGGTTGCCACAGAAACTGCAAAATCAAATTCCAGGACTTTCCAGCACTTTCTTTGTCATTTTCCAGGACTTTTCCAGGACTGTATAAGTTGTTTTTTTTTTGCTGTACTTAAAATTCAATTTTCACTATTACTCTTTCCTGCATCTACGAGTACTTTTTTGCACTTGTGATTGAGGAAAAATTTTGATGTAATGCATTTGCATTTCTAGTACTGAGTACTAGCCAGGTTCAAAACCAAAAATTTGCTATGGGAGGGCTGTGCTAGGAGGCATCGGGGCACCAGAAGTCATTGGGGGTCTGGGGACGTAGCCCCCAGCACTTGAAGATTTTGCAATTTTTTGGCAATAATAACTTAATTTTAGGCTTAGTTCGGTAAAGATTATTGCTTTTGAAACGTGGCATAGAAGTTAGCTCTACAAAAACATGATTAAACTGGTTGCATAACTGGGCTACAATATATGGGTAATGGCTGGAGCTCGACTGATATGACTTTTTCAGGCCAATACAGATATTTTGAAAATTTTTAGGCCAATACCGATAACCAATATATTAACTTATTAACTACGAACATTTTGTAACTGTTTTTCAATTAACTTGACACTAAAAGCTTCACAAAGAATCCTCCTCGAAAGAAAGACTATTGCATACACAAGTCACACTAAGCAAATACAAGGCAAGAGCGCTTGAACGTACCCTACCAAATAAACAGTTTAAGGTAATAGTGCTGAGCCGATATATATTGACTGACTGATTTATCAGTCAAGCTCTAGAGATGGCTGATGGTAAAACTTCAGTCCTTGCTTTATTTCCATCCCGCAAACCATAAAATCCTGTCGTTTGAAAAAGATAGAGCTTATTAAAAAAAAACGTTATCCTAGCCCTAACCCCAAACTTATACTAAACCCAAACTGTAACCCTAGCTCTAACCATAACGTATATCCTAAACAAAACTCACAATCTAAACACTAACACTAACAATAATAAGTAAATAAAAAATAAGTAAATGAGCACCCACTCTTGCTCTCTTATTCTTTATAAGCAGAGCTCATTTGCATGCTAAAGTGAAAACAGGCGCTACCTTTGAAAAAAATCACAGATATTAATCCAAATCGTCTGTATTTTATAATGCTGGATAAGGATAATTTGGGAGGAGGGGCTAATGAAACAAGATTTGAAAGCGGTGATTGGTAATCAACAGAATAAAATACTTAATAGACCCCTTATAATTTTTTTACAAAGCCTACATTACGGATTTAGCATCAAGCGATCAAAGTGTTTATTTTTATCCCTTTTCAATTAGTTATTAATGACTTTATTCATGACCAATATTAGCTCCTCCCCTAAATAATGTCTTAAAAGTGGCTTTAAATTACTTCAAAGTCTATAATCACTGCATAAAACTGCCTCAGAAGTACAGTGCAAAAAGCGTCGCATTTTTCTTAGGAAGGCTTTATTTCACCGGAAATTTTTATCTAGTTTTTTATTAATTCTAACTCAAATCTGACACAAACTCAAATGGTTACTCTAAAACTATTCCCAAATCAAACCCTAACCCAAACCCTAACCTAAACCCTAATCTTAACCCCTAAAAAAGCAAATGAATAAAGCACGGATGAATTTGGTCAATGGGACAATGGGGGGCCTGTAGCCCGCTACGCTACTGCTACTAGAGTATCGCATTGCAATAAATTACTGTCCATGAATTTACTTTTCCTAATAATATTCAACAAATTTACGCATGCCGTACTGCAAAGAGCAAATTTTGGCATTTTAACAAAGAAATGCTTATTTGCACTATAGCATACAAATAACAACTGCTCAAAACGAATAAGAGAGCAAAGAGCAGAAGAATGGGAGCTCATTTACTCTTTTATTGTTTAAATTATCATTAACATTTGGGAACATTTTAAGTTTGAGTTAGGATGAACGTTAGGGTTAGAGCTGGGGTTACAGTTTGGGTTAAATTTAGGGTAGGGTTAGGGCTAGAATAGCAATTGTTTTATTTGTGCACTAGCTAGGGATGTTCATTACCGATTCTTTGCTAATTTCGAATCGATTCCGAATCAAATGTTTCGATTCTAGTATTTCGATTCCTAATTTCGATTCACTATTTACATATGACAAGATGTTGGTGCTGGTAACGAAAAATTTTATCAAAATCAAAAGCTCGCAGAAAACATAGTAAGTTAAACTCTCTCTGCATGCGTGCAACGAACACGTTTATTTCCGTCTTTGTCCAAGACGGGAAGTTCAAAATGGTCCGATACATCAGATGTTCTTTTTCTTCCTGCCGCTGAACGCTTCATAATTACCCAGACTATCGCAATCGCATGTAAATTTAAATTTAAATTGAAGTCTTAATTCTCTATCTGTAAAAACTTTTGTTATGACTAGTATTATGTTATACCTGTCCTTTTGTAACTGAAGATTTAATAACAGTAAAGTTATGGTAACGATCTCCGCAGAAAGACTTTTGCTAATTCAAGATCTGACATTTACATGATCGGCGCCCGGCAAACTGCTAAAAAGTAACCACATCTCCGCAATCACAAAAGTAATTGTGACGTTATTGTTTATTTGCACATGGGACTTGCGAAAAAGCAGTGAGGCGAGCGGGTGGCTTTTTTTTTAGCGCATTTGCAAACACATGCGCTCCAGCATTTGCAACAATACACACGGCCGAGCATGCGAGTGTGCGTGAAAGCGGCATCATTTGTACTAACCATCTCTCTAATCATCATGCGAGGCAATTAAATGACGCTGTTACGTAACAATGCTCGTGATGCATGTTTATTTTCTGTACAAAGCAGTGCTGCCTAAAAACTTAGCGCGAGTATTTCGATTCAGTAGTATCAAAAAAAGATTTCGGATCATTTGGGAATCGGAATCGAATTGAATCGAAATACTAGAATGAACATCCCTACCCACAAAAGTAAGTTTTTTTTAAAGCTTAAGTTAAAACGCTTTTTTGTATCTTTGATGGAATATTTTGGCACCCTCGATCGGCAGCTAAGATGCTACGATTTTCTATCTATGGTATTTTGATTGATAGGATTTCATTATTGCGAACGGCAGCATTTGATCTATGTTGTATAATAGTATATTTCGTTTAATGACTTTGGTGAAAGGTGAATATTAATCATCTCTTGTCCATAACAGCACCATATGTATCTACTTAAACCAAACGATGAAGGTTGAACGAGTGAACGTGCAATAGAGAATAATATATATTATTAAGGACTCCCAATATTGATATTTTTAATGGTTAAATTAGGGCCATTTGAAAAACATTTCTAAATGAGATATTTATGACGTACAGCATTGTGAAAATGTGATATTTGCAGATAATATTGTACTGTACAGTAATTTTGAGTATTTACCGCAGTAAATTTACATCCAGATCTTAAATTGTAAAATTTTGCATGGGGGGACGCTTTTCCAGCCTTAACCAAACTTCAGTGGAAATTATGTAATTCCGTCCCTGCAATTGAATGAAGATCAATAAAAAAAAAAAAAGGTCTTCGCCGAAAATTGAAGTGTTTTTTTCCCGAAATCGGGTGAAGAAAAAAAAAAAGGTCTTAATCGCAATTTAGGACTATATTTGGCCGGAATTTGTTGGATTTATTTGTGCTGGCTGGCTCTTGATCATTTCATCATCCAGCGCTCAAATTTCGATGGGTGGACGACTGGAAGTCAAAATCTCGATGGGGGGACGCTAAATCTCGATGGGGGACGCTAACTCTCGATGGGTGGACACGTCCCCCCTATAATTTAAGTACTGTTTACATCAGTGTAAAAATTTGTAAAATAAAGAAATTCAATGCTATAGCTTCTTCAATGTGTTGAAGAAGATTAGAGTATTATTGTTGTTACTAGTTATTATTGTAAAATAATAAAAAGGGCAAATTTCAATTCCGAAAAAACATCAAATCGTTTCTTTAAAGCAGGAGTCAGCAACTTTTTTTTATGCTGCGGACCGGTTAAAAGCGGAGAAATTTTCCCAGACCGGCTTTCAAAAACAATCACCATTTTGGAAACACATGATCTCCAAAAAAAAAGAAAAGGTCTTCAGTCCATGAAGTAGCAAACTTCCCCAGATTTCTAGGTAATCTCAAAAAAAAGGTCCTCGGTTCAGGTTATGCAAATTTTCCGTATCTTGGGCTGATCTCCAACATTATAAAATGACATATCTGGGTTTTTGAGGTTTTGCACTAAGCTGTATTATCGGAATACCTCCCGTGAGCTGAAATTAATTATCCCAAAATGTTCGAAATATATTCCAAAGCATTTAACCTGGAAAAGTATAGGGACCAGTAACGAACTCTCCTCGTACCGGTGGTTGCCGACCACTGTTTTAAAGCACAGGCATCTAAACGCATTAATGGAAGTTGGAATTGCTGAGAATTCAACCTTTAAACTCGTGAGTTTTAGTCCAACTCTTTCTAACGTCTGCATCATTCGCTCGATTGAACGGTGCCTCACACTGAAGCATTCAAATCAATATAACAACAACAAGATTGCTGACACAGCAAGGAAAATAAATTTTGTGACGAGAGTTATTTGCCGTTAAGTTATAACACTGCACAGTAAAACATTCTGTACACAGTGAAAATTTTAGTAAACCCTCCTTTCGTCCAAAAATTGGTTGGGGGATCAAATAAAGTCTATTTAACCCCACAAGTACATTTCATCCCCCCAAACCCAATTGGAATGCAAAAGAGGGTTCACAAAAACTGGATTGGTTACGTGATGTGACAATGTGACTGAAATGGTTGATAATGTTCATTGTAACTTTACCCTAAAGAAACACAAGACGACAGAGAAACGAACATACGCATATCAATAATGCCACCTTGAGGTCATATTTTCATTCTTTGTTTCAGACGCTGTACTTTTTTTTGGACGGAGATGTTTTAGGACGAATTTATTAAAAATTTGCTCTTGATTTTGTTTGTTAGCAGGTTTAGAGTGATTTGTCCTTTATCTTTAAACTTGCATCACTTTAGATTGATGATCTTTATACAATAAACCACATTTCGAATGATTTTGATAGCGTCCTAATAAAACTTTTAAACGTTGTTTACAGGGATACCTGGTTTTTTAGGACACTGTTACTTTTTTTAGAACGGAGATGTATTACGACGAATTTATCATGAATATGCGTTTAATTTTGTTTGTTGGCAGGTTTAGGATGATTGGTCATTTATCTTCAAACTTTGCATCTCTTTAGATTGCTGATTTTTGTAAAACAAACCAGATTTCAAATGATTTTGACAGCGTCCTAAAAATACTTTTAAACGTTTTTTAGGACACTGTACTTTTTTTAGGACGGAGATATGTTTAGGTCGAATTTATCAAGAGTTTGCATTTGATTTTGTCAGTTGGTAGGTCTAGGAGGATTGGTCATTTATCTTCAAGCTTTGGATCACTTTAGATGGATAATTTTTATAAAATAAACCAGATTTCAAATGATTTTGACAGCGTCCTAAAAAAAGTATTTACTTTTTTTTAGGACGGAGATGTTTCAGGACAAATTTATCAAAAATTTGCGATAAATTTTGTTCGTTGGCAGGTTTAGGATGAGTGATAATTTATCTTCAAACTTTGCATCTCTCAAACCAGATTTTGAATGATTTTGACAGCGTCCTAAAAAAAGTAATTAGTTTGTTTAGGACGCTGTACTTTTTTTAGGACGGAAATGTTTCAGGACAAATTTCTCGGAAATTTGCAATAAATTTTGTCAGTTGACAGGTTTAGGATGATTAGTCAATTATCTTTAAACTTTGGATCACTTTAGATTGCTGATTTTTATAAAACAAACCAGATTTCGAATGATTTTGACAGTGTCCTAAAAAAAGTAATTACTTTTTTTAGGATGGAGGTGTTTTAGTACATATCGGTTATGCGTTTATTACGGCATGAATTCGCACTTAATCTTTTTTGAAAACTACAGTTAATTTAATTTTAGGTGAATTCCCATTCAAGTTTTAATTGAATAAACTAGATTTCAGTTGATTTTTGGTAGCGTTTTAAAAAAAGTATCGTTTTGTTAGTACGTTTAGGACGCGCGTCCTAATCGTCCCAAGCGTCCTAAAAAAAGTATTACCCCCTTCATACCGATCGTACCAATTTGCCTGTAAATAGAGCGGATCAAGTCAAAATTGAGAGCGGAGTATAAAAATCGAGTTTGAACATGGGATGTGACGTAATAAATCAGCAAACCATGGCAGAAAAAAAAATTTTGCTCCCTGGGGGATGGTACCCCCAAACTATGCTAAAATATTGGTCTGCTTAAGATCTACTGATATCACAAAACAAACTGGCACCCTAGCTTGAGCTGTTAAAAAAGATTTTTGGGTTGTCCAGTTTGGGGGGTCCCAGGGGAGTGGAACCCCCCAAACTATGTCAAAATATTTGTCTGTTAAATATCTGCTGATATATATAAAAACTGGCACCCTAGCTAGAGCTGTTCAAAAAATTGATTTTTTGGGACTCCTCTTTTGGGGGTTCCCAGGTTAGTCGCCCTAAAAAAATTCAGGAGACAGCATTGCATTTGCAGGTCAACAACTTAACACAAAAATTAGATTTTGATGTTTTGTGGTTAGGAGAAGAACAGCGTACAAGGTTTAGAAAAAGAAAAAAAAAAGGAAAAAAAAACTCATCGCGGCCAAAAGTGGGTTGGTAGGGATAAAAGGGTTTCTAAAGACATAACCGTGTGAAATATTTTTTGCCGTACTTAAACCGTTTTTGAATGAAACCTCTTTTTATGCCAAATTTTCCGGATGGTTTTCGGATTCCAAAATCTAAGTCACTCGACCTGTTGCCTCGAAATTTGGTACAAATATGCAACTTATTAATCTTAAACTACTGTCAAATTGCATGCGGCTAGACCAAACCGTTCTCGAGTTATGAGCAAAAGTCTGAAACTTCGCACTCATTAGTTTCAAAATGGCGGAGTAAAAACAAAGGAACACGCGACGCAAGCGTCGGCTGTTCCAATAAGGCCCGCTGCCGAGATCTCCGAAGTTAACCAAACTTTTTTTTAAGGTAAAACATGATCAAAATAAACCCGATCAGCAAAAATGAGATTAATCAGTGCAAAAACCAGATCACTAGAGCAAAATGAAATTTTCAAGTCAATTTTTGACATGCTGAAGTAAAAATTGAGACTTAGTCATATACAAAATTGAGGAGATAAGCTTGTTAGTTGACAATTTTTTTCGGATGAAGCAGTAAAATATTTCTTTGCACAATATTTTGTTTGAACAAATTTAGATGCTTGTGAAAAACTTAGGGTTAGTTCTATGATTTGGGTGACGTAATTGTAGGCTTTGCAGCTAATAAAGCCCAAACAAGATTTTTTAGCCATTTTGTCAGACTATGATAAACAAAAATTGTTTGCTTCATTAACACTCGAGTATCTGTAATAAATTGTTTTCAAACTGTGTAGTTGACATCATCTGGCTTCCAAAATTTGAGCATAGTTTAGTGACTACAGCTTTGCTGATTTTTGGGGGTCTTTCTCTTTGCTACCCTGTAATTTAGCGACAAAATGCTCGCTCTAAGGTTAGGTTAAACAACTTTACGGAGATTTGTATAGAATTTTTTGAGCTTCTTTATTATTTTTTCAACTTATACTTGACACAAAATAAGTCATATGGGTCATTCCATGTCGAAAACAGCAAATTTTCAGAAAAATTCCCACTTGACCCCTCAGATTTTGCTGAAACTTCATCAAAATGGGTTTTTTGATGAATAATGAAGATTTGCAAAGTTTTAGCTTCGGGTCATTTTTTGTTCAAAAAATATGCCCCCCCAAATTTTGCTCCCCCCAGCTGCAAAAATTTTTTGCATTTTCGCCCAACTTTGAGTTCTCATATCTTTGGATTGAAGTTACTCAGATTGCTCAAACTTGGAATTTTTACAGACATTTTCCCACTAATTTCAGATATGGTTTTGAATTTTTGATATCGTGTTTAAATTTTGAGTTATAGACCTTCAAAACTGCTCGTATTTTCAAAAACATACTTTTTTACCCTTTTTTTGAGGGAGTATATCTTACATCGCAAATATTACAGCCTCATCAAACTTGCAATGCTCCTTAAGTATATATATGAGACTGTCATAAAACAATATGAAGGGTTGCTGCAACAGATTTTGGGTAATTATGAATCAAATACGGCCCATTTTCTGAAAAAATCGAAATTGCGCCATCTTGTGAGCCCTGGTTGACAATGTGGGCAACGTTTTAGAAATCTGAAATTTTGCACAAAGTTTGCTTACAGCCACAACTATATCATACGTGAATTTCAAGAATGTGTCTCAACTGTAAAGTAATACTCTAAGGTGGTAAACATTCACCTACTTCACTAAATTTGCTTGTGTAATTTCCCTAGCAACGGCCATAGCAACCATTTTTTCTGTGCATTAAGACGCTCCAAATTGACAAAAAAGTTATTTTTAATGAAAAATAGCAACTTCTGCAATGAAAACGTACAGTTTTCAATCAATTCTGATATTTAAATCTGTGCTCAATAGCAGAAAAATTCAGTGAATAGAACACCAAGGTAACATATTTTGCTCAAAAATAGCCTTTATCACTGTTTATTCAAGACACCAAGCCAACATTTCAACATTAGTTATGTTTCAGTGAGCGCGCAGTACAGAACACATTGTACAGCAAAATATACTTGTATGCAATGTTTCAAAGCCTTAAAAAGCATCAAATTTCATACGATATGTATTTACAATAAAAAGCAAATACCGCAACTAACAGATTTGAAGTTCTGCAGCTTTGAAGGCTCATACACTGTACAACAACCAATTCACTAAAATGTATAAAACGATCTTGTCAGTATTATGGTTAGTTAGCATTGCAGTTTATCGTCAGTGATCATTGCATGTCAAGACGTTGCAGCACTTTTCATTTCAGCTAAAAAAATTCAAAAATACTGTGTATACTGGTATCTAGATAGTCTTGTATTAGACTTCTTTTTTTATAACAACAGTTTTATAAGAACACAAATTAAGAGCAATGCCAGGCTCAGCATCAAAAAATTAATCCAGAACAAGTGCTAGCACAACGTATTTGTGTAACCAGCTGTGTTTTCCTCGGCTTTTTTTTGCCATTGTTGATTTGTGAAACAGTAGTCATGATCTATAACTACAGACAGAGCCCTATTAACCAAGCGAGAATAAGTTTGAGTCAAGCACAAATAAGGCTGAAAACTTCCAAACATTTAAGAACAGTCATCCGCACCTAAAAATTCACAGGTTCTTATAAAAAAAATGTGTAATACCCCAAACACCATCACTTTAGAGATACTGATCCTTTTCATTCAAAGCAGGAATGAAGAACAGCTGATGAATTAAATTTGGACTGAGAGTTTCTAAGTCTGTTGAGCAATAAGCATGAGACTTAATACCACTAAAAAGAGGAAAACTTCTAGAAAGGATAAAAATTACAGGGCATTGAAAAGAGAAATAATGCAATTCAGATCTGAAGAACTTAGTTTATAGTATCATTTACTCTAATTTTGAAGAACAGGTGCGTCTACAACACACAAGATATCTTGAAATGGAACCCAGCACTCGTTTCTTGCATCGTATTGCCATGATAAAGTGCGGTTTTGATTGCAATACATGAATTTAACGTAAACATCTTTCTGCTAATCGCATCATTCCATGGTAATCCATACATACCACTGTTGATCATAAATGCATGCTATCTAGTGACCAAGTTGGAATTGTGCATCATTTTGAATTGGTACAATCTGAAAACAGAAAGGTGCATGTTTTTCAAATCCAAAAGAAAATTGGTTGCCAACAACATTCGAAGAAAGCCTTTTGATTTCCAGGACAGTTTCAGAAATAGGTATGAAACTGTGATGTGATCGAGTACCTGGGATAGTTTTACACCTGGCATAGCGCTCTTCATGTGCAAAATCTTGAAAATTCTTGGCAATATCCTTTTCACTGATGTACAGATATTTTATGCCAGCAATAGCCAAAGCAAACATGTGTTGTGGAGTTAAAATTTGACTAGTTACAGTTGTTTGTAAGCATGTTTTCGTTACTGCACGATTTTCCATGGCTAGTAACAAAAAATGCCACTCAGCACCAAGGTCATGATCTCTTCTATGGTGGCAAAAATTCACCAATTTCTTGAAGTTATTGTATTGGCTTGCAGCGCCATCACTGAAATATACTACTGTACTTTGGAAACTGTTGGAAGCTTTTCTCGTATATCGATGAGCACACTGTGGATAAATGTATGAACTGTTATGCTTTATGCTATCAGATATGATGCAGATACTAAAACACTTGACTTCACCAACATCATTCTTGAAGTAAACAGAAAATGGGCGGAGGGTAGCTTGGTTGTTTTCCCAATGATATCCTTGGACAGCGTCTTGAACCAGAAAGCTATAACTTTCAGCAAAATCAAGAAGAACAATAATTTCATTGCCACTGATTTGTTCTTTTATTGTTTCAAAAAAGCTGATTGAGATTATACTGACGCTGTCTCAACAAACCAAAATTTTCACAATAGGTTTCAATAAACTCAGCTACAGTATACTGCAAATCCAAAAGTTTTGTCCTATCCGTGTAAACCACTGATTGACGATAATAGTATCTTCCAGGTCGACATCATTTTGATGAAAGGTCTGTTTCAATACATCCTTAAGTTCATCTTTTCCAGGCCATTGCAAACATTGCTGCATCATGTTGTTTCGATTTTACACACTGCAAACCATTGCATTAAAAAGTCTCGAAATGAAACTTTTTCAGGAAGACCACTGTGAAGAAGCTTTGCATTCTGATTGTTCTTACAAACACACACAGAATGCATACCCTTAGAGTTAACGGTTACACACCATTTGGTCGAAGTTCACAAAACTTTGAAAATCCCAATTGAACCACAGTTGTTTCGTTGAAATTGTCGTAAAGTTCTTTTAAGTTAACTAACCGAAGATGGTTTTGTTTTGGAATTTTTTCACTTCCATGTTTAATTGATACAAACTCTTTACGTCTTGACTTGCAATGATCACTGACGATAAACTGCAATGCTAACTAACCATAATACTGACAAGATCGTTTTATACATTTTAGTGAATTGGTTGTTGTACAGTGTATGAGCCTTCAAGGCTGCAGAACTTCAAATCTGTTAGTTGCGGTATTTGCTTTTTATTGTAAATATATATCGTATGAAATTTGATGCTTTTTAAGGCTTTGAAACATTGCATACAAGTATATTTTGCTGTACAATGTGTTCTGTACTGCGCGCTCACTGAAACATAACTAATGTTGAAATGTTGGCTTGGTGTCTTGAATAAACAGTGATAAAGGCTATTTTTGAGCAAAATATGTTACCTTGGTGTTCTATTCACTGAATTTTTCTGCTATTGAGCACAGATTTAAATATCAGAATTGATTGAAAACTGTACGTTTTCATTGCAGAAGTTGCTATTTTTCATTAAAAATAACTTTTTTGTCAATTTGGAGCGTCTTAATGCACAGAAAAAATGGTTGCTATGGCCGTTGCTAGGGAAATTACACAAGCAAATTTAGTGAAGTAGGTGAATGTTTACCACCTTAGAGTATTACTTTACAGTTGAGACACATTCTTGAAATTCACGTATGATATAGTTGTGGCTGTAAGCAAACTTTGTGCAAAATTTCAGATTTCTAAAACGTTGCCCACATTGTCAACCAGGGCTCACAAGATGGCGCAATTTCGATTTTTTCAGAAAATGGGCCGTATTTGATTCATAATTACCCAAAATCTGTTGCAGCAACCCTTCATATTGTTTTATGACAGTCTCATATATATGCTTAAGGAGCATTGCAAGTTTGATGAGGCTGTAATATTTGCGATGTAAGATATACTCCCTCAAAAAAAGGGTAAAAAAGTATGTTTTTGAAAATACGAGCAGTTTTGAAGGTCTGTAACTCAAAATTTAAACACGATATCAAAAATTCAAAACCATATCTGAAATTAGTGGGAAAATGTCTGTAAAAATTCCAAGTTTGAGCAATCTGAGTAACTTCAATCCAAAGATATGAGAACTCAAAGTTGGGCGAAAATGCAAAAAAATTTTTGCAGCTGGGGGGAGCAAAATTTGGGGGGGCATATTTTTTGAACAAAAAATGACCCGAAGCTAAAACTTTGCAAATCTTCATTATTCATCAAAAAATCCATTTTGATGAAGTTTCAGCAAAATCTGAGAGGGTCAAGTGGGAATTTTTCTGAAAATTTGCTGTTTTGACATGGAATGACCCATATGCATTAACTCTTGCTTTGTTATAGCTTTGCAGTGGTGGGCCATATTACTGGCATGGTAGTGACTATTTCACCGAAAATTTTCAACTTAGAGAGAATAAAACAAGAATGAGAAATATTCATCCGCGCTTTTTTCATTTGCTTTTTTAGGGGTTAAGATTAGGGTTTAGGTTAGGGTTTGGGTTAGGATTCGATTTGGGAATAGTTTTAGACTAAGCATTTGAGTTTGTGTCATATTTGAGTCAGAATTAATAAAAAACTAGATAAAAATTTCCGGTGAAATAAAGCCTTCCTACTGGCATATGCTGGTAATAAGGCCTCCTAAAAACTTTTTTTCCAAGTGAGATCACAGTAAACTGCAATATCATGGCTTCGTCTAATTTTGATATAAGGTTAGTAGGTGACTATGAGCTTAAGCTACTACCATGCAAAATTTCATCCAAAAAAGCACATAGGCTAGGTTTTTGCAGATAGCAAAAAGTATGTTAGGTGGGCCTTACTACCTGCACCTACCTTCAAAACGGAAAAGAAAAGTAAACAGTGTCCCAGAAGTCGCGCACCATCTATAGTAGAGTTTCATTCTTAAGTCGTGCACCAACTTCACAAATGACGTTTCGGAGACATAATCCTTTTGATATGGGTGTTTTATGACTTAGATCACTCAGGGCCTACGAGAGGGGGGTTCAGGTTCAGACCCGAGCCCGGGCTTAGAAGGCCCGGAAGAGTTGAGGTTGTCGCGTCAAGTTTTGGACCAAATTTATTTCTTCCTTGCCCTTCATCCATCCCTGATGTCGGGCAAAAAACAGGACCAAATTTGAGTGAAGACCTTTTCTTTTCTTTTTTTTTGGTCTTCACCTAATTTTTTTTGGTCTTTACCTAATTTTGGGCAAAAATCAGGACCAAATTTGAGTGAAGACCTTTTTTGATTTATCTGTACGTGCTTCACTAAATTTTGGTGGCCCGGCGTCGATCTTCGGACCCCCTGCAAAAATCTCTTTCTGAGGCCCTGACTTAGATTCGAGAAATAAACTTTATGTACAAAATTTGAATCGCTTATGACGTCATTGATTTTTATTCCTCATAACTTTTGACCCTATTACTCGATTTCGTTCAAATTATTTTTCAAATAGTGTGTAATCATAAGGCCTATCTCCCTAAAATGTTTTTAAACATGCACATTGCCGCTGTCACGCACCATAAACAAGAAAACTCGAATTTGGGCAGTGGGGTCAGAGAAATGGGTTGGTGGGGAAACTTTTTGTAAAATTTTCAAAAATTGTTTTGAAATTTTTCATACATAACAAAAAACTCATCTCGTGCCATAGCACGCTAATTTTTTTTCTGTAGTCATTACCGTACTGTACAGGGTGGGCCTGTTTCTGTGCAGCAGGCTTTCAAATAGTTAGCCTACTGACTTTACAGGGGTACAGAAACCCTACAATTAGGCTGTCAGCAAAAACAATTGAAGATATCTTATCAAAATTTATCCAAAATAACTCAAAGATTCAATATTGTCAGTTCAAAAGGTCAAATGCAATTCCAACATCAGCTTACAAGTTCAGACATACAAAATTAGCCAACAGATTCAAAAGTCCAGAAAATTTAAGTTAAAAAGCATGGTTCAGCCAAGTTTAATGAAAGTTTCAAGTAGGCCTAAATAGTAAATTAAGAAGATGAAGAAGAAGATTTACAACTAATTTTGGACTAACATCCTTATTCAAATAGAATACAAATAATCATTAAAAAAGGCAGTTAACAAACTTAAAACACTGAATACAGTCACTGAATGCGGTAACCTAGGCTAAACCTAAACCCTAACGCTGTCCCTGGTCTAACAAGCGGTAGAGTCTAGAACACTAAAAAAAAAGCAGTCAGAATCAACACGCTTGAGTGATTTTCCGATTTTAATTTTGTGTGTGCTGTTCGAAAGCTTTCGGAAAACGTAACAACACGCTTGAGTGATTTTCCGATTTCAATTTTGTGCTGTGTTCGAAAGTTTGCGGAAAACGTAACAAAGGTATTTTTGAGTAAACAATATGCAACAATTGCGGAGTTTAGTGAATGGAGAAAAAGCTGAAACTAGATATTAATGTTAACGCAATTTCTGCTTAAATGCGCTTGATTGCTTGCTTGGGGTAGCGCAATAATGAAATGCGTTCTAACGAAGGCAAACTACGGCTATTCATAGGTGCGTCGATGATTTCATGGGCTGCTGAAATATGAACGTAAATTTAACCAGGAACTACGGTATCGATGTCTGTTGTTTGCAATTTTTGATAAAGAATGATGATTCGTTATCGAGCGGAATCTTAGAAAAACATCTAGATTAGAAGCTATTGGTCAGTGTACTACTGTACACTGTCTAGAGTCTTATGGACATTATGGTGCTCTTCCACTGACGGTAATTTGTTCGCGACTAGGTTCAACCCATTACATAATCTGCAATTCTCTTTTGTTTGCAGATAATTGAAACATTGATCGATAATTGTTACTTACCTTAGCCGAGGTTGTCAAGTATTGTCATGGAGTGCCTTTTCCTTAAAAATATTTTTGAAAACTTTGAAACCTACCAAATAATTGCACATACTCTCAATATTGTTACTAAACAAAAAAAGTTTTGTTCATATGATTATGAAAACTTGCATCCCCCTTCACACCTCTCCCTTTCCTCAATCGCTATTCTACAATTGACACCATGGTAAAAGTTGGTGATATTTAGTAGCACTATTTGTAACAAAAGTACACTAACTTAGATGAGCAAAATTTGCTCGAGATTTGTATGTACCTCTCGCATTTTATTTTGTACCGGTATCCCCCACCGTATTTCTTCGCTCCGGCGATGGCAGTTTCATGCGCAATCTTCGCATATGTACCGGTACAGAATTTTTGTTCTCTCAATCAAATGGTTTAAATAGGCTTTTCGATAGAGCCAATATAACCGTTGAGAATATCTTGTTCGTTGTCCCTTGCCATTAATTTGGCTTGGGTTCAACCATGGAAATCCACGGTAAAATTAAGCTATGTTATTGTTTAAATCTTTGGTTTAAATTTATTAACATCCATGGTTACTCGTAAACAGGGTTGCCGAAACCCGGAGGGATATATCTCCCCCAATAATTTGACTGCAACCCCCCCAATAATTTGACTATGGTCTACATCTGAGCGCTGGATAATGTTTGGCCTTCACAAGATTCCGGAAAAAAAACTCTTGAATTTTCGGTGAATACCTTTTTTTTCCGGTCTTCACTTAATTTGCTTACCTGAAAAAAGTCGTGGTCGAGGTTCATCCCCCCAATGTTGAAAATAGGGCAAAACTGGGGGAATATTACGAATTATCCCCCCCAACGCTCAACAAAGATCGGCACCCCTGCTGGTAAAGCTTTGGTTGAAATTTATTGCGATGCGGTGAAAATTTCTCAAATCTTGTTGTAAACCGTACGATTGGTGCGGAAGTTGTTGAACTCGATACCTCACGTACTTCAATCAGACATATTGGAAACAGGAAAAGTTGCAAATGCTAATTTATTATGAAAAAAGCACCGAATTACCAGGTTTTACAGCTGCAAGAAATCAAACATAAATAGTATAACCGACGTTTAAATGACTTGATTACAATACGTGATTGCATTCACGAATACAAGTGAAAACTGTGACAGATTACAAGTACACAACTAAATAACACGTGGTCCAAACAATCAACGGGCTAAACATTTTAAGGACCCCGTGCAAGCCATTAGATGGGGCCACTACCTAGTACATGTTGTTTATAACTGATAGCACACGGTATCAACTTTAATTTCCACTGCAAACTAATCAGTCAGAGCTAGTACACAGGGCATTGAAGCAGCTGTGTACAGCAGCGCTGGAGTCGAAAGGACGTGCATCCGAAACAAAAACCAAAGCACAAGAATGATCGATTCATTTACCTATTTCCTTGAATAGAAGCTGCACGAATTCGATAAAAAACAATACAGTAGAAGTTGCAATGGACAATGATAAAACCGCTTTTTTATTGAAAACTTTGTTTATGAGTGTTTCAAGAGACAATAAAATCGCAGCTGACTTACAGTTCCCGTTTTCTTGTCACTTATGGTAGGTAAACTTAAATTTCAAGTTTACCCACAGGGCATCAATTTGAAGACGAAAACGTTCATGTAAAAAAAAACACAGAAGCCGCACAAAACGTTCAAAGCAAAAAAAAAAAAAAAGTAACAGCGGCTTCCATTCAAGGAAATACGGTACGCATCTTTCATTTATCTTCTTGACACGAGAAAGCGACGATGGCGCTATCCTTTGGACAAATCCGCACCCGCTTAGGAGTTGACTAGTTTCCAACATTTGATATAAAAACGCAACAACGTGACCATGGTTCGGACTGTGGATTGAACCAAAATCATGCGATTAAGATCATCGTGAAAACGACTCTCACGTGACCACGCTGCTAACAAATTGACACAAAATACAGTAAAAAAAGAGAAGACACAACAGAGCAAAAGTAACAAGCTATGCGATCGCACTTGAAAAAATTCCAAAGTCAAGGCTAATTTATCGTCACCTTGCCAACGTAGGCTGCAATTAACCAAATTTAGAATATACATAGCAACATTAAGCTTTGCAAGGTTGTTTTTTCTAGCGTAAATTGGCCCCCCTACACCCCTTACAGCCAACCCATCCGCATCATGCAATCACTGCATTAAAATCGTAAACAAAAAGTCGTCAACAAAAAATTTACGAATATTAGTTTAAAAAATTTGCTAAAGAAGAAAAGCAAGACGCCAAATTTTTTTAAAAACAACGCACTGAGACAAATGGGCAAATAAAGCATTAAAATTGCAACACCTAATTCCCGTATTTCTAAAAAACACAAATACTTCAAACAGCAAAGCAGCATTGTAAAAAGAAAGTACGTAGAACGCTTCTCGTATTATTGGTCAAAACTGTTGGAGATGCACATGATCAACCTCGTCGCATTGAGTCATGAACTGATTTAGAAGTAAACCGATTAAGTGAAAAATACGCTATTGCATAAAACATAACAAGCAAAACACCTCAAACACCTATCAGTAAAATGCCATGTATGGTTACGGTCTGGATGCTATGATATGCTCACATACTGTAATTGCAATAAATATAAGTGACAGTAACAAAAGTTCATGAAAAAATCAACGAAGAAAAAAATGTTTTGAAGTGCAATTTGTTGCATTGAGTCTTCTTGGTTTTGTGCCCAGCAAAGTTTTAAGTTATTTTATTAGCTATGAGAAATTACAATGACACACGTCAAACTATGGTAAGATCTTTGATGCTTAAAAACTTTTTCGTTGTACGAAGCTGTCGACGTTGTGATTGACCACAAGCTGAAGCAATAAACAAAGAAAAAAGTGCAAAGCGTAGAACAAGAAACCAAAATCGGGAAGCTGTTTGTTTGAGGAGAAAAAGAAAAATTATCACGCTTATGTCAGTACTGAAACACTTATTACTGAACTGTCAAATACAAAACGCAATCTGCTAGCATCAGCTATCTTCAAAGCAGATTGTTATTCGACGAAAGGATGTGGAATAGCGCTCTGAAAGCCGACAGTTTTATCCAAATATATATATATTCTCAATCACAATACGGCCTGCCGTTTCGGGGTTTGTCCCTTCATCAGCAGCGAACAGAGAATACTGGTTGGCTGAAAGACAGAGTCTTAAAGCCTGCAGGAAAATTGTCACTTGTGGTAAGTTTCGTACCCAGCTAGAGTGCTCGACCTGACTAAATCGCAGATCTGATCAAGGAGCTATATATTCTCAATCGCTGTACGGCCTGCCGTTTCAGGGTTTGTCCCTTCATCAGCAGCGAACACAGAGTATACTGGTTGGCTCAAAGACAGAGTCTTAAAGCCATTATCACATGCAGTATGTTGTTCATTTCAGAATCAGAATATTTTGTAGGTTCCAATCCACAGCTAAGAACGTTAAGTCGTGTTGGTTTTTTGGCGATGACAAATGTTGGTAGCATGGACAACCGACAATACGAGAGTCTTTATCGTACACGTTCGGCCACAGAATAACCGTTTGAAACCTGAAAGAATCAACAGCAGATCACCGAGTATTAGGCAATATATTTCTGCATGAAATAGTAACTACTAACTACGGTAGTAAGCCTGCCACATTTCTACAACAAAACAAAAAGGTAAAGGAAACATTTATAAACCAAAGAAAGTTCAACATCGTTAGTATGGGTTCAAGATACAGCATTGTTTTAGCCAGCATTTTAACATTTTTTCAATCAATCCAAGGATTATCATTAAAAAAGCTAAGCACATTTACAATGATTTGGGTAAATACCGATCCCTTCGTGGTGTCATCAGATAGACAGTCAAGCCTATGGAAGGAATTTTGCGGAAAAATAATATTTGAAATAGTTAATCAGTTTAGTAATTTGATGCAATACGAAATCGTCTGTATTCCTAATTATGAGAATAAAGTGACGCAATTACGAGCATATACAATGCATTATACATATTCAAGTAGCAAGTTAAGTACCCGCCATTGATGTCAAGATGAAAATTCCACGTTCTCGAACATTCATCTACTGCTACACAGTGTCAAATGAATTGTTTAAGCAATAGAATTGGATAGGATAACACTATACAGTATGTATTAATTCGGAAATCAAGGAAGATAAAAATACTTACTTGCTTAAAACAAGAGCCACTTCAAATTGTCAGCCAAACTCTACCAACACGTAGCAACATAACATCCCGAACCTCCAGCTCTTAAGATTAGCAACTTGAACATCTAAAACAAAAAGATCATAAAAACAACCTAAAAAACAATAGCAGCAGTCCATTACTGTATGCTAAACATGCATACCAAGGTGTCTATGCTCAGTAATGCAAAAACTTTTTTTCTGCAATTTTTGACTACGCTTGGTACAGGGTTGCCACAGAAACTGCAAAATCAAATTCCAGGACTTTCCAGGAGTTTTTTAGATCATTTTCCAGGACTGTGCAGGATTTTTTTACAGGGCTTAAAATCTAATTTTCACTATTACTCTTTTATGCACCCACTTTTTGTACTGTTATTGAAGAAAACTTTAATGCCACGCATTTGGATTTCTAGCACTAACTACTAGCCAGGTTTGTAGCCAGAAATCTGCAATGGCAGAGCTTGGCTTGGGGTATGGGGACGGAGTTGCCAGCTGCCGGAGGCCATTGGAAGTCTGAGCCCCGGGGGCAAAGCTCCCAGCATAAAGGCTTCATAATTTTTTGCAATAATAACTAAATTTTAGGCCCAGTTTGGTAAAAATTAATGCATTTTAAATGAAGCGCAGAAATTAGCACTGCGAAAACATGATTGAACTGGTTTCATAAATGGGCTAGAGTATGTGAGTAATGGTAATGCTAAAACTTTTGTCCTAGCTTTATTTCAAGCAAGTAAACCATAAAATCCCTTCATTTGAAAAAGGCTGAGCTTATATGCACCAGCGCGCAAATATAAAATCGCTATCCTAGCCCTAATCCCAACCGTAATGTAATCATAACATAATACCTAACTGTAACCCTAGCTATAACCTCAATGTTAATTCTAACCCAAACTCAAAATCTAAACCGTAACCATAATAATTTTTTAAAATAGCGTAAATGGACACCCACCCTAACGGCTAACAATAACAATTTTTAAAAAAGCGTAAATGACCACCACTCTTGCTCTCTTTTTCTCTATAAGCAAAGCACCCTAAAGTGCAAATGGGCACTTACTTTGAAAAAACGTATTAATTCAAATCGTCTGCATTTTATAACGCTAGATAATTAAGGAGAAGGGGCTAATGAAACAAGATTTGAACAACATGATCGATAATTAACTGAATGAAATACTGAATAGACACTTCGCAATTTTTTTTTGAAAGCATACTTTAAGTATTTTGCTTTATGCGATCAAATTGATTATTTTTAGCCATTTTAGTCAGTTGTTGCTGATTTTATTTTTGACCAACATTAGCCCCCACCCCCTAAAAGCTGTTTCAGAAGTGCCTTTGAATTACTTTGGAGTCCATATTACTGCAAAAAACTGCCTCATAAGTATACTCCCAGTGTAAAAAATGTCATATTTTTTAGCGTGTTTACCCAACAGGCCAATGGAGGGCCTATACCCCACTACACTTCTGCTGCTAGCAGTAATACTGCTACTAGAGTATCGCATTGCAATAAATTACTGTTCATAAATTCACTCTTCCTAATAATATTCAATAAATTATACATACTGCACTGTAAAGTGCAAATTTTGGCATTTCAACAAGAAAGTGCTTATTTATATGCTGGCGAATAAGCAAGAACTGCTTAAAGAGAATAAGAGAGCAGAGCAGAAGAACAGGCACTCATTTACTCTCTTCTATTTTTTTAAATTCTCGTTTGGGTAGGGGTGCCATATTTTCATAGACCAAAAAGAGGACAGTTTCGAAAAACGAAGCCCTAACGACCAAACACGCTGAAGGTATATACCGTGAACCGGACTGACTAAAGACTTTTTTATTTAGGAGAACACAATTTTCCAAGGGAAAATTCCGAAACTGAAGACCGTTTTTTCCTTTGGAGACCACTTGTTTTTGCACCGATTTTTCCCCATGAAAATAGTGATCTCAAAAAAATGATCTGCTGTCAGTACGGTTGTATTAAGGTCGGCGGGAGCTGAACGCACGTGTGGACGGAAGTATATCATTTTTGGTTGGTTTGGTCTTCAACTCCCGCCTTAAGTTCTGAACATTAAAAAAAGAAGACATTTGGCTACTTTCTTGGTGTCCTACAGAAAAATAAGACAAATCCTCTTAAAAGAAAACGTACTTTAGGGTTATACAGGTTTAAGATTAATGTTAGGATTGGAGTTTGCGATACAGTTTGGGTTAGGTTTAGGGTTGGGTTAAGGCTAGGATAGCGACTTTTTTATGCGTGCGCCAGCATAAAAATAAGCTCTGTCTTTTAACAAAATAAACTTTTAAATTTACCCTTTTAAAGGACCTTCACAAAGCAAATTATTTCAACAATACCTTTGTACAATTACAACGTACCAGTTATCACAACTAAAAAAAAATTCACATTCTGTCCTGGTAAATCACGGGAAAACTTTTCAAACTTTTTCCAGGACTTATAAACAAAATTCAAGGACTTTCCAGGACAGAAAAAAAAATCCAGGACTTTTCCAGGATGTGGCAACCCTGTTGGTATCAACCACATCGGAACATTATTTTCCTCCATATGCATCTAAATTTTGATTATTGTTTTGCAAGTGTGCATCATCTTGCTTCTTAGAATATTATCATCATGGACTTTCCTGACCCCTGTTTTTATACGTGTTACTTTTACTGGACTAAAGGTCGTGTAATAAACCAACTAAACTGAATAATTCTAAATCAACAATTTATTAATCTCACTAAAAATCTTGAACACGCGATGTTAACAGTTATTACTATCAAATCTAGGCTAGGCCTATGTCCACTTGGGAAGTGTTTGGGACTAGATGTTATAACAATAGCATTACTTACTTAAAAGTAAACGCTTGCACTAATTTGGCCATCTTTTCGTAATAATCGCATTGAAGTACAGCACAATCATTCTGAAAATATATGCTTATTTTCAGAAAAATACTGAAACCACGTCAGTGCAATAACATTACTAACTTACTTCAGCAAGAATTTGAAAAAAAATCTTTTCTTTTAAATATACTCAAAGCTTTTTTTGCTGCAGTGCAATTTTATTTGGGTTGTCATTGCCCGCTTGAAATTCCCCTATGAAATAAAATCTCCAACAAGCTGCTTCATCATTGGCAGTAAATCGGTCACTTATTCAAATAATTGAATAAGTTACCTATTTAGTGTCGCCCCATCTCCCCTCCCCTTGATATGCCTAACGACAAAACAGCCTGTTGAGGACATTATTATGAAGGGGTTTTTACCCATTTTGTTTTTAATTAGCTGACCAAACGTTAGCAAGCTCTATATCTGGTTCACAGCTAAACACTAACCTGTATATTCGAAAGGTACCTAAAATTCAAAGTTTGAAAATTTATCTTTAAATTCTTTAATTCTTTTTCAATGAAGAGAAAAATAATTTTGTGAAAATTTGAAGTGATTTGAACAAGATTTAATACAGTATTCAGTATGCCACGAGAGGGGGGTGCAAAAACACACACTTCCTTTTAACCAAAAGTTAAATATTCATGAATTTCCGAGTATCAGTAACTGCTTAATAATGTAAGTTTTGCCATCTAAATATCTGTGCTTAAACCTAGCATCATAAAACATGTCTAACATTCATCAGTCAAAGCAAGCTATAAAATGAGCACAAATCAAACAATACAAAATCTAGTCGTTTGTTCATAAACATATTAACTTTAAATAAAGCAACTAGGTTCAAATTACCTCTTTTACAATGGGCACTTCGCCAATGTATGACAAAGACTCCTTTGCAATGTACGAATATCCATCATCACTCCAAAATATTTTCGCCTTAGTCAGGTCTAAAGATTGAATAATTTATCTTTATCTCATTGTCAGAAAAAAAGGGATGAAGGTGTTATCTTTTGGACAAATCTGCATCCGCACAAGGGTTGATCATTCTACAAACTTTTTCCCACGTAAATTAGATGCTTCTTCAAAACCACTACACAGAGATAATTATCGTAAAGTGTCTAACCTGAGGATGCAACAATGAGATTAAGGCATGGATTGAACCCAGATCAAGCAATCTGGATTATTATTGAAACGTCACTACCCTATTGGCCAATCCGCCAACAAACGCCTAATGAAAAATAAATGTAATGCATAACAAAAATGCCTTTGAACAATTAAAACATAACGTATGAAAGAAAAAAAAACACACACGCACACAAGAAAAAACAACTATCAGGTAGGCCCACAGCTATCACAAAAAAAAACTTCATACATTCTCGATGTAGCATTAACAAACTTGATTCAAAACAGCAAAGACATACTTAAAACAGTAAAAGCTTTTAAGGTTTTGGACTCAGCTTCATGCATCATCAGTATAATTCATTTTTATCCTTTTGAATTAGATTCACAGTTTTTATTCTACTGATTTACAATTTGTAAATCGTTCATCTTTATCCTACTGTTACAATTGACTAATTCAATCCACTGATGATGCCTAAGTTAAAGCGAAACAAAGTTTAATAAATTGCTACGCTTAGTGCTATTATGGCAATCGTTGTTGTTCTTAGATGAAGCAGCAATTCTGATCGTTATGCTCCTAAACTTTCCTAAACTTTTCCTAAACACTAAGTAGGCAACTAATATAGCATTCAATGCTTAACGCACTCTGGCCAGTAAATTTCATTAGAAAAATTTCTACCATGTTAGTGAAGTCACTGTCACCAAAAAAGGAAGCACAATGTCACTCATACCATAACAAACTGCAGTGCTCTGTGCTTTGATCAATAATAGGTTGTTTTCTTTTCATTAGTTAATCAAGCAATTTGAATAAGATCTTTTGTAACATTCAAAAACATAATTTTTATACTTTGCAAATAAAATTGAAGCATATGTTGCTTTTGCAATACACTTTAACTACCATCGCATGAGCAATTGCGTTAAGCTTACTCCGACTGATCTAACCAAGAATTAGTCAGTTTGATACGATTTTTATAAGACAGGTGCTTGAGTATTTTGAAGAACGCTAATCATTTCGCGGTTTTGTGTTATATCTAATTTACATTCTGCACTACACCAAAGCATGTAATGACTTGGCAGGGCCCATCTCCACGTCATTGAGCCCGAGCAAAATAGCTTCTTTAGAAGAAATACTGCAACAGTAACAAGCCAATGGCAACACTAAGTCTGATTTGACCAGCTTAAGATTTGAACTTCAGACCTCCACTTCAGAGAAAAACGTGTTATTGCTCGACAACTGGGGGTACACGACTTTTCGGCGCGACCATTTCGGCACGGCCCTTTTCGGTGCCAGTATTCTGTGCTTTTTACTAACACTAACCCAAAGCCCTAACCCAAACCCTAAACAAGTGAACTGTCAAAGAGCACCGAATTGGCGCCAAAACGATCTGTGCAGAAAACGTACAGCAATGAAATAGGTGGCGCCGAAATGGTCGCACCAAAAAGACGTGATCCCACCAACTGGTGGGTATACATTTTATTATATTAAATAAAATCTGTATTTTTATAACTATATAAATTTAAAATGGAAATCTAAGCAAACATTGACATAAACCAAACCTATTTTTTGTAAAATACTCTAAAAAATGCCAGTTAAGAACTTAACATTGAACTTCATCAATCCATTAGTATTACAACTAAAAAGTTGATTGTACCAGTACTGCCTTTGTTTTTTCGATTGAATGTAAATACAACATTTGCTTCAATTCCTACAGCCTTGGGTATTTGTATTGCATCATGTTCAGACTCATATTACTGCAAAATAATGAACAATTATTAATGATATTATACAATTACAGCTGCCTAAATTGCACTAAAAATCATTATTGAGTTACTGCAGTAACATACTACATTACACAATTTTGGCAGTTTTGTTTGCTTGGTGTTGCATATATGCTACAAATGCTGAAATATGCCTAGTTTTAATCTTCACCAGTGGTGTAAAGTAACAAAATACTTTTACTTGAGTAGATTACTCTAGTAGTTTTCTCCAGTAACGAGTACTTTTTCAGTAGTTTTTTTGTGGCTACTTTAACTTGATTTCTTTTAGAGTGAAGCAATGCTACTGAAGTAGTATTTTGATTCAGAAAAGTACAAAGTACTGGAATTTTTAATTCGAATCACAAATTTGTCAAAATGGTCGATTTTTTTAACGGCAATAGTTCAATTCAGTTAAGTTAGATGTATTTGTCTATTTTTTTGGCTGGCAACTCTTGAGTCAGAGGCAGACTACCACAGTGATTGCAGCAATGCCTTTTCTCTATGTGTGCAAGTACATCTCAGATCCAGTCTGGCAAATAGCAGTTCCAGATGGTTTTAGTTTCACATTCGTTGTTTTGTGTCTGCTCTTTGCCGCATACTGGTATGGATGCTTAGTTGTTTACTCTATTTTAAGTAAATCATGAAAGAAGCAAACAGAGATATAAATTTGCCAAAAAAGTGTCCTATACTAAACGTTTCTGTACCTAAATTCCACAGAGTGAGCCAAAAAATCACAAACCATATATGCAATAAACATTACTGCACATATCTGTAATTTATTGTGCAATGTAATTCTGAAATGTTTTCAATATGATAATCAATTTCGTCCCAATAGAGACCCAGACTATTGAAATGGGCTATATACAATAATTTTGTGTGATTTAGTGACGTAATGTTTTTCAAACTTCTGCCTGCGTTTACATGTCATGAAATAATATCTATTCAAAAAATCCACTATAATTTTTATTAAATAATCCAAAAAAGGTTATCACAGAATATCCTGAAATAGCTATGGTATATAACATTTGGCCCACCCTGTAGATAAAGTAGACTATACTCTGACAAGACATGTCTGGTGTTTTTAACTTAAAGCATAATTTAACGATGACAGTGAATAAGTATTTGTGCAAATATGTTATGAAATAATTCGATGTAAATTCTGGATGGAATGATTTTCATATCTCAAAGTCTTGATGTAGTTGTTGTTTTTGATCAAATTGTTTTGAATATAACAATATAATAACAAAAAACTTGCAACAATTGCTAATTCATGACTTCTTTGGAAAATGAGGAGTTAGAAGACCAAGCACTATGTGAAAGTGATGTGAAGTCAATCGACCAGTTGTCTGTCATATGTCGATTGGGATAGTTTGTTTATTTTGTTTGAATACTTTCAGAAATACTTGTACAAGAGTGCTTTTAAAATGACAACTTTTTACTTTTACTCAAGTACTTTTTTGGTCAGTACTTTATACTTTACTTCCTAGTAGTTTTTTCATCAGTAACAAAACTTACTAGAGTACAATTTTTGAGTATATACTTTTTACACCACTGATCTTAATGTAGATTAACTTGAAAAGCCTAACAACACCATTACTGATTAGGCCTATCCTCTAAACCACATAACCGGATAAATCATGAACATTAACTTTGTTCTATTATTAATATTTCTCACAACAGTTGGTCAGTTATTGTGTCACTGTATTCAACATTACAGAAGATATTATCCAGTGCTGCTTTTCAACTTGCAGAGACCAGATCTCTAACTATTTCTCTTAATTAAAGAACCAGCTTGTTTAATCTGTAAAAGCAACATATTGAGTTAAGGTACTGATATGTTCAACAACTAGTTCTCTAAATTTAGTAACCAGTTTGCATGAACTGCATGAAGGTCATCACAGAGTACAGAGTCTATCAAAACCTTAACTTGTTAGGTGTGAAATTATTTTTAACACCTTTGCTGTTACAATGTGGAATAAAATTTGCCACTCGTTTGTATGTCTGTCAGTCTCTTTTTTTAACAGTCGGCAAAAATCTTGCACCTTAAGTAAAACAATTAGACTTAGAGTTTTTAACCTGTTAACAAGACAATTGCAGTTTGAACAAGTACCCTATAGCTATACACCGTCTGAATAACATCATAGCTGCATAGAATACCAGACAGATAATAAGAGAATGTAAGCTATTACTAGTTGAGACCACAGAAATGAATATTGTCATTTTCTACATAAAGCAATTGGTTTAGTCAAAATTTGTTTTCGAACTAAATGAGTTACCGATAAGTTTTAATACCAGCACATGCACTCACTTGAGCAGCTGTATCTATTCCAACCTTCATTCTCTTTATACAGGTAACTACAGGTAGAGAAATTTTAAATACAACTCAGTACAAGTAGGCAAGGGTTTAGCAAGGATTTTTGATTGGGGAGGGGCCCAAACCACAAATCACATTCAATGACATCATAATACATTTATATTGGTGACAACCAGAAAGAAAAAGGACTGCACTCAGTGCAGTGCACGATTTGTTTGCAGAGTTAGGCGAAGTTTTTCCGCCAAAATTTATGTGAGGACCAAAAAAAAAAACACGTACTGCCAGGGTTTGAAACAAGATCGAAAGAAATAAAAAAACAAACTGAAGTTAGAAGAGCCTTGTCAGTCACACCTTCATCATTGCACCTACGGGGGGCCCGGGCCCGCCTCTCTGGCTATGCCTATGCAGGTATGGTAGGCTATTGGAGGGCAATGACAGACGAACGACTTAGTGTGAAGACGGCTGTAATTCCACCATCACAACAGACAAAGCAGTACACTTACTCACAGTAACTTAATAAGCCTATCGGATAGGCCTACTTCAACTGAAACTGTATTGAAAGGTTAGGGTTGGATTAAATGAATAGCTTAGATTGGAGCACTCATTAGGGTTAGGGTTAGATTTTGGGGCCTAGCTTAGACTAGAGGTCAGCAGGTCAGTTCTATATAGGGATATGGTACCGGTACTAGGCTAGGCTACTTCATTTTCATATTCTTGTTTAGTTCTGTGGCTTACATTAATATAGTCTCACCGTAAACTGTTGCTGCCCCCTATTCTATTATTTTCTTCATATGCAGTCTGCTCTTTTACTTTCGTAGTACGGTCAGCAATCTTTTTATAAATTTCGATTACGCGTACCGGTAGTCTATTTCTCTATTGTAGTCTATTTCTCTATTTCTTCGTTACGTTCTCCGAACATCTTCAATCACACACGAAAAAACACAATCGGAAAATCACTCAAGCGTGTTGATTCTGAGTGCTTTTTTTTTAGTGTTCTAGACTTTACCCTAACGAGCTTGAAAACCTAATCACAAACAGTAATGTTTCCATAGACAAAAATATGAAAAACTTCGACTCCGTAATTACGGATAGGGAAAAGACAGCCAGTGTAAATAGGCCAGAAAATAACATTCTAAATCCTACACAAAGTAACAATCCACAAAAGCAAGCAAATCACTGCAAAAATAAAAAACACGAAACGAGGTTTGATAGGTTTGATAGCTTGTCTGAATTGTTTCCTTTTCAAACCCTAGATGATAAGCAATTGTTAAATGAAATGAGAAATGATGACAAACTAAACTTTGATATTAATCACACAAATAATTCGTTTTTCCCAGCTAAATGCTTACAGGTAGACAACAAGATAAAAAGCTTACTAAATGATTTAAATTCTGGTTTGGTTGACTCAAAATACTGCTCACAGGCCGAAGCCAATATTATTAACAAAAAGTGTAAATTTTCTTTGCTTTGCGTGAATATAAGAAGCTTAAATGCAAATTTTGATAAATTGAATGAACTTTTAACAAATTATGATATCTTACCTGATATCATTGCTATAAGTGAAACCAAACTTAAATTGTTACAGGTATACAATGCAAAGTTAAGTGGGTACCATTTTTACCACAAAGGCACAACTACAAGATGGGGAGGAGTAGGATTGTTTATTAAGGAGTCTTTATCAATTTCAATTTGCAAGGAGTTTGATTTAAACATTCCTAACTGTGAAGATATGTGGATTCAACTACAGTAGATTAAGGGAATAACAAAAAATGTATAGTGGGGGTAATTTACAGACACCCTAAACAGAAATTATCAGAGTTTTGCAAGAGTTTTGAATCAACCATTGAAAAATTGAATAGTAGAAAATTGATGTATTATATCGGAGGAGACTTCAACGCAGATTTGTTGAAAAGTAACTCTGATATCAATATTAAAGATTTCATGAATTTAACGTATAGCTTAGGCTGCATTCCCTTAACTACACACCCGACAAGAATAACCGCTACAAGCTCAACTCTTTTAGATCATGTTTATACAAACAATGTAGTGGGTGAACACAAAAGTTTTATTCTGGTGGAAGATGTAAGTGATCACCTGCCAGTAATGGTGTGTTCTAATTTAAGCCTGCCCAACAGTGAAAAATCAACTGTCACCCTAATTCGTGATACAAAAAATTTTGAAGTAGAAAAATTTCTAGACAAATTAACTGAAGGAATGGAGCTATTAGGTGATATCAAAGAGGAATGCATTGACAACTACACTGAAAAGTTTATTGACATTTTTCATAAGACATTAAACATACATGCACCATTACAAAAACAAAGCAGAAAGGAAACAAAACTAAAAAACAAACCATGGTTATCCAAAGGAATCCTTATATCAATCCAGCAAAAAAATTTATTGTACAAAAGAGCCCTTAAATTAAATGATAGTAATACATGGGCACAATACAAAGTCTATAGAAATAAACTGACTCATATTAAGGAATATGCAAAACGACTTTACATTAAAAATTTAGTGAATGATAATAAGCATGACACATCGTCGCTTTGGAAAATTATAAATAAAATTATTCACTTGAAAAATGTGAAGAAAAATAACATTCCTAATAAAATGTATGCTTCCAAAAGTGAAAGTGCACAAGGTCCACAGGCCATCAGTAACTTGTTCAATAAATATTTCATAGAGATAGGAGTTAACCTTGCGTCTACAATCGAAACACCAGCTATAATAGATGGCAAATTTAATGCCACATCTTTGATTCAGAGTAGTTGCAATTCATTTTTTCTAGAACCAATAGTTGAAGAAGAAGTAGTAAATTACATCAGAGCTATGAATCCATCAAAAAGTACAGGAAGACATGGAATTCCTGCAAAGTATATAAAAATGTCAGGCTCTGTTATAGCTCCAGTTCTAACTAACATTTTTAATGCATGCATATCAACAGGATATTTTCCAAAAGTGTTAAAAACCGCTGAAGTTGTTCCAATTTTCAAAAAAGGCGAAAGAGAGTTATGCAGTAATTATCGCCCTATTTCTATTTTAAATCCTTTTGCCAAACTTTTTGAAAAGTGTCTGCTTGATCAACTAAACAATTATTTTGTGAGCAGTAATTTGATTAGTCCAAACCAGTATGGTTTTAAGAAAAATTGCTCAACAAATGAAGCTGTTTTAGATATTTACAATAAGCTACTTGACAATATGGATAAAAAGCTCATTACATGTTCTATTTTCTTAGATCTAAGAAAAGCATATGATACCATCAATCACACAATACTGATCAAGAAACTAGAAAAGTATGGAATTAGAGGATTACCATTACAGTTACTAGCAAGTTACCTGACTGACCGTCAACAGTATACAATTGTAAATCAATATAAATCCAAGTCAAGAGATGTTATTTGCGGTATTCCACAGGGATCAACTCTAGGTCCGTTGTTATTGGAACGACCGACGCTCGCGTCGCGTGTTCCTTTGTTTTTACTCGGCCATTTTCTAACTAATGAGTGCGAGATTTCAGACTTTTGCTTATAACTCGAGAACCGTTTGGTCTAACTACATGAAATTTTGACAGCAGTTTGAGATTAATGAGTTTTATGTTTGTACCAAATTTCGAGGCAATCGGTCACGTGACTTCGGGTTTATGACCCGAAAACCGCCCCGAAAGTTTGGCGTAAAAAGCGGTCTAAGTCAAAAACGGCTTAAGTACGGCAAAAAATATTTCTCATGGTTATATGTCTTAAGATATCCTTTCATCCCTACCAACCCACTTTCGGCCGCGATGAGGTTTTTTCCTTTTTTTTTTTCTTTTTTTTTCCTTTTTTTTTCCTTTTTTTTTCCTTTTTTTTCCTTTTTTTTCTTCCTAAATCTTGTACGCTCGAGTTCTCCTAAACCACAAAACATAGAAATCTAATTTTTGTGTGAAGTTGTTGAGGTACATACGCTATTGTGCCTCCTGAAATTTTTTTGGGGCAACTCCCCCGGGAACCCCCCCAAAATGGGGCCCCAAAAAATCAATTTTTTGAACGGCTCAAGCTAGGGTGCCAGTTTTTTTGGATATCAGTAGATATTTGAGAGACAAATATTTTGACATAATTTGGGGGTACCACTCCCCCGGGGACCCCCCAAATGGACCCCCCCAAAACCAAATTTTTTTAACCATATAACCTAGGGTGCCATTTTTCTTTGATATCAGTAGATATTTAAGAGACAAATATTTAGACATGATTTGGGGGTACCACCCCCCCGGGAACCCCCCCAAAATGGGGCCCCAAAAAATCAATTTTTTGAACGGCTCAAGCTAGGGTGCCAGTTTTTTTTGATATCAGTAGATATTTGAGAGACAAATATTTTGACATAATTTGGGGGTACCACCCCCCCGGGGACCCCCCAAATGGACCCCCCAAAAACAAATTTTTTAACCATTTAACCTAGGGTGCCATTTTTCTTTCATATCAGTAGATATTTAAGAGACAAATATTTTGACATGGTTTGGGGGTACCCCCCGGGAACCCCCCCAAAAAATCAAATTTTTGAACGGCTCAACCTAGGGTGCCAGTTTTTTTTGTTATCAGTAGATATTTGAGAGACAAATATTTTGACATAATTTGGGGGTACCACCCCTTCGGAGACCCCCCCAAATGGACCCCCCCAAAAATAATTTTTTTAACGATTTAACCTAGGGTGCCATTTTTCTTTGATATCAGTAGATATTTAAGAGACAAATATTTTGACATAATTTGGGGGTACCACCCCCCCGGGGACCCCCCCAAATGGACCCCCCAAAAGCAAGTTTTTTAAACATTTAACCTAGGGTGCCAGTTTTTTTGATATCAGTAGATATTTAAGAGAAAAATATTTTGACATGATTTGGGGGTACCACCCCCCGGGGACCCCCCCAAAATGGGGCCCCAAAAAATCAAATTTTTGAACGGCTCAAGCTAGGGTGCCAGTTTTTTCTGTTATCAGTAGATATTTAAGAGACAAATATTTTAACATAATTTGAAGGTACCACCCCTTCGGGGACCCCCAAAAATAAATTTTTTTAACGATTTAACCTAGGGTGCCAGTTTTTTTTTGATATCAGTAGATATTTAAGAGATAAATATTTTGACATGTTTGGGGTACCACCCCCTCGGGAACCCCCCAAAATGGGGCCCCAAAAATCAATTGTTTGAACGGCTCAACTTAGAGTGCCAGCTAGTGTTTTATGATATCAGTAGATATTTAACAGACAAATATTTTGACATAGTTTGGGGGTGCCACCCCCCCCCGAGGACCCCCCAAATGGACCCCCCCAAAAATCAATTTTTTGAACGGCTCAACTTAGAGTGCCAGTGTTTTATGATATTAGCAGATATTCAACAGACAAATATTTTGACATAGTTTGGGGGTGCCACCCCCCTGGGGACCCCCCAAGTGGACCCCCAAAAATGAATTGTTTGAAAAGCTCAACTTGGGTGCCAGTCTGTTTTGATATCAGCAGATATTCAACAGACAAACATTTTGACATAGTTTGGGGGTGCCACCCCCCCCCCAGGGACCCCCCAAATGGACCCCCAAAAATCAATTTTTGAACGACTCAAGCTAGGGTGACAGTGTTTTATGATTTCAGGAGATATTTAACTGACAAATCTTTTGACTCAACTTTTCTGGAGGTTCCATAATCAGATATTTTTGAATAATTGCTGATTTTACTGTAGACAAAAAGTACTTTTGAGCGTCACAGCATTAGCTGTGCGTCGGTCGTTCACTGGGTTTGCTGGCAAACTCCCATCTAGTTTAATATTTAATATCCCATCTAGTTTAATATTTACATATTTACATAATCAGTGGTGGGCAAGTTACTTTCTAAAAGTAACTAGTTACAAGTTACAGTTACTTGGCAAAAAAAGTAACTAAGTTACAGTTACAGTTACAAATTTGAAAAAGTAACTAGTTACAGTTACAGTTACAAGTTACAGTTTCTTTAGTGATTAAAAATTTGGACTAAAAACAAGGCCTGACGGCTTTAACTTAAACTTTAACCCGCAACCACATGTATAGTCCAGTAAACACAGTGAAGAAAATATGGATAAAAGGTTATGGTTGATCAGACATGCGACTGTGCGTCCTGTGTTGCCATTGTAATACAATTATTTTGAATGAAATTCATAAAAAATCTGTAATTTGCTGCAAAGCATGTAGTACAAAAAGTAACTGTAACTGTAACTTTTTTAGGGCTCTAAACTGGTAACTAGTTACAAATATCGTTACATCTGAAAAAAAGTAACGAAGTTACAGTTACAGTTACTAAAAAAGTAACTAGTTACAGTAACTAGTTACAATTGTAACTTGTTACTGCCCACCACTGCATAATACAGTTTAATATTTACATCAATTACATCAATACTACCACTTGCCTCAAATTCCACAATTCATCTTTTTGCTGATGATACAAACCTTACTCTGTCCCATTCTAATGTTTCAACACTGCAACAAAATATTAATGATGAATTAGTCAATGTAAGCAATTGGTTCAAGGTGAATAAATTATCAATTAACTTTAATAAAACTGAGTTTATGGTAGTGTTAACAAAACAAAATAAACCTGAACTCAAAGTATCAATAGATAATAATCCAATCAAGCAATCACATCACATAAAGTATCTAGGTATTCTCATAGACGACAATCTAAACTGGAAACAACAAATCAAGGAACAATGTTCAAAGGTAGCAAGGGGATCTTGGGCCCTTAATCAATTAAAACACTTTGTAGATGAGCAAACCTTAAGATCTGTTTACCACTGCCTCATATACTCTCATCTACAATACTGCATAAGTAGTTGGGGGACTGCTTCAAAATCAACATTAGCATCTCTCTTTATTCTGCAAAAAAGAAGCATCAGATTGTTAACTGGAAGTGGATATCGTGAGCATACTAATCCTTTGTTCTATCGAGCTAAATGCTTAAAACTCAAGGATATTTACTCTCTGGAAACTGCAAAGCTAATGTACAAAATTCACAATAATGTATTATCTTTTGCAAATTCAGATAAGTTTAACCTAATAAAAAACTGCTATACACATAAGACAAGATTGAGCCACAAAAACAACTTCTTTCTTCCAAGAACTAGAACAAGATTAGGGCAAAAGTCTCTATCATTCGCAGGAATTAAAGTTTGGAATGAAATTCCAAGCAGTATGAAAGAAGTTTCATTCTACAGATTTAAAAAAGCTGTTAAAGCTCATTTTTTATCAAACTATGAAACCGATAAAAGCTAGAATAACAGCTTTCTATCAGCAATGCAGTAGTAATTACAGGAATCATAGTTGCATATATATGCTTTAGTTCAACAATAACCTATTCTTTGCTTGAATAGCATGAGTTTGGTGCATTCATCTATCACACATTTATTACAATACGTCATCTCTCATTTTGATGTGCCCATGAATTATTAGTAATTTTGCAGTAACTGACTGAGGTTGATATATACTGGTATTGGAAATTGTACCAGTACTAATGACATATTGCCAAACAATACAAAACAAAGCAAGATTTTTTTTTTCACTCCAATTGCCCACTTTAAATTCTATAAAACATAAATAAGCATTATGAACTTTATTAATTTTATTTCTATCCAATCTGTAGTTACAGCATTTTTATTTTTTAGTATGCTTAGAGTCAGAACAATTCTAATGTTGTCTTGCATTTTCTTTACATGGTGACTGTGAGTTTTGTGTATACACTGTACAAAATGTACATATCTTTGCAACACTTTGTTTTAATTTTGCGTAAAATTTTTTATCATAGAAAGTAGCAGACTGAGAAAAACTAGAAGCTGCTTTTTTAACCTTAACTTGGTGAGGTGGCAGTAGACTTAGATGACCTTTCGGTCCTTCGCTGTCTCCTCACCAAGTGACTAAATATCGCTTTGACTCTGCAAGTTTGTGTGTTTGGTTTTAAAGAAATTGCATATTTCGATGCTTTGGTGATAGACCTAAAGGAAGTTGCAGTTTTTTTCTTGTGATATGACGTCACTTGGTAAATAAATAAATATGATGATGATGATGATGATGAGGCGGTGAAAAAAAGGAATGGATTTAATAATAGCTCACTGGAACAGGGCCATAAGTTTCAATACATAGGAGAAATAAACATTCGTATATTTGACAAATTGGACTCCATATAATCGCAGCAAGTATCGTAGCTAATGTGTCTTCATCGGTGGCACTACGTCTTGGACCTTTTCGTGGTTGATCTGCTACATTTCCAGTTTTCTTAAACTTGCAAATTTCTCTTATGTATTGAAACTTATGGCCCACCCTGTACTGTGCCGTACGCTGTGTAGGCTAGGCTAGATTGTAGAACATTGTAGCCTACTCAGTACTGGTAGCCTATGGTATGTTGTGTTAGTCTGGAACAGTAGGGCCACAGTCAGTACCGCCGTACCGGTGGGGCGTCGTTCAGTATAAGCTGTCAGCTTTATTTCGGAATCTCTGCGACTCGTGTATGAGCGTGCATGCGCTCTCGCTCCTCTCATGCGTGCACTCATTGGAACGACCGACGCTTGCGTCGCGTGTTCTTTTGTTTTTTCTCAGCCATTTTCCAACTAACGAGTGCGAAATTTCAGACTTTTGCTTATAACTCAAGAACGGTTGGGTCTAGCTACATGAAATTTTGACAGCAGTTTAAGATTAATGAGTTACATGTTTGTACCAAATTTCGAGGCAATACGTTGTGTAACTTTGGTTTTAGAACCCGAAAACCGCCCCGCAAGTTTGGCGTAAAAAGTGGTCTCAGTCAAAAACGGCTTAAGTAGGCCTACGGAAAAAAATATTTTATATGGTTGTATCTTGTATGTCTTAAGATACCCTTTCATCCAACCAACTCACTTTTGGTCGCGATGAGGATTTTTTCTTTTTTTTTTTTTTCTTTATTCCTTTTTTTTCTTCCTGATTTTTGTACGCTCTTCTCCTAAACCACAAAAGCATCGAAATCTAATTTTTGTGTAAAGTTGTTAACCTGCAAACGCAATTATTTCTCCCGAAATTTTTTGGGGCAACTTTACCGAGAACCCCCCCCAAAATGGGGCCTCAAAAAATTAATTTTTTTGAACGGCTCAAGCTAGAATGCTACTTTTTTTGATATCAGTAGCTTTTTAACAGACAAATATTTTGACTTAGTTTGGGGGTGCCACCCCGGGGACCCCCAAAATGGAGCCCCCAAAAATCAATTTTTTGAACGACTTAACTTAGAGTGCCAGTGTTTTATGATATCAACAGATATTTAACAGACAAATACTTTGACATAGTTTGGGGGTGCCACCTCCCCGGGGACCCCCAAAATGGACATCCCAAAAATCAATTTTTTCTTGGGCTCAACTTACGGTGCCAGTGTTTTATGATATCTGTAGATATTTAACAGACAAACATTTTGGCGTAGTTAGGGGGTGCCACCTCCCGGGGACCCCCCAAAAATCAAGTTTTTGAATGGCTTTACTTCGAGTGCCAGTGTTTTATGACATCAGCAGATATTTAACAGACAAATATTTTGACATAGTTTGGGGGTGCCACCCCCCAAACTATGTCAAAATATTTGTCTGTTAAATATCTGCTGATGTCATAAAAAATACTCCCTCCAATTGGATCCCCAAAGAATCAATTTTTTGAAAGGCTCAACTTAGGGTGCCAGTCTGTTTTGATATCAGCAGATATTTAACAGGCAAAAACTTTGACATAGTTTCGGGGTGCCACCCCCACAAATGGTTCCCCCAAAAATCAATTTTTTCTACGGCTCAACTTAGGGTGCCAGTGTATTATGATATCAGCAGATATTCAACAGACAAATGTTTTGACATAATTTGGGGGTGCCACCAGAGGTAAAAGTAGAAAATTTTTCATACCGGTACTGTACCATAAGCCCAGAAGAGGCAAACAATTTTTTCGTAGTTGCTGATCAAAAGAGGCAAATTAGTCTTTGGTATCCACTTATCCAGTAACAAAACCCTAAACGCCTTAATTATACCTAACACTCTAAATTTTGACGAACTATAAAATATTAGATAATCCGAGAATGGCTAAAACGAAAATAACTAATTTGTCTCTGGACTCGGATGAATCGCTAATCTGAGACTCGAAACAATGTCCTGTAGAACTGTTGCCTGCAAATAGGAGAGTAAAAAGTTTGCCACAGTTCTAACTGTATTGACACGAAATTCGAAAAAGCTATTTGGGGGATAAGTACAAAAGAAACCCGAAATCTACTTTTTTGGCTCAGTATTGTAAGTTTGTAGCCACAAGCATAACGACACATTTTCAACCAAGCACATAACCACATGATCCAAATCAAACACTCAATTTTTCCAAAAACTTGCCATAAAGGTTCATAGTGGTTATCCTTTTTCAAATTTTGTTGAGCCATGCCACTTATTGAATAAGCTGCTCTTTTTCCCTTTCCAAGCCAAGTTCTTACGTATGGCTCTGGATTTCATTTCTCGCACGGTGGTCTCACAGTACTGACAAAGAGCTGCTTCTCGGCATTGTTGGTAGAGATTGCATTTCTGCTCTCAGTGATAATGTTGTTCATAGCGCTGAACCCGCGCTCACACTCGGCGTTACTTGGTGAAAGGGTGTCAAATGGCCATCGTCAACTTATTTAGTTAGTCAGGAATGCTTTTTCCTCCTCTTGCCTTAAATTCAATATACTCAAGATGAGTCTGCTGCTTGTTGAGATGAAGGGTGCCACATAAACTTTTCCCTTCATCTTCTCCAAAACGAGGATTTCATGATCAATCTTTTCTGGATCTAACACGTCAATTTGACCAACAAGGGTTTTGTAGTTCTCTCTTCGAGTTGCACGAACGCTACGCTGTGCTCTGCTTGATGCCGTCGAGAAGAGCCTTTCTTCCATATTGTCAGCTACCGCCCGAATTAACTGAGTGACTATGCTGAGCCTGATTTAATACAGGGCTTCTTCCTTCTCTCAGTTCTACTTGTTGGAATGACAGTGCTATTTCTGCTTGTTGAGCCAAGATGGAATTTTCCCCCGAGGAAGCAATCAGGCTTTTCATATGTTTTGTATACGCATTGAGTAAAGTGTGAGCTTTTGGTAGCGTGATATTTCAGCTTTGCAGTGTTTCTGATAAATTTGTTAATTCGCTCAAGACTTCTGCCATCAGCGCTAAATTTTTAACAAAATTTATCATACAAAATTTAGATAATATTTTTTGAAATCTGGTCTTTTCTGTACTTTGTCTCGTTTCGTCATTTGAAGCTTTGTGAAAATGTTGCGCCAAAGCTGGGAAAGAATGCCAGACTGCTGATACTGCCCTGAAGGATGAAGCGACCCAGCGAATAGTAAACAGCTTTCCGATTCTTTTGGGGGTCCTTTGCAAATCATTGGAACATTGGTCAAGTTCACACTTGTTTTTTGGTGACTGGCTGAACAGCGAATATAAATGTTCAAGAAATGAATGAAAGTCATTTGTACCCTAATACTTTCTAGTGCATTTCCTACAGCAAGCTCAAGTCTGTGACTAAGGCAATGCCACAATATCATATCAGGAAATTTGTCTTTAAGCAACCTCCCGACTCCTGACTTTGTCCCCAGCATCACGCTAGCTCCATCACTGCAAAATCCAATCAATAGTTCTTGGAGTAACTCGATGGTGTAGCCATTTTTGAGCAAACAGTCCACAATTTTGTCAGCAATATGAGAAGCGCGCAGACTTTCCAATTCTACTAAATCTAGCGGAAAGTTAATAGGCGCCGCTTTGCCATCAATACTAGCTCTTAGAAACACGATTAAAGTTGATTTGTCACCCACGCGAGTTGATTCATCCGCTAGAACATTTACCTTACTTCTGCTCTCTACAATTTTGGTTAAAAGTTTTTTCTTCATATGTGAAGATAATGTTCAATTAGGTCAACAGCTACAGTTTTAGGGCCGGTCTACACTGTGCGTACAAAATTACAAAAGTTTTTACGCTTGTACGTCGAGGGTGTCTACTAGAGATGGCGCGGATAACAAAAAATTTATCCGCATGCTGCGCTGCGTCCGCAAACCTTGTCCGCATGCTGCACTGCACGCATGCAAACACATTTTAGTTCACGCTGCACCGCACCGCAAATTATCTAGACTTTTAAATATCTACCAACATCACAAAAAATTAGCTCTCTAGCTTACGACATACAAAAAAATTGATTTTTGGGGTATCATTTTGGACAGTTTTCAGAGGGGTGGCCCTCTCAAACCATGTCAAACTATTTTTTCTTAAATATTTGCTGATAAAAAGAAAAAACTAATGCTCTAGGTTGAGCCAATCAAAAATTGATTTTGGGGGGTCCTTTTGAGGGCCCTTGGAGGGTGATGGTACCCCCAAACTATGTCAAAACATTTGTCGCTTAAAGATCTACTAATATCAAAAAAAACTATCACCCTAGCTTGAGCAATCAAAAAAATTAATTTTAGGGGCCCCATATTGGGGGGGTTCTGGAGGAGTGGCCCCAAAAAAATTCGGGAGACAAAATTGAGTTTGCAGCTAAACAACTTTACACAAAAATTAGATTTCGATGTGTTGGGTTTAGAAAAAGAAGAGCGAACAAGATTTAGAAAGCAAAAACAAAAAAGAAAAAAAAACTCATCGTGGCAAAAAGTGGGTTAGTAGGGATAAAAGGGAATCTCAAGACATATAATAACCCTGTGAAATAACTTTTGCCGAATTTAAGCCATTTTTCAATAAGACTACATGTTACATCTAACTTTCGAGGTGGTTTTTTGGTCCAAAAACCTATTTGGCACAAACGTTTAACTTATTAATCTCAAACTGCTGCTAAAATTTAATACAGCTAGATCAAATCGTTCTTGAGTTATAAGTGTAAGTCAGAAACTTCGCACTTATTAACTTGAAAAAATGGCCGAATAAAAACAAAGGAACACATGACGCGAGGTCAGTCATTCTAATTATACTGGTTTTATCTGCCTTGTGTGTGTTTTCTATCAGTTTTTCTGAGCCGTGTTTCGGCATTAAAAAACAATCTACCGCAGAGATGGAAGTCGGGTCGGGTTTTTCGGGTCGGGCCGGGTTTTGGGCCTAACTTTCCAAAGAGAAATCGGGCTCAGTCGGGCTCAATCGAGGGCACACTCAATCGAGAATTCTGCGTACAATTGATTGATTTATTTGTGTGTTTTTGTTTTATTTCTTTTTAAACAATAAAACTGGTTTCAGTGGTGGGCAGTAACTAGTTACAATTGTAACTAGTTACTGTAACTAGTTACTTTTTTAGTAACTGTAACTGTAACTTTGTTACTTTTTTTCAGATGTAACGATATTTGTAACTAGTTACTAGTTTAGAACCCTAAAAAAAGTTACAGTTACAATTAGTTTTTGTACTACATGCTTTGAAGCAAATTACAGATTTTTTATGAACTCCATTCAAAATAATTGTATTACACTGGCAACACAGGACGCACAGTCGCATGTCTGATCAACCATAACCTTTTATCCATATTTTCTTCACTGTGTTCACTGGACTATACATGTGGTTGCTGGTTAAAGTGAAGGCAGTGGTAGTTTTCCACCTTCGCTTTCTGGTGATTGAAACCGTTTGGGGATTCAGTGCTGAATAGGCCTACTGCACAGCTGTACGTGTACTAGCAATGATTGTTAGTTTGCAATTTCAGTGAAATGTATTTCTAATCAGTGCAACCTAGTTCAAGAGGCTGGAGCAAGAAGAATCGGAGGGGTTAGGGATTATCTCATCTGTTATGGTGAAATTGTGTTTGGGGTTCTGGATCAAGTTTCTGGGTCAACTTTAAGATTAACGTTTAAGTTTCCAGGTTTCGTATTTGGAGTTTGCAGTTAAAGTTCAGTTTTGGTTTTATGGATTGTGAGTTACAGTTTTGCAGTTTAAAATAAAAGGTTGGGATTTTGGGTAAGAGTTTAGTCTTTGAGTTTTAGGAAGGGTGTCAGGCAACCTTCCAGTTGTTCTGTATTGATTTGCACCGTCCTCTTGCCTCCACTTAAACTGGTAGGTTCTGGTATCGATAACACGTTTTCAAACCAGCTTTCAGGCTCTAGAGTTTGGGTTTAAGAGTTTGATATCAGAATAAATAACCCCATAAGTTACCCAACTGTTGTATACTGGAAGCACATTGATTACCGGTATCGTATGAGATACTTTTTGTGTTCAGGAGTCTATGTTACCTAGCTGCCTCGTACCAGTACTGATACGATACTACATTACAGTGCCGCCTGACACCCTTCCTAAAACTGAAAGACTAAACCCTAACCCAAACTCCCAACCTTTTATTTTAAACTGCAAAACAGTAACCCACAATCCATAAAACCAAGTTCCGACAGGCCTGTTTTTAGTCCAAATTTTTAATAACTAAAAGTAACTGTAACTTGTAACTGTAACTAGTTACTTTTTCAAATTTGTAACTGTAACTGTAACTTAGTTACTTTTTTTGCAAAGTAACTGTAACTTGTAACTAGTTACTTTTAGAAAGTAACTTGCCCACCACTGACTGGTTTGCAGCACATTAACATCCAAATATCTAGCATAGCCTACTTAATGAACAGGAAAAACTACTGCTGGGCCGAATCGGGCTTCCTTATGAGGCCTTGGTTTCGGGTCGGGTTCGGGCTTACTTCTTCGGGTTGGGTTCGGGCTGTACCAAATCGACCCGATTCCATCTCTAATCTACCGTACTTGTCTATCTGATGACTTATGAAACTACTGTACTAATCCTGAACCAAAAGCCCAAATACTGGTATATCACGTTCTCTGCATGCTGTCACAAGCTGCTACACTCATATTTAACTGTCTAACTTGATAAGAACAACTTTGCTGCCTTTATATGGGTATTATATAAGCCTATATATGGGGATTCAACATTGGGTAAAATACCGGTAGCTTACTTATCTGTGAACCGGGAACCTTCTAATCATTCGCTACTACCACGTAGGCTGTTCTGTCATTGCAACTTTGTGTAGCCTAGTCTTCTTTCTCTACCAGTACCACATACCAGACAGGCTACAGACATCTACGGTATGATTAAAAGCCTAATGCTTTATGCCATGACCTGTTGACGAATACTATAGGCTACATTGAACTAACTCTGTCACTTTAAACCGCAAGCGTTGTAGCAATACCAAAGGTGTACTGCATACAGAGTGGATTTGTGGCTAGGTTAATGAGTAATGTGCCTCTGCTCTGATGCTTGTTTCCCACAAACCTGCTTCATCTACATTTTTTTTGTCTGTCTGTGTTCCAACTTCTCATCAAACGTCCCAAACTTTTCCTAGTGTAGCCTACCAAAACCAAAATCTTTTTCTTGGTGTCAAGAAATATGTTCAGCCAATCGAAACTAAGTTTGTTGTAGCCAAAAAAGCCTATTTTAGGATGCTTCGAATTCTGAAAAAATAAACTTGAACCGGAGGCACGTTTGACTGTTTTAGCCCTAAACGTATGCAATTGTTACTGCATGATATTGTTATTGTCTTCAAGTCATATTATAGTTGCATCATGACTAATCATTGTTGGACATAGCAAAATAATTCACTAGCAATAATCGTAAAAAATGTAAAAAATTAGAGCACGCGGCGCTGCGCTGACGCTGTGACGTCATACAGATTTTGGTTGCCACGCTGCGCGGCGCGGTGCACCAACATCAGCGCGCGGCCGCGTACGCTGCGCTGTTGCCATCTCTAGTGTCTACACTGTACAAAGCGGCGCTTACGAGCGTAACGGCTTAACAGCGTATTCTGTGGGTGGCCATTGTGCTGAATTGGATAACGGAAATCACAGATTTACTGAAATTCTTTGTTGTTTTGGTTAAATTTGGGTCAGATTATGCATCACGAGAAGTAGCATTGTCTTTTTGATAATTTAAACGTGAATTTTTTTCAACCTTCCTCACAAAAAAACATGACGTATAGCCAATCAAGAGTGTTGTGGTGTCTGTTAGGTAGTGAAGGTTTTGTTGGATGAAAAAAAAAAATTGATCGAGCGTCTGTTACTGATATGCTAGATCTGGGTTCGATTCCTTGCTTAGCGTTTAGCAATAAAAAGGGACAGCGTGAAGACTCCACAGTGTGTGGTAGAGAGACGTAGCAGCTAAACTCGAAGACCAAAAGGTTCCTTTGCTGTCTCCTGGCCAAAGCAACTTGGTGAATACAACAAAATTACAAAAATTAACTTATAGGCCATTGATGCCGGCCCGGCGTCAGGATAGCGTGACTGGGGGGGGGCAGAAATGAATTTTGGGGGCACGAGAAGTTTATTAATGTGAATTTGAGAGTGTGGATCAAACGAAAAAGGTGAAGACCAAAAAAAAGAAGGTCTTCAGTTCAAAAATTTTCACAAACTCTGGTTTTCATCTCAAAATTCTTGCGATTTTCCACGAATCCTAAAGTAAAGACCAAAAAAAAGGTCTTCCGTTCAAAAATGTCCACAAATTTTCGTAGTCATCTTGTGATTTTCAACAAATTCTAAAGTGAGGACCAAAAAAAAAAGGTCTTCGTCCCCAACGTTTCATGAAATCCGGTGTGAATCCACAAAAACTACGAAAAAACAGTTCTTGCAGTCATAGGCGTAGCCAGGATTTTTGATTGGGGGGGGCCCAAACCACAAATCACACGCAATGACGTCATCAGAAATTTTCGAAAAAGTAATTTTTTGTGGGGCAAAGATATCGTAGAATGGAAGATCTGAAGCCGTAGCCTGATGGCACTTTGCCAGGATTTTGGTAAAGGGAGAGGGCGAAAACTAATTGTTGAAAAGTGTAAAAGTCTAACTTGGAAGACGTGCTGAGTAAGCTAGTGTACTCAAACGTATCAGAGACGGGGGTCTGGGGGCAGAGCCCCCAGCCGCCGGTGGCTATGGGGGTCTGGGGGCAAAGCCCCCAGCCGTTGGGCGATTTTTGTAAGTTTTTGGAAAAAAAAGCTATTTAAATCCTATTGGATCACATTTCGCATGAGTTCAGAGCCATTTCAAAGAACTAGATTTTTAGCATTTCAAAGCCAATTAAAAAAATTTAGTTGTTCAATCCTCTTTTTGCAATTAAATCCCAAAACACGCTTAGAATCTTGCATTATGGTGTAAAATTTTAATTGTAAGTGATTTGGTCTATAGGGGGAAGTAACGAACATTGCCTCCTGCAATACTTTAGCAGTAAATAATTGAGTTTATAATAACGTTAAACGAGGGCCTGGGGTGGCAACTTTTAGGTCAAAACTCTTAGATTTCTCACAGGTTTTGCATATAAATTGTTAAAAATTTGCATTAAGGGCCCCTGGCCCGGGAACCTTGGTCGTCAGTCAGGGGCCCTTGGGCTCCCTGGTTGCCAATTAGAGGCCCCGAAGCCCCTTGCTTGTCGGTTAGGAGCCCAGGCCCCCTGGTTGTTAATTAGGGGCCCTGGGGCTCCCTGGTCGTGAGTTAGGGGCCCCGGGGCCCCCTGGTTGTCAGTTAGGGACTCCAGGACCCCTTGGTTGTTGGTCAGGGGCCCTGGGGCCCCATGGTCGTCAATTAAGAGGACCCCGGGGCCCCTCGTTGTCGGTTAGGGGGCTCCTGGCCCCCTGGTTGTTGGTTAGGGGCCCCCTAATTGTTAGTTAGGGACCTGGGGCTCCCTGGTTGTGAGTTAGGGGCCCCGTGGCCCCCTGGTCGTCAGTTAGGCACTTCGGGGCCCCCTGGTTGTTGGTTATGAGCCCTGGGGCCCCCTGGTTGTCGTTTAGGGGCCCCCTGGTTGTCGGTTAGAGGCCTGGGCCCCCCTGGTTGTCAGTTAAGGGGCCCCCTGGTTGTTGGTTAGGGTCCTTTGGTTGTTAGTTAGGGGCCCCTGGTCGTCAGTCATGGGCCCCCTGGTTTTCAGTTAGGGGTCCCGGACCCCCTGGTTGTCGGTTAAGGATTCCAGGGCCCCCTAGTTGTTAGTAAGGGCCCCCTGGTTGTTATTTGGGGGCCCCGGGACTCACTTGTTGTCATTAATATTATTGTTAATTACTGTTATGTGCGTAATTACTGAAAAAAAACTGCAACTAAACATCGCCAGGCTATGTTGTCATAACTTTTTGTCGTAAGTGGTATTTTGATTGGGGGGGGCCCGGGCCCCCTGGGCCCCCCCTGGCTACGCCTATGCTTGCAGTTGACTAAGATGACCTCATGGTCTTTTCACTGATTCCTTCCTGTGTACTTTTAGCGTTTGGTAAAATAAATTTGACTTGACTTGCTCGCGAATTTTAGGATGATAAGCACCAATTTGGGAGTCTTAGGCCTCGATTTGTACTGCAGCAACCCCAAGCGTGTTAATTTCTTCGGGGCACAGTCCTCGCCATGGGAGGGCACGGCCCCGGAATGCCCCCCCGGGGCGCCGGGCCGCACTGATTGGCACTAGAGGCTGGTTTCAAAGGTCCGGTTCTTCCTCTTTTGAACTCCTCTTAGCGGAGGGTGACTCGGTGGAAAGATCTGATCGCAATGTTTTGCAGAGTAGGCCTACATTTTGTTTTCAGCTTTCAACTGCTTTTCCGTTCTACTGTTACATTCCGTTTACAGAGGTGGAGTCCTCAACGACACATTTGAAGTACTTGGCCTCAAAGCTTCAGGTTCTCGAAAATTGCCGTCCTCGGCTCGAGGACAGCAGTATTTTTGGAATCCTTAAAATTTTGTAAATCGTTTTTTGTAGAAAAATTTGTTTCTTTGGAGATTTTTTTATTTTGTTTTTTGAGATCACCTGAAAAAAATTTTAGAAGACCTTTTTTTTAAAACGCGTAAAAAATTTTTGAAGACCGTATTATTACTATCTTTTTTTGGAGAACACTTTCGCCTGTGTTCTTGCCCTAGAAAAGGTCTGTCCTCGAAAGCGTTGTGTTTGGCCTCGGATATTTTTTTGTGTCCTTGGCCTCGAGCCTTGTTCCCTCGACTACACCTCTGTCCCGTGTCCGTAGCCAAATTTTGATCGTTTTTCGCCTCTCTCCCATCTCTATTTTTATATAAACTTTATCCAGTCCACCGCTGGAAACACAATAGACGGTGCATGATGCGTAGCACCTCTCGAATTGTAAAACGGTTTGACTGCGCGAACAGTGGTGGGCAAGTTACTTTCTAAAAGTAACTAGTTACAAGTTGCAGTTACTTGGCAAAAAAGTAGCTAAGTTACAGTTACAAATTTGAAAAAGTAACTAGTTACATTTACAAGTTACAGTTACTTTTAGTGATTAAAAATTTGGACTAAAAACAGGCCTGTTGGCACTTGCCAGATTACGTCTGTTTGTCTCAAAAGTATATTAAGACCAAAGAAAGGATATTTCTTTGTCACAAAATTTAGTTTTGACAAAGCGTTAAATTTCACGCATCAACTTTCAAAGTCGCATTTGTGTAAGAATGCAAAGAAAAAAGGACTAGCTAGATCTCAAAATATGCACTGATAGTTACAAAAATTTTGAAAACAGAAATCAGTTAATTGCCTTTCAAAAAGGCTAACATTTCAAAGTGTTCGTCACTGAGCCCACAGCGTTTCGGTTTTAAGATATCTTTACCCAAACTAAATAGTCTCATGCGATATTGGTGTTCAATGTGCTTCCAGTATACAACAGTTGGGTAACTTATGGGGGTTATTTAATGTGATATCAAAATCTCAAACCCAAACTCTAGAGCCTGAAAGCTGGTTTGAAAACGTGTTATCGATACCAGAACCTACCAGTTTAAGTGGAGGCAAGAGGACGGTGCAAATCAATACAGAACAACTGGAAGGTTGCCTGACACCCTTCCTAAAACTCAAAGACTAAACTCTTACCCAAAATCCCAACCTTTTATTTTAAACTGCAAAACTGTAACTCACAATCCATAAAACCAAAACTGAACTTTAACTGCAAACTCCAAATACTAAACCTGGAAACTTAAACGTTAATCTTAAAGTTGACCCAGAAACTTGATCCAGAACCCCAAACACAATTTCACCATAACAGATGAGATAATCCCTAACCCCTCCGATTCTTCGTGCTCCAGCCTCTTGAACTAGGTTGCACTGATTAGAAATGCATTTCACTGAAATTGCAAACCAGCACTGATTGCTAGTACACGTACAGCTGTGCAGGAGGCCTACTAGCACTGAATCCCCAAACGGTTTCAATCACCAGAAAGCGAAGTTGGAAAACTATCACTGCCTTCACTTTAACCATCAACCACATGCATAGTCCAGTGAATACAGTGAAGAAAATATGGATAAAAGGTTATGGTTGATCAGACATGCGACTGTGCGTCTTGTGTTGCCAGTGTAATACAATTATTTTGAATGGAGTTCATAAAAAATCTGTAATTTGCTTCAAAGCATGTAGTACAAAAACTAATTGTAACTGTAACTTTTTGGGGCTCTAAACTGGTAACTAGTTACAAATATTGTTACATCTGAAAATAAGTAACGAAGTTACAGTTACAGTTACTAAAAAAGTAACTAGTTACTGCCCACCACTGTGCGCGAATAATGCATAATTAAGTGATGCAATATCACATTCAACTAGGCCTACCATCTTTTCCGCATTTAATCCCTTGTGCAAAAACAACACGCATTTTACTATTATTGTGTTGACTCTTCCCTCTAAGCGGTTTGCGTCAACTCCTTGTAATCAATCAGATTCAATTTCATTATAACTCCTAATTTCATTACTAAAATTTTTGTTGACATGCTTGTTGTAGTATTCATCTTTTCTTTTTTCACACAAACGCTTCTACTGAACACTTTTTTTTACTACCACTCTGGTAGTTTCATATCACAGTAACGCACAAGAATTTGACAATAAAAGTTTTGGATTCAATCCCTCATGCGCTAAACCTAAACTTATTCGGAGAAATGCTTACCCTAGCATTAGCCGAAGATTGAGAGAAATCTCACAGATGCCCACCTAATTGCACTTTCACAAAGCATAAAACGAAAATAGGGCGAACTACGGTAGCTAAAACATTTCAATTACCTTACACTGCAGTAATATTATTACCACTGAAATTGCAGAAAATTGATTGTGCGACTAGAGCATTGAATAAGTTTACAGTACTCTGAGGAGGAACTTTTGTATTCTCTCAATAAGGCAGATATTGTAACTTTTGTGATACAACTGTATTCAATATTTTCAAAAACTCAATAAACTAAATTTGTTGCAAAGAAAAGTACCTACAAAATTCTAAGCGCAAAGCAGTTAATATTTTAGAAAGGAACACATCAGGCATCTCTTATGATTGTAATGCTTCGGAGGGAGTGAGGAACCCTTCATCTGCTTGTTGCTTCACGTAGATATCAGCGCAGATTAGTCAAGTACATATTACTATTGATGTATAAATAAGAGCAAAGCAAAAGCTACCTCAGAGATTTAATCAAAACTTGTAGCAAAGTTCATCTCAAGAGTTTTGCTTAAAGCAAAAGCTGTCTCATAGGTTTAATCAAAACTTGTAGGAAAAAATAACCAGAGGATTAAAAATGATGTCAATGTCCAATCAGTCTCAGAAAGCAGATATTTTATTATACATCATCAACATTTCGATTACAAAACTTGGAAATGAGCAATGCCTTGATCCTGGAAAAGTCAAGCAGCAACTCTATGAAGCATTAATAATCATACCTACGGCTTGATTGATTTCATGGTGCAAAAAGAAGAAAATGTCATAAGTTCAGCCAACAGCACTAAACCCAAACCATGAGCAATTTTCATTACGGTGTGTTGACCATGAGGCATGTTGAAGAAATACAAAACAAACATTAATGAAACTTGATGGCTTTACTTCTGCTTTTCACTCTTATCACTAAAAGAGAAAATCTCATATTGTTAGTCAACAGAACTTAACCCAAACCATGACCAATTTCAAGTAGGGTGTGATGACCATGAAGTATGTTGTAGAAATACACAACAAACATTAATGGAACTTGATGGCTTTACTTCTGGTTTTCAATCTTTCAATTATGCAGTTCCAACAATTTTCCAATTATCTTCTACCATAGGTGGGCAGGTTAATGCAAAATGTTAGCTTCGTTAACCACTAGTCCATTAACAAACTTCACACCTCCGTTAACGTTAATCCGTTATTTTCAGCTTTAATTAACGGAAGTTAATAAAGTCCGTTAATTCGTTAACGTTTTGCGTGTAATTTACATTTCTTTTTATTCACTTGCTTCTAGAACACATATTGACACGGTTGAGTTGATTGCAAGGAAATATTTGATGCTATGGTGGTCTTTTTGTGTTTTGGAAGTTACATTTTACAGTCTAATCTAATTTCAAAATAAAAATACGTTCAAAAGCACTAACGAAGCTGCGATCTTTGGAAATTGTGAACAGCGATAATTAATAGACCTAGGAGGCAGCAGCTTATTATTTGCCACAAAAAAGAGCTCCTTTCTTCGCTTTCTTTTATAAAACTCGTTCTAATACGCAACAAGTGTTACCAGTGCAAACTGGTTTGTTTCGGTACGATGAATGAATGATGCAAGATATTAACGATAAAAACCTTAACGGAAGTTAACAGCACTTAACGGAAGTTACTTTAGTCCGTTAACAGAACTTAACGGAAGTTAATTTATTCCGTTAACATGAAAAAACTTTTTAACGGATTAACGAGTTAATGAAAAAGTTAGCTTCGTTAGTAACGGATTTAAGATTAACGGACTTGTGCCCACCTATGTCTTCTACTCATTGGAGAACCTAGAGTAAAACAAATAATAATATTTACTCCTACCAAAAAGAGCTCAAAATTCTGCAAAGTGTCCAAAACCATCATAAGCAGTAGACATATCAAAAAACGTACCGATTATGCATAAAACGCTGGCACTCAGAGAAGAGTTGAAAATTTTTAGAGGCAACCAGTTGACACAAGACGATTAACTTGGACAACTTTAATCTTAGTCCGAACCAGACCCGAAAGATGTTTGACGCAAAACCCAAGCAACATCGCTTCTGCGTCAAATCTTCTTGCATCAAACTGGTCACATTAAATCCCATAAAAGTACCGGTACTACATTACAGAACTAAGCTATCAAATCAAGTAAGAAAAATTAAAGCAAAAAAACAACTTTTTTTAACACTAAAAAAAGAATACTTTATTCTATCAAAATTATTTCTAGCAAAGATATCACAACAGCGTTCTTTAGACCATAAGGCACAGCAAACTGAAACATATAACTATTAATTGGCACGCTGTCGTAATATCGATAAATGGCTTCTATAAATATTATCTTCTAGCATAAAGCGCACCAAATGGCTTCTATAGCTTTTGTTTTTAGGCACAAAGTGCACCAAACTATAAGATGCACTACATTACATTAAATTTATTAAACTCCAAAAGCATTACCACTTGATCATTGAAAAGCATTACTACTTGATCAACTGGCCATAAGAGCATAACCAGAAGTACAGATTAAATGCATCAGAGTATAAGGCACAAGTTGGATATCTTAAAAAATTTCAGTATCATTGGTGCACCTTATGGTTTAAAAAATATGACACTTTAAAATCTTAGTTGCACCTAAGAAAAACAAGCAATGCTACTCATATGTTACAAGAAACTTGAAATTGTGTAGTTAAGTTGCAGTGAAGTGAATACTGTATTGTTACACCATCACAATAAAAAAACTGTAAAAGTGATAAATTTTTTTTGGCCCACTGCTAATTTTAAATGATTATTTTAAATAAAAGCAAATAATTTAGATAAAACTTCCTAGTCTGTTTTTTTATTTTCACTCTGAAAACACCTAAAGTTGTTTTTTTTAAATAAAAGCTCAAATAGATGGTAAAGATTGTCAATCTAGGAATACACATAACTAACCTTGAAAACCTGACAATGCCACTCTTAGATTGGCTATCATTCTTAAAATCTTTGAGCATTAAAGATCAACATTGCTTCATAATTTCATCAATAAGTCTCTTTGAGTCTGGACCAAAAGTACCATATCATTGATAAATTTGTTAAATTTCACGTACTCACAGTTACTATATTTTGTTTACAATAAAAACTTGCTAATAGAGTCTTAATTTACAATTCTGAAAAGCAATTGCAGAATATAAAAACTTTTGATTTCACTATCTTATTGACATGACAGGAGAACAAACCTATTGGCTTGACAGTGTCTGCAATTCAACTCAACTATTTGTAAAAGTCTAAAACCTGATAGCTGATGAATATTAAGTGAGTGCATTTTGAAATAGAATAATTCACCCGATTAGTTTTGGATCAAGGCTTCTTAATGCAAAAAAGTATGGTAATCCTTCGGCTTTCAAATGCAGAAAACGTGTACACTTTCGTACCTTAAGGTACACTGGATTAGCATTTAATGCAGAGAAAGTACAAATCACGAGAAAAAAGAAAAAGCTCGTTTCTGATTGGCTGCTGTGATTACTCAAGCGTGTCACTTGTTTCCAACTTTTGCAGAAGGTTCATATTAATTCTGATTACCATGATGGACAGGTCAGGAAGAGCTGAGGGTTGGGGTTTGATTCCTCGATAATGATGCATTGTAGTTTGGATAATTCAGGATTAGTTACCGATATTAATCTGTAGTGCTAGTAGGCTAAGGCAAGATACTTTCTGGGGAATTCAGTTTAGTGTTGTTTATAAAACACTTGATTAGTAACAATATGGTTGGCCTACCGGTAGGCTACTCAGTACTGTTTGTTCATCATCATATTTATTTATTTATTTATTTACCAATTTATTAATGTTCAGTTGCTACCAGTACAGTAACCCCTTTAAAATAATGCTGAAAGTCACCAGCATATCTTCCAAAGCGGCAGGGTAAGAAAGCAAAACAATGTAGGTCTGCTAGAAATGAATAGCAAAAAATTACCGTACCGTATATAAGCCAGGGCTACCCCATGATGTGACGGTAGGGATTTTTTAGCATTTCTGTCTTTTCCTAACTGACAATGTGGCAGTTGTGGATTTAACTCGAAATTGGGCTCAGAGCAATTGCTCCTGTTGTAGTATCTGGTATTGTGGGTGTCCGTGCCCTAGATAGAGTAAGGCACTCGGACACATCTGATATCTTTGTGTGTTGGATCTCTCCAAAGATGTCCCAGTATTTGTGGTAGAATAGGCTAATTCAATCCGCCTTCCTACCCGGTACCTCGAAAGATTTAAAGTACCCTAACTGAACTCAACTTATCCCCTAAAAAAATCACGTATCCTAAAGTTTAAGCCGTCCACTTTTTGCACAGAAGCTCTGTGACCTCAAACCTGTAAATGACCGCATATGCTCTCTCCTGTCATTTCTGCGCTAATTAGGGCTATATCAGATATAGGGCTAGATTTTAGGGAATACCGGTAGGTTAAGGTTAGATTTTGGGAAATAGCTTAGATCTGAGATTGGAGCACTCATTAGGTTTAGGGTTGAATTTTGAGGGAATAGCGTAGGGTTAGACTTTGAGAAATAGCTTAGATTGGAGAGAGAGCGTGCGTGCTCAGTCATACACTGGTGGCAGAGCTTTCGAAAAAAAGCGGAGGCTTATACTTAACGACACCCAAAAAATTTTTTGCACCAAGACTTGAAACCCAGACCCATTTCTGCGAATACGATGATGTTAATTGACTGATTAAATGCTGTATTTTTACCCTTGACAAACATTGAAAGGGCTAAAGCTTCCAGGGCTCTGCCCCAAACCGTGCAAGGTAAGCTTACAGCACTACCCGGACATCTTGTTGATGCAAATGTCATCATTCCGTTGCTTTCAAATGGAGATGTACATTCATAATATTGGTACCGTATGAATAGTGATTAATCTTGATAACAGCATAGGAGTAGGTACGGTAATATTTGGGCGGCTCTACATCTACTGGCCCAGCCAGAAATTAAAAAAGGGGGTGACAAATTTTTTCTACGATTGTGATTGTGCAGTAGCATTGTGCTTGTGGCTACCTTCAACAGATAATTCTGAATTGCCCTGCATAAGCCGGGTGTAGTTAAGTATAAGCCATCAGCTTTATTTTGGAATCTCTGCGACTTGTGTATGTGCGTGCGCGCGCTCTTGCTCCTCTCATGCGTGCAGTGGCGGATTTAGGGGGGGATGGGGGGGATGCATCCCCCCCACCAGCCTAAAAGTAACGATTTTGGCCGAAAAATCAGCCTCTGTTTCGAATAATTCGGCTCCATTTCGGGATGCATCCCCCCCCCACCGACATAAACGTAACGAATCCGGCGAAAAATCAGTCTCAATTTTGGTGAAGACCTTTTTTTTTTTTTTTTTTTTTTTTGAGACCACCTGAATTTGGGCGAAAAAAACGTTTGAATTTCCGATTTCGGCCGAAAAATCACTCTCAATTTTGGTGAAGACCTTTTTTTTTTTTTTTTTGGAGACCACCTGAATTTGGGCGAAAAAAACGTTTGAATTTCCGAGTTCGGCCGAAAAATCACTCTCAATTTTGGTGAAGACATCCGAATTTTTGAGGTTTTGTGCTTCAAATCCCCCCCACCAAAATTTTCTGGATCCGCCACTGCATGCGTGCACTCATTAGGGTTAGGGATAGATCTGGAAAATAGCTTAGATCGGAGAGAAGGAGAGAATGCACGCGTGCTCATGCACGAATTGCAGATCTGCCGAAAATAAAGCGACGGCTCATACTTAAAGGCGGTGAATCATCCAGCCAATTCCAGTGGTTTACAATAGCTAAAATTGAACTATAATTTTTGATATTTTTTGTTTTAATTTTGGGACTGCGGTTGCAAAGATATTCAACAAATACAAAAAGATGTCCCCCCGAAAAAAGTTTTTGGAAACTCTGAGTTTTGTTCTTCCCGCCAAAACCACAGTAGGCCTAATGGTTTAGAGAACTGTGGTAGGCCTAATAGTTTAGAGATAGTTTATTAGTTTAGGCCTAATTAGGCCTAACTATCTCGAAACTATTAGGCCTAACAGTTTAGAGATAGTTAGGCCTAATAGTTTAATAAGATTAGAGTAGGCCTAATAGTTTAGAGAACTGTGGTTTTGGCGGGAAGATCAAAACTCAGAGTTGCCAAAAACTTTTTTCGGGGGACATCTTTTTGTATTTGTTGAATATCTTTGCAAACGCAGCCCCAAAATCAAAGCAAAAAATATCAAAAATTATAGTTCAATTTTAGCTATTGTAAACCACTGGAATTGGCTGGATGATTCACCGCCTTTAACAACACCCGCATAAGCCATCTGCTGCTTACAGCTTATGATTTTCGTGGTAACTGCCAGAGGTGGAGTCGAGGACACAAGGCTCGAGGCCAAGGCCAAGGACACAAAAAAAATCCGAGGCCAAGGACAGCCTTTCCGATGACAGACACTCTCGAGGCCAAGGACAGGAATGCTCGAGGCCAAGGACAAAGGACACAAGTGCAAGTGCTCTCCAAAAAAAAAAAAAAGGTCTTCACAAAAATTTTTCAAGCGATCTCCACAAAAAAACGTTTTCCAAAAAATTTTTCAGGCGCTCCACAACATTTTGACAATTCAAAAAATAGTGCGACAGGCCAATTTTCGAGGACTTGAGGCCTTGAGGCCAAGGACTTGACCTTCGAGGCCAAGGACTTCAAAATGTGTCCTCGAGGCCAAGGAGTGCAAGGACGTCCTCGAGGACTCCACCTCTGGTAACTGCGATGTGCTTTTGTTGAAAAGAAAAAAAAACAGTCAATTGGGACTACAACAAATCTGCATCAATTTTTCCACATGCTTTAGTTACTGTTTGGAATGATTTGCCTCTTTATATTTGGAAAAGTAGCAGCATTTCATTGTTCAAGAATAGATTGAAAATACTCTTTTTTAATAAGGCCTTTATTGATGTGCCTAATATTGATTAGTATGCTTTAACACTGTATACTACAATCTTAATGATCTTTCAACAAGTCCTATTTTTCATTTTTAATCTGCTATTTTTCTGCTTTTTCACCTGCTTTAGCAGCGAGTGCCCCTTAGTCAAATGTTAGCTTCTTGCTATCTCATCTCAAGGGATTGACAAATTGATTTTTATTATTAGTAGTATTTTTATATGCATTTCCAAAATTTGTAAATTATGCAGATTGTGAAATCATGAAATGCAAGCTCTAGGTATAGCTGGCAGCAATCCAATTCTTGTTTGTGCAGCAGACTCCTGAAAAAAAAAACAACAATAGCAAGAGAATACAAAAATTGTGGTTTCTCGATACAGTAGCAGATGCAAAAATTGCATGTGCAAGCAATCGATGCAAGAATCATAGATTATATACTGTTACTGTATAGTAGGCTGACATTGTACAAGGTTTATAACAAATGAGGCTGACAATTCGCAAAAGAAAATATAAAAACAACGCGCCTCCGACCAAAAATTACTAGCTGCATTATTTATGTTACCGCCATGTACTGCTTGCATTTTTTAAACAGACAAAGAAGTTGCATTGTATTGTACTTGTCAATACTAAGTCGAGATCCTATTGTTTCTGTGCAGCAGACTTTCAAATAGTTAGCCTACTGACTTTACAGGGGCACAGAAACCCTACAATTAGGCTGTCAGCAAAAACAATTGAAGATATCTTATCAAAATTTATCCAAAATAACTCAAAGATTCAATATTGTCAGTTCAAAAGGTCAAATGCAATTCCAACATCAGCTTACAAGTTCAGACATACAAAATTAGCAAACAGATTCAAAAGTCCAGAAAATTTAAGTTAAGCATGGTTCAGCCAAGTTTAATGAAAGTTTCAAGTAGGCCTAAACTACGAAGATGAAGAAGAAGATTTACAACTAATTTTGGGCTAACATCCTTATTCAAATAATACAAAGAATCATTAAAAAAGGCAGTTAACAAACTTAAAACACTGAATACAGTCACTGAATGCGGTAACCTAGGCTAAACCTAAACCCTAACGCTGTCCCTGGTCTAACAAGCTTGAAAACCTAATCACAAACAGTAATGTTTCCATTAGAGATGGCGCGGATAGCAAAAAATGCATCTGCATGCTGCGCTGCGTCCGCTAACCTTGTCCGCGTGCTGCACCGCACCGCATCCAAACAAAACTAAGTTCACGCTGCACCGCGCCGCACCGCAAGTTAAATATCCTTTAAATTTCCACTAACATCAGAAAAAAATTAGCTCTCTAGCTTACAACATATAAAAAAATTGATTTTAGGGGTATCATTTTGGAGAGTTTTCAAAAGGGTTGCTCTCTCAAACCATGTCATAATATTTGTTTTTTAAACATCTGTCGATAGAAAAAAAGTAATGCCCTTGCTTGAGCCGTTCAAAAAACTAATTTCTGGGGAGTCCATTTGGCGGCCCCTGGGGGGGGGGGTTGGTACCTCCATACTATGTCAAACTATTTATTGCTTAAATATCTACCAATATAAACAAAAAACTATCACCCTAGCCTGAGCATATAAAAAAATTAGTTTTTTAGGGCCCCATTTTTAGGGGGTTCTGGAGAGAAGCCTCAAAAAATTTCGGGAGACAAAATTGCATTTACAGCTCAACAAATTTACTCAAAAATTAGATATCGATGTTGTGTGGTTTAGGAGAAGAAGAGTGCATAAAATTTAGAAAGCAAAAAATGAAAAAAGAAAAAAAAAACTCAATGCGGCTAAAAGTGAAGGTAGGGATGAAAAAGTATCTTACGACATATAACCATGTGAAATATTTTTTGCCATACTTGAGCCGTTTTTGAATAAGACCGCTTTTTACACCAAACTTTTGAAATAGTTTTTGGGTCCTAAACCTGAAGTTACGGGACTTGAAACTCATTGCCTTGAAATTTGGCACACACAAAATAACTTATGAATCTCAAACTGCTGTCAAAATTTCATGTGGCTTGACCAAACCATTATCGAGTTGTAAGTAAAAGTCTGAAACTTCGCACTCGTTAACTTTGAAAATGGCCGAGTAAAAACTAAAAAACATTCGACGTGAGATCAGTCGTTTCAATTATAGGCCTTCAGGTTTAATTTTCCTTGTGTGTGCTTTCTATCAGTTTTTCTGCACCATGTTTTGGCAATCAAAAACAATCTACCAGTCTACTTGATGATTCCATGCAACTAGGCTGCTGTACTAATCCTGAGCCAGTAGCTCAAATAATGAAATATAAGGTATCACGTGCTCTGCATGCTGTCACAAGCTACTACACTTGTATGAAACTACCCTATATATTATACCTTTGCGGTTTGCATGTGTGTTTGATTGTGGAATAAATTTTGCTACTACGTAGGCTATTCTGTCATTGGAAATTTGGGTAGCCTAGTCTTCGTACTCTGCTACATAGGTCTACCAGATCTGAGATAGGCTCCAGACATAGGACCGAAAGCCTAATTCTTGATGCCATGACCTGTTGACGAATAGGATACATCGAACTAACTCTGTCACTCTGAAATGCAAGCGCATGTGTAGTAGAAACTGTTGTCTAGCCTTGGACTTGTACCAATACCATAGACCTACTGCGTAGCCTACAGGGTGGGTGTGTCGCTAGGCTTTGTTTTGTGCCTCTACTCTGATGATTGTTTCCCACAAACCTGTTTCTTCTACATTTGTCTGCCTTTGTTTCATCTTCTCACCGAACGTCTTAAACCTTTCCTAGTCTAGCCTACCGAAACCAAAATCTTTTTGTTGGTGTCAAAAAACACGTTCACCCAATCAAAACTAAGTTTCTTGTAGCCAAAATAGCCGATTCTAGGATGCTCCGAATTCTGAAAAAATAAACTTGAACCGAAGGCACCTTTTACTGTTTTAGTAGCATGCATTGTCTTCAATTCATATAGGCCTAATAGCAGTGGTGGGCAAGTTACTTTCTAAAAGTAACTAGTTACAAGTTACAGTTACTTGGCAAAAAAAGTAACTAAGTTACAGTTACAGTTACAAATTTGAAAAAGTAACTAGCTACAGTTACAGTTACAAGTTACAGTTACTTTAATGATTAAAAATTTGGACTAAAAACAGGCCTGACTGCTTTAACTTAAACTTTAACCAGCAACCACATGTATAGTCCAGTGAACACAGTGAAGAAAATATGGATAAAAGGTTATGGTTGATCAGACATGCGACTGCGCGTCCTATGTTGCCATTGGAATACAATAATTTTGAATGGAATTCATAAAAAAACTGTAATTTGCTTCAAAGCATGTAGTACAAAAAGTAACTGTAGCTGTAACTTTTTTTAGGGCTCTAAACTGGTAACTAGTTACAAATATCGTTACATCTGAAAAAAAGTAACGAAGTTACAGTTACAGTTACTAAAAAAGTAACTAGTTACAGTAACTAGTTACAATTGTAACTAGTTACTGCCCACCACTGCCTAATAGTTACATCCAGACTAACCATTGTCGTTCATAACGAAAAAATCACCAGCAATAATTGTAAAAAAATGTAAAAAAATTATTGTACGCGGCGCTGCGCTGTGACGTAATGCTGATTTTAGTTGCCACGCTGCGCGGCGCGGTGCACTAACAACAGCACGCGGCCGCGTACGCTGTGCTGTTGCCATCTCTAGTTTCCATAGACAAAAATATGAAAAACTTCGACTCCGTAATTACGGATAGGGAAAAGACAGCCAGTGTAAATAGGCCAGAAAATAACATTCTAAATCCTACACAAAGTAACAATCCACAAAAGCAAGCAAATCACTGCAAAAATAAAAAACACGAAACGAGGCGGTGAAAAAAAAGGAATGAATATAATAATAGCTCACTGGAACACCTATTATTATTAATGAATTAGGGGGCTGATGGCGCACAAAGTAGTTGGGGGGCTCTCAACATGTTTTATTAAAATAAAAGATGGCGTAGCTGATTTGTTTGAATTTGCAAGTCGAGTAAACTTTGTCGGCATAATTTTGTGGCATGGTTTTTATGACGACCGTGATCGCATAATCTGGGTTTAACCGGCAGTCCCGCACCTTGGTCATGTTGCTGCGTTCTAGATTAAAGATGCGTTATGATGACTAATATCTCTGCTTGGTGGTTCCAAACAACAGCAAATTTAGTGGACAAGTATTTGTAGAAATCCCACAGGTCCAGTTAAACATTGGAACACTGGAAACTCTTGTTTGCTTGAGGTGCAAATTCCTCCAAACACGAAGTAGTTATTGCAATGAAAACTGTGTGGATCATATAATAGTCAGCATCCGATGCAGTCCGGTAGCAGGAGATCAAATATGCACTTACAGCAACAGACAACAACAATCATAGACCAGATACCGGTACCGTACTACAACCATAACAACTATGCTACAACAGGAGCAATAATTGCTCTGAGCCCAATTCCGAATTAAATCCACAGCTGCCACACTGTCAGATAGGAAAAGACAGAAATGCAACAAAATCTCTATCATCATATGTTTGAAACCTGAAGCATCTGACGATTGCCACCCTAAAGGTCCAGCAGGTCTGGTGGATGAATATTCTTTGGGTCTACAAAAACTACCGGTAGTTTACCAGCCTGCCAGTAGACTACTGGATATGGCTATCACACTGCACAGATTACTATTAGTATCCCTTGAACCTGTACCCCCAGGCTTGGGCCCAGGTACATGCAACCACCTTCTGAGGCTCTAGTACTAGTAGGCTACTGTAGTAGGCATACGGCACGATGCAACCCCTTCAGTAGCCTACCCCTAGCCTCCATAACTGAACTGATTTCTGACAAACAATAACAAACTCGAGCCTACTACCACTATAGATTAATACCGGTAACTAATCCTGAATTATCCAAACGACAATGCATCACTATCGAGGAATCGAACCCCAACCCTCAGCTCTTCCTGACCTGTCCATCATGGTAATCTGAATTAATATGAACCTTCTGCAAAAGTTGGAAACAAGTGACACGCTTGAGCAATCACAGCGGCCAATCAGAAACGAGCTTTTTCTTTTTTCTCGTGATTTGTACTTTCTCTGCATTAAATGCTAATCCAGTGTACCTTAAAGGCGGTGAATCATCCAGCCAATTCCAGTGCTTTACAATAGCTAAAATTGAACTATAATTTTTGATATTTTTTGTTTTAATTTTGGGACTGCGGTTGCAAAGATATTCAACAAATACAAAAAGATGTCCCCCAAAAAAAGTTTTTGGAAGCTCTTAGTTTTGTTCTTCCCGCCAAAACCACAGTAGGCCTAATGGTTTAGAGAACTGTGGTAGGCCTAATAGTTTAAGAGATAGTTTATTTCTAAATAGCTTAGGCCTAATAGTTTAATAAGATTACAGTAGGCCTAATAGTTTAGAGAACTGTGGTTTTGGCGGGAAGATCAAAACTCAGAGCTTCCAAAAACTTTTTTCGGGGGGGACATCTTTTTGTATTTGTAAAATATCTTTGCAAACGCAGCCCCAAAATCAAAACAAAAAATATCAAAAATTATAGTTCAATTTTAGCTATTGTAAACCATCGGAATTGGCTGAATGATTCACCGCCTTTAAGGTACGAAAGTGTACACGTTTTCTGCATTTGAAAGCCGAAGGATTAACGTACTTTTTTGCATTAAGAAGCCTTGATCCAAAACTAATCGGGTGGGCCATTGGAGTGCGTGCCGACGTAGATCGGTTAAAGCGCTAATTATGTACCTGCAAGGTTATGAATTGTGTTTGAAGTAAACTAGTCTGGATTTATGTTCATGTCATTTGAGTAAAAGCGATATGTTTAAGATTGTTGCTGATTTTATAGCTTAGGGTAGCCTATTCAGATTAGGGATGTTACCCAACTTACTGGTACCATGTTCAGAAGTGCCAGGTTTTATGGACTTCTGTTGGTTGGTAGGTATTGACAGTTGTGGTCTACGACTCTGTTGATATTTTTTGTAAAACAAAAGCGTAGTGCAGTGCTAACAAAGCGTAACAGTCGGCCATATTTATACCGCAGACTCAGTACCCCGGCTGCTTTCTGGCCAATTACCCGACTGTTTAGTGTATACTGTACCGGTTGCTGAGTGATAGAACTACACTATTAGCTTGCAGCGTAGGCACAGTAGGTAGGCTTTGATATGATAAAAAATTGCCTAGGCAGTAGTCAGTAGCGTACGCAGGATTTTCAAAAGGGGGGGGCCAGGAACAGGCGCGTAGCCAGGATTTGGAAAAGGGGGGGCTATTTTGAAAGAATGAGAAGTGTGCAAACGACCTTGACTCGAATTTTCATTGATCTTGAATCAGTTTCAGACGGTTTGTCCGAAACTTGAGGCGAAATGTCTCGGAAAGCTCGAAAATTCAAAGCTTTTTTCCGCCCAAAATTAGGTGATCTCCAAAAAAAAAAAAAAAAGGTCTTCGCCAAAATTCAGAGTGATTTTTCGGCCGAAATCCGAAATTCAAAGGTTTTTTCCGCCCAAAATTAGGTGATCTCAAAAAAAAAAAAAAAAGGTCTTTACTCAAGGTCCGTCCCGTTTTTCACCCGAACTCACTCAAATTTCCAGCCAAAAGCCTGATGCCCAACTTACAAAGGGGGGGGGCCATGCCTCAATTTTGCTCATTTTACTTTGCAATTTTGCAATCCTAGCGACCCAAAGGGGGGGGCCATGGCCCAATGGCCCCCCCCCCCTAAATACGCCCCTGGCAGTAGTGGTCTATGAATGAATGAAGAATTATTACATTTTGAACCAAAGTTATTACAAATAGGGTAAAACAGCGTAGGTTTTTGCTGTTAAGCAGACTGGTAGTGGTAGTGATGTTCAATGACATCTCTGTTTGCAGGTTAGGACCTACCGGTACCTGCCTAATGGTATTTGAAAATGACTAAAACTTGTTGCATTTTGTGTTGTAACAATTCCAGTAATTTCTAATCAAAACACAACTTATTTTCTGTTCCTAACAAGAATTTTTAAACAAAAACAAAAAAAATGGGGTGAAGATTTGGAAAGAGTTATTTAATACTTGAAAAGAGATCGTGCGCATGTCAAATTACTACTACACAAAAATTGAGCTTCCATATCTGATATGTTAGATGTGAGGAACATTTTGAAGAGAAATGTATAATAGCAAGTAAGTCAATACATTAAACAGTAAAGCACCGGTAAGCAGTTACTGGTAGGCTACTACTTTTTTTAGTGTTCTTATATTGCTTGTAAGCTAAGCTATACCGGTATATTTTATTAACATAATTAGAGATTACGGTAAGGTCTTAC